>JAHBCN010001057.1:0-133897 GCA_019359885.1 Listronotus oregonensis
TATTCTTTTTTTCTTTGCGTTTATTTTATTTTAAAAAACACCTTTAATATGTTATGTCTAAAATTAACACAATTTTTTGACAAAATTTACATTGTACAGACCTCTTAGGGACACCCTCTATAAACATAATAATTTTTCTATAAAAATTTATTTTTATTCTAATTTGTTTAAAAAACTGGCCTGGAATTAGGTAGTAGGTCGGGCGGCACAATCTGCACTATCGAGAAGATTTTATGGCTGGCCTTTTATGGATAACTTCAGTCTAACAATTTTTAATATACCTAAGCATAAATTATATTGCAGCGGTTGTAAGTGGATGTAGCATTTAGTATTGCCAGCTTAAATGCATAGTGTGAAAAAGAGAATAAATCTTATAAATATAGATATTGCCGTTATTATGCCGTAATTAAGCTTTTATGTAAGTATTTTTTTAAAAATTAAAAGTTTGTTTGTTATTTCGAACTATTTTACAGTTTTCGACCTACGTAGTCCCAAAAAACTATTCATAAGAGCGCTTACGTAGAAAAAGTGTAAATTAGTGTACACTATTTCTGGAAAACAAACAGACTTTTACAAGACATTTCTGTAGCACTTATTGTTAGTATGAAACACCCAAAAGTAAAATAAAAGTTGTTTATTTGGATAGACCGACCAAGTATCATGGCGATATAGCTGATCGGAACAATCACATTATTTAAGAGAGGGACAATGAACGATATGAATAATGTAAATGGTAGTTTTATCTAAATAATTTTAGGCAAACTAATATTTTCGATCTATCGTCAATTTTTTTGATAGGGTTAAACAAAATAAAAAAATTTAAGCTGAATTATCAAATTCATTAAAATAGTGCACTAATATATTAAAAAAAAAAAGTTTTTTAAAAGAACCCATGTTTCTTTGGTTTTAGGGCCATGACCTATCACAACAAAAATGGATGTCGCGTGACGTCACTAATATGGTAAATATATACAGTAAAGCGCAGAGAACTGCGAACATAGGACGATCCTAGATTTTGGATGTACCTAAAAACGCCGCACCATTGCATTTGATCAATAATTTTCGGCAAACAATAATTTATAAGAAGACGCGCGTCGGCCGGCCAAGCGATCAATTTAAGACGTTTATTCCTGAAATAATTTTTACATCGAACCCTTGACAGCTATGTTTACGGTGTCGATTATTTGGACTAACAAGTGTTTTTTTAAATAAAATAATACTTATTTATAATGGATTTCCGAACTGGAAGAAAAATTAAAATTATTAAATGGTATCACCGTGGAAATCCTGAAAATGGTACCGATCCACAAAGTAAGAAAAACCCATGAAATTTTCCCTGATATCATTTTAGACGAATGCAATTTTGTGAAACTGTAATGGAAATGAAAAATAACAATGAAAATTTTATAAAAAATTTTTTTTATATTCCCCAACGTTTTTTTTTTCTCTGGGGTGACGAAATCAAAATTTATGGTTTCCAGGAGAATAGGGTTTAATCTACAAGAATTGCAATTACAAATTGAGAATTCTTTAGGATTATTACCCTTAACATTCAGCAAATGTCAAAAGGCTTTTTAATGACAATCTTGGTTTTGTTTGGCTCAGAAAGTGGTATATTTGAGCATTATCGATAACTAAAAAGATTTTTTTTTTTTTTATTCTATGAATGCACATTAATTTATTTAATTTTTTAATATCTTCACGTTCCATTATTTTTTGAGAAAATTCTTTTTATTTTATTAGGAAAAAGTGTTTGGTTCTTAAAACAATAGCAAACGTTGCTGTCTCGTAACAAACTAATTTTAAATTTATGGCTGATAAGAAATCCGATCGAAGACGGTTGATGCTGTAGCTCCATACTTGCCTATAAACACTGCATATTCTTACTGAAAATAAAAACGTAGTACACAACTAAACTGAGCAGATAACTTTTCGAATTTATCACCGTACTCCCCACCAGTCCCAACCAAAAATGAGCCACGTGAGGAAACGAGACAGAAATTGAAATGCAAGCCAAAAAATATTATTGGTATTTTAAAAGGGTACATCCAAATCACCCAAGAGCCTCCTATGTTCGCAGTACGGTGCGCTTTACTGTATAAAAAGATATTTAACCATTTTGGATTCCCATTTATTGGTTTATTTCTTTAGGTTTCTTTTAAAATGTATTTTTGCATCTACTTTACGTAATTCTTGATTGGGCGTAAGGAGCCCACTGCCCATTTTTTAACCTTTTTACTTTAAATTCATTATTTATCAATAGATATGCTATTGTAGATATGTTAGTTATTACCTTGTCAGTATAAAATAAATATAATATATGAATATAAAGTTTTGTGAAAATTCAATTTTATTAGTTATGTTATTACCTTTATTTTTTTTTATTGCACCGGGGCCTCAGGCTGGTTTGCTACGCTACTGTGTACTGCTCGGAACACAAAGACTGATCTGACCAGTAAGGGTCCCACCTGGAAGGATCCCGTAGGGACAGGCCCTCCGAACTCCCCTAGGCTTGCCAACCACCCCTCGCTCTCCTTTTGGCTGAGCAAGTCCTCACTACGTGTTTGCCATGTTGGCTATCACGGTTGTTTGGGGTTTTGAAGTTTTTGGCTTAGCCTGGAATCGGCTTAGCGGAGTGGGGTTTAAGAAGTGACTGAGAAGCTGGACCCTTGCCCCAGTGACTCGGGACAATCCAGAAATCGGATTTTTAAGTGGCTGGCCGAGAGGCCAGGGGGGGGTGGGTACCCGGGTCCTTCCTGTAGGTACCGGGTACCATCCTAAGAATACTTAGTCCAAAATTTGAATTTTTGGTCTTTTTGGGGCCTTTGGAGAGCTGGATCATACCCAGATGGTCCTCGGATCAGAGGGTTTGGATGGTTTTCAGCTATGAGGTAGAGTTTTTGGCTCTTTCTTTGATAAAAGAATCAAAGGGTGTGAGTTCGAATTCTCTTTGAATTTGCATGTTGCGTACAAACCAGGGGACGTTGGACGCATTTCTGTACATGCGGTTTAGAAAAGAGGTGAGTCTTGAGATGTATGACTTTGCCGCGTAGCCCCAGGCTACGGAGGCATAAGACATACTTGGACAAATGGTTGAGTTTACCAGAAGAAGTTTATTTCTGATAGTTAGCGGGCTGTTCCTGTGTAGGAGTGGTAGTAGCTTGGAATGGGCCATGCGACCCATCTGTAAGCATTTTTCGATGTGCGGCTTGAACGTGAGACGAGAATCAAGAATGACTCCGAGGTACTTGACAGTGTCGGTCCAGGGAATGGCGTGGTTGTTTAGGATGACGTTGTCTTCCGGGCGTATGCGTCTGCGATGAATAAGAATCGCTTGGGTTTTGTTAGGGTTGATTTTAATCTTCCAAGAATTGCAGAATTCATGGAGATTATTTGTCGCCTCTTGAAGTCGGCGAGTGACTAAAGTAGGGTTTTGGGAGCGTGCAATGATGGCAGTGTCGTCGGCATATAATGCCGTGTGTGTCAGATTCGAGGCAGGAATGTCATGTGTATAAACACTAAACAAGTGCGGGCAAGCACGGCGCCCTGCGGTACGCCGGCTTCTAGTGTTCTGGGTGTGGAGAGGGCTGAGTTGACTCTGACTTGAATTTGTCTGTTTCTAAGATATGATTGAATAATTTTAATCATATAGGTCGGATAGCCAAGGGTGTACAGCTTGAATAACAGTCCATTATGCCAAACCTTGTCGAAAGCCTTTTCAACATCGAATAGCACAACGCCCGTCGCTTCTCTTCTGTTCAGGCCCTCGGTAGTGAGCTCAACAAGTCGAAGAACTTGTTGTTCAGCACTGTGTTTGGAACGGAAACCGAACTGAGTGTTGGGGATGACTTGGAGTTCCTCAGTGTGTTGGATAAATCGTTTAAGAATTATCCTTTCCACCACCTTCGCAACAGAGCTTGTTAGGCTAATGTTACGTTGGTTTTGAGGAAACGTGGGGTCTTTCCCAGGCTTGGGAATCATAATAACAATGGCATGCCTCCATCTGGCGGGAAATAACCAAGTCGAAGTATCGCATTTGCGATGTTGGTTATGGCAATTAAACCTTTTCGGGGCAGTACTTTAAGAACTCTGTTGGAAATACCATCAGGACCAGGGGCAGAACGGCCCTTAAGATTCCTGATTATTTTGTGAGTTTCTATCGGTGAAGCCGGTAGAAACGGGGGGTCGAGGTTATGTGTTTGGGCTAGAAGTCTATTGATGTTGTCCACAGCCTCATCGTGGTCTTCATCAATGTCTGGAGGTTCATAGAGCCGGGCGTTCATTTCATAGGAGTCAGCGAAGACCTCAGCCTTCTCCTCATCCGTATAAACTAGGCCGCGAGTCCCATGAACAGGCTTAGGGATTTGTCTAGGGTTCCTCAGAGCCTTAGACATCTTCCATAAGGAGTTGTCTTCGGGCTCAAGGGTTCTAACAAGGTTGTTCCATTTGGCAGTATGAAACTCATGAAGAAGGTCTTTTGTTGTTCTGCATAGCTCATTGTATGCACGTTTATGAGGGGTACCGAGTCTGATTATAGAGGCGTCTAGCTCGGTTGCGGTTGTTGATGGAGGCTCGAATATGAGCAGGATACTGAGTGTGGGTGGGCTCTGAGAGCAGACGGGTGGTTGCAGTCGTGCAACTTTGAATGGCTGTTTTCAGTTCAGTTTCCAGGCTTAGAACGCACTGTCGATGTCGGCACGGGTTTGTATAAAGGGTTTGAGGGTGATGGTAGCCTTTAGGGTACGTGGTAAGGCAGGGTAGTTGATTCTAGTGCAAGGACTTGGGTTTACTTGTGACTGTATCACAGAAGTAAGGGTTAGCAGAACAGGGTTATGTTCAGTGGGGCCTTCATCTAGGGTGGAGATATCATAGTTAAAAGCAATATTTTTAAGTATTGCAATGTCTATGACATCAGGAAGGTAGCCGTCTTGAGGAGGATAAAAAGTTGGTCTGACCGGGGCTATGATGGTAGCCCCAGTGTCTAGGGCATATTGGGCTAGTCGTCTGCCTGAAGCATTCGTCAGTCGACTATTCCAGATAGGACTTTTGGCGTTTAGATCACCAATAAGGATGCAGTTTTTGTTATCAGGCAGGAAAGACGTGATGTCATTTTCAGACATCAAATCCTGTGGGGCCTTATAAACAGAGTGCACCAGGATAGTGCCATGGTATTTAGTGATGATGGCGGTGCCAGAATTTCTTATGAAGGTGGTATCCACTTCTTGTAAAGCGTAGGACTGCAATGACTTTCTGACAAGAATTGCTGTTGAGTGGTGAATGTTTGGTTTGTCATTGCGTATCACAAGATAATCTCTGAAGGAGACACGGTGATTTGGGGTAAGATTGGTTTCCTGGATTGTCGCTACATCTATCTCATAGCGGGAAAGAATGTCTTCCAACTCATGTTTATTTTGGATGATGCCATTGATATTCCATGAAAGGATATTAAGATTAACTGGGCGAATTTTGTTGTCCATAAAAAGACTCCAAAGACAAGGGACAGGGAAAAGAAAGAGGGAGGAGTTTACTGAGCATTCAGGGCGTCAAATTTCGCCTCGAAGGCAGCCAGTCGGTCCATGAGGGCCTGAAACTGACCTTGTAAGGCAGAAACTTGGGTAAGAGTTGTTTTAGGGGCAACCTTCTGAGCGTAGGATGCGCTCTGGTTACCGGGACTGATCTGACCCATCTCACCTTTAAGCCGGTGAGATGGGTCAGATCAGTCTACTCATCTACTACGCAGCCAAGTAGGCAGGTATACTAAAGGTCACTATGATAATGAAGCTCTCAAAGTAAATATAAGTTAGTATTATTTTACAAAATATTTTTTTGTAGCACTTAAACTAAGACACATGCACTCTTCTAGAATATCTGTTTAAGCGTCTCGCAGAGTCTGATATAAAAAGGTTAGTAAGGCTGGCTTTTTGTCCAACACCTAATAATATGTGAGATTGAATAGCAGTCTCTGCTTTATTAAATAGTTTCCGAGATCTGAAACTTAAAGAAAACCTTAAAATGTGTCAATTTACCAAAAGCTGTTCTTGTGTGCGAGTTAAAACTTGAAGCAATACTTAACGCTTTGATTTAACATATCCAACGCAGCCCTAAAAGTATCATGTAAGTTTTTTTATTTGGATGGACTGATTAATTATCATTCGTGATATATCGTCAATATTTAAAAAAAATCAATTTTTTGGTAAAATTAACACTCTTCTTTCTCGTCTGTCGATCTATCTAGCTATCTGTTGGCGCAATAACTTTCAAAGATATAAAATTTTAAATTTGGCATACGTGTAATGCATAAAAAAAGCAAGCGACCCAGTGGTTTTAAGTTAAATCGCTTAAGGAAACGGGATTTTATTAAAAGCCATAGAGAAAACAGAAAGCGCAATGTGGGCAAAATAAAAGATAAATAAAATATAGGTAATCAAGTCCATTTATTTGTTTTTATTAAAAATCTTGTCAAAACAAAAAATAATGTTATAATAGAGAAACAGCACTTGGTATAATTATTGCCGAAAAAAATAACAAACCGTATAAAATAATAAAAAAAAATAACAACTTAAAATTGAAAAAATTTAAACTCACATAACGAATACTTTATTAAATACTGACATGAAAATAACAAGTATATTTTATAATAATTTACTGCTAATTTTAAAGCAAGATATTTTTAAGTTTTTAAATAGAGTTTCTCAGATAAGAAAAAAAGCGTGTTTAAAGAAAACAAAAAAACGAGAGAATGCAAAGCGCTAATCGAATTCGGCGAATTTTTTTCATATATCTTTCTTGCATTTGTTGTGCAATATATTTTTTTAACTATAGAAGATGCCATTTTGTCGGGAAATTTTATTCTCTACCAAAAAGCCCTCTACATATTGGTGCACAAAATTCGGAGAAACTTAGGATTTTTTAAAAATATTGACAAATTGACCTCGTTCTCAAAAACGCAAGCCTAAATTTAATAACATTTTGGGGACTTCCTTTAATTATGTGAGGTGCTTTTTCTTTACCTTGGACCCGTCCCTTTTCCTGGGTGAGATTTGATAAGATGTGGTCAGACCCCCTTCCTCTTATGCGAGATTTACTTCATAATTTTTAAATAATTAAATATATTTACATGTATTTTGCTACTTTATTACGAGAGCTCAGACTCTTAATTTTTTTTGTTACAATTGGAGTGTACCAGAATAAGTTTCTGGAAATGAAATATGGTGAAAAAGACTAACAGGAAGTTTACAAGACGCAGCTACAAAGACAAAGAAACAATGAAAGCCTTCAGTAGTATAAATTCAGATATTGTACGGCTAATTAATCTGACGTATCCTGCCTACCCAGAAGAAATAAACAAAAATTAGCAGCAGGTGGTTTCATTGAAGGTTTACGTGATCCGGATATGAACCAGGCGTTAAGAATGGCCAGGTTTAAGAAAATATCTAAAGCTCTTGCATATGAACTTTAATTTGAAACAGCCACGGACGTATATAAGGGGGTTTAGGGGTCCGGACCCCCATTTATATCCATCTTACTTGTCCAACAGAAAAAAAGTACATGCACCGCGCCGATTGTAGAAAACGATAGTTGCTTAGCAGTGGCGTAACTACAAAATTTGCCCCCCCTGCAACTTTGGAGCAAGAGCCCCCTAAAAATGCAAAATATGCAAAATACCATTAAAACAAATTAAGTAACGGAAAAAAAACTCTGAATTTTGTATATAAAAAACATGTTTTAAAATACAAACTCTAACACGAAAGAGACAAATAGAAAATAGAAACATATTCAATTTACAAAACACAAACACTAACTTTAACAACAGATATAGTAAACTAGAGATCTAACAAATAAAAATAAATTAAAACTATTAAAAATTTTTATTCCGAGCTTTCATATCATCAAATTGATTAATCGCTTCAAATTTAAAGGTGTGTTTTGTTTTTAAAAACTCTTTTTACTGTTAATTAATGTTACAGTTTTATTACATTTAAGTAAAATTATATAGTTTTCTTTATAGAGATAAAATTTAAAAATTACTAAATTACTTAATTTTTTTTAAGCTATAAGAAACACATTTCTAACGAAGGGGCCCATATAATTTTACGCCTGGGATTTTTGCAGGCTGCAAGTACGACGGCCGGAGCTCTACCGGGCCCCTCGCGTTCATGGGCCCCCCCGCCACTGCGGGGGCCAGCGGGGGTGTAGCTACGCCACTGTTGCTTAGTCCGCCGCAGTGCGAGGAGCGGAGGAATGGGCACTGCCCCCGCCGCCGCCTCCGCTTTTGTGGCGTGCACCAAACCAAGCTAGTCTAGTCTATTTTGTCTCTTCGCGTTGCGCAATTATTATAATACAGAAATAAGTGTCACTTTTAAAGAGTATAAAACGCACTAATCAGGTACCTCTTTTGAGTTTTTTTTCTAAGAATGAGAGACCAAAGCCCAATGAACTTTTGTCAAAGACAATGTGGACCTTCGTAACTTTTATTGCCTCTGCCCTTGGACGTCTTGATTTGTAATGGTCCAGCGTAGTCAACTCCAGAGTGGGAAAATGGTTGTGATGGTGTAACTCGTCGGAAGTTGTCCCATTAATTGTTCGGCTGTCTGGGCCTTGAATCGAATACACTTTATGCATTTTCCTATGTTAGTTTTGACTGTTCTTTTCCCATTGACGATCCAGTACATTTGCCGAATGTATGCTAATGTTAGCTGGTTTCCGCCGTGTAGGGTTTTCCAATGAGCATCATTAATAACCAATTTGCTAAGGTGACTATGAGAATGCAAAATCGCAGGTTGTTTGGAGTTAAATGACAGATGCGATTTCTGCAGCCTTCCCCGACACGAAGAATCCCATCAGCATCTAGGAATGGATTATGATTGAGTATCTTACTAGCCTTGGCAACTTGCTTTTTCTCTAGTAGAGCAATTTCCTCTTTGGGGACCCCTCCCTTGTCAAAGCTATAGCTACGTCCGTGGGAAACTTCAATTTTTATTAAATTTAACTTTAGATCAAACATTTTCTATTTCATATAATTTATCAAAATTGGTATGCACAACTGACTTTTTTACCAAAATCGCAAAATTGTACATATCTACATTGATTCGCAAATCCTTATAATAAGTATAAGTACAGGTAACTTTAAGGCGCTAAGTAAGCAGTGTAATACCTCAGCATAGAGAAAACAAAAATGTTAACATATCAAGAGATCCATGCAATGAAAAGACAATTTTTTGGTACAAATTAAGGAAATTTAAGTAATAATTAAATCTATAACACAAATGTGAACTAAACAATTATCATAGAGAAATGTAGATATGTATAATTTTGCGTTTTTAATAAAAAATCAGTTCTTCATACTAGTTCTGATAAATTATATGAAATAGTAAATGTTTAATCTAAAGAGACATTAAATAAAAATTGAAGTTTCCTATTTTGAATTTTGAGATATTAAGAGTTAAAAAATACATTCATAAAATTTAAAAAATTAAACCCCCTTTCTAACTCTTATTAATTAGATAAAAATTAACAAAATCGCAAATATTTTTACACCTTATTCCTCACATCTCAACGTCTTTTATATGCTGATCATTTGTTATTGTCACGTCATGGCCTACTAAAATTTTGGAAAAAAATCGACTTTGGTAGACATTTTAAAATCAAATGACAAGTGTGACATATGGTTAAACAGAGAATTTTGAGGCGGATCAGGTAGGCTTAAAATATATATTGGTGCTATTTAAAATTTTATATTTAGGGTCACTTCCGGTTAAACCGGAAGTAAAAAATGATTTTATTTAGTCAATAAAAGCATGTCCTTATGATAGGTGCATCACCCAAATTTCAAAAACTAATTCTTATAAATAAAAAAAGTTATGGGCTGTTACATGTCCGCTGTGTCACCTGGTATATACAGTGACCGCCAGAAAGTATGCGACATATGGAAAAAAAATTATTATGACGTTTAGAAATCGATTTCGCAGATCAACTCTGCATCACTTAAAACCTCAGAAACAATTGAACGATCCCGATTGTCATTTGTTATTTGGCAGTAAATTTGAAGTTTGTTAGGTCGGTTGACCGAAAGTCCCCTTATTTGTCAAAATATCGAAAAAATTTATAAGGAAAAGTTGTTCAGAATTTAATTTTATGGCTATGTGTAAAGTTTTGAGCCATTTCAATAAAAACAAAAATTTGGATATTTTTGAAAAATTTCTCTTTACTATTTAGAAACAGGTTTTCCAGACCTAAACTAATGTTTCGACACAATCTTTTTTTTACTTTAGTAAGTTAGACTTTTTTTTCCAAAATTTTTTAAAAAATTGTCTTTTTCGGTAACCGGAGTTGTCGCATAGGCCTTTTTTAAATACCGTAACTCGGAATTTCAAATATTAATTTTTTATTTGGAGTTATTTTAATTATTACATTGAATCGTTTAAACGGTTAAAAATTAATATTTGAAATTCCGAGTTACGTATTTAAAAAATGCCTCTGCGACAACTCGGGTTTCCGAAAAATACCATTTATTTTAAATTTTCTTCGGAAAAAAAACTAACTTAATAAAGTAAAAAAATGTGCCGAAACATTAGTTTAGGTCTGGAAAACCTGTTTCTAAATGGTAAAGAAAAATTTTTCAAACAAAAATATTTTTAAGGAATTTTTTTTTTATCCAAATGGCTCAAAATTTTACACATAGCCATAAAATTATATTCTGAACAACTTATCCTTATAAACTTTATTAAAGCTATAGGTATATTTATTTAAACCTTTAAAAAAAAACAACTAATTTAAGATGAATAGTAAATACCGGTAGTTTTAAATTAACGTTTTTTTAGGGCTGTCGAGGATACAGACATAAAAACAGTAGCTTTTAGTAAAAAAACCAATCAAAGGCAGTATCTTAGGCCCAACTTTAACATGTCCGATATTAAATCAGTTTATTAGACTTAAATAAGGAGATCGATATTGGTATGAGAATCCACACGACCACTTTAATTTAGAACAATTGATGAAAATTAGAAAGACCAGCTTGGTTAAAGTTATAAAATATAATATATAAAATGCTGGTAACTTGGAAACTGTTTAGCCACTAGTTATGAAAAGACCCAGAAAAGAAAATCTGACCACTCCTGTCCTAAAATATTTGGAACAAATTTAAAATTATGGAAGGAGAACTTGGAATATTTAAGCATACCAACACAATTTACAGGTTAAAATTGTAAATTGACTTGTATTTATAATTTCTTTTTTTTAACTTTCATGTTTAAAATTTATTTTCATAGGGTATTTTTTAAGTAATTATTATATTTATTTTTTTCAAATCATTTATTTTTGTTATAGGTATTGTCTTCCCATAGCCGAGTTTTGTAAATAATGTATTGTGTCTGTATTCTGACAGAAAATATCTTTCTTACGATTTAATAAATAAAGTTTAAATGAAAAATTGGTGGACCCCCAATGTGTTCATATTTTAAAATTATTTGTTATTGCGATGCCCATTTAAAAAGATGGTAAAGATAACGATATTGAAGGGATAAAAGTTAAACAATTTCTAACTAGTATTTCGTACCATGTACCATTTCATACCACCGTTTTAATCGCGGAAACAAACCGGTGCCGGTGATACAAAATTAGTTACCGTGTTTGAAGAATTTAATCGCCAAAAAGTTTTTAAGACTAGCTACGACTCTTCAACGTGGAAAAACAGTACGTTTTTAATGGCACTAAACTGAAAGCCGTTACTCCAGCAAAAGATAACAAATGTCTAGTTTTACTTTTCTCGGGTTATTCGGTCAAATTTTAGATTTTAAATTAATAAAATCAAAACATTGCTTTGATTGTCGTTTCGGTTTATTCTTTACAAAACCATCATAAGAATCTAAAACAATAATAATAATAAAATAACCTTAATATTTTTATAGACGGAAACAAATTAAAAAATTTTGTAGGTGTTGGTTATTTACCTAATTAGAAAAAATATAAAATAACATACCTTTCAGAAACATAATACTTTAAAAAAACTAATATTTAGACTAGAACTACTTTTTGCTGTAACACCTAACATTTTAAAAGTTTAAGATAAAATAATAATGTTGGGTTTACTTGCAACTGTACACATTCTCGAACTTTCCCGCCCTAATAGGGAGTAAAAATTTGCATTTTATTATCCTGTAATTAGATCATTATATACAATACTAAGATTGCCAGTGTCAGTCCTAAAATTCACATTATTTTTTCTGTTTTTTTAATATAAATCATTTCTTTTATATATGTATATATGTATTAAGTAATTGAAAGTAAAAGATATTTAGAATTTTGTCATATTTAGTCTTTGATTCAGTTGTTTCATATTTTCTTAAAAGTTGTTTGTTGCTACTTTGGACTGAGGCTGTGGCGTTTCCCCCCTTGTCTTTTTAAAATTTAGAATTTTGTTTTCCTCACCGTATTATTAAATAATTAGTTTTTTTTTTGAGTTATTTGATTAAATTTTAAAATAATAAAATCAAAACATTGCTTTGTTAGACGTTTCGGTTTATTCTTAACAAAACCATTATCAGAATCCATAACAATAATAAAAATACCTTTATATTTTAATAGGGCTAAACAAATAGAAAATTTTTGTAAGTGTTGGTAATTTACCTAATTAGAAAAAATATAAAATAACATACCGTTTTTTTCACAAACATTATGCTTAAAAAAAACTAACATTTAGACTAGAACTACTTTTTGCTGTAACACCATAAGGTGTTACAGCAAAGTATGTTATTTTATAGTTTATTTTGTTTTCTGGGAATATCAATTTAAAAGAAAAATTATTTGGCCTTTCTTCAGAATAAAGATATTTATATATGGTTTTTGAAAATTATACTTTTTTATATATTGTTATGAAGAGCTAATCTGCTCTTGCATTATTAGTAACAAAAAACATAAAAAGATGAAATAAAAAAGATAATATTCTTTATAAAATTAATTTATTTTTTAGTACTATAATAAAATAGTTATTTTTATAAAATTATATAAAAATAAAAAATAAACTTACTTGAAAACATTGGCAACCCGTTATAAGATATATGGTATTTCAAACTTATTTGTTATCATCGGACGAGTGTAGCACATAAATTATTTTCCTTAAAACAGAATAAAAACTACGAAAATTGTGTTTTACTAACTGAAATTCACTAATAATATAAAAAAAAGTACAATTTTCACAAATAATAAATAAATATCTTTATTCTGGAGAAAAGCCAAATAATTTTTCTTTTAAATTGATATTCTCAGAAAACAAAATAAGCTATAAAAAATCTATCTATATGGCAAAAAGTTATATTTACTATTTTATTTTTTTTATGATAAAGGTGCCCACACGTGTACCTTTACCAGTGACCTATTTTTAAAAAAAGTAATTTCAAAAGTCAATGGCAATTAGTAAAACACATTTTTGTAGTTTCTAATCTGTTTTGAGTAAAATAATAAAATAATTTATGTGCTAGACTCGTCCGATAATAACTAATAAGTTTGTAATAACATATATATCTTATAACGGGTTGCCAATGTTTTTAAGTGAGTTTATATTTTATTCTTATATAATTTCATAAAAATAATTATTTTATTATGGTATTCAAAAATAAATCAATTTCATAAAGAATTAAATTTTTTATAATATATCTTTTCATGCTTTTTGTTACTATTATTGCAAGAGCAGACTAGCTCTTTATAATATTATATAAAAAAAGTATAATTTTCAAAAATAATATATAAATATATTTATTCTGAAGAAAAGCAAAATTATTTTTCTTTTAAATTTTAAGGTATGGTATTTTATATCTTATATATTTTTTAATTAGGTAAATTACCAACACCTACAAAAATATTCTATTTGTTTACTTCTATAAATATATTAAGGTTATTTGATTATTGTTTGTGTACAATAAACCGAAACGTCAATCAAAGCAATGTATTGATTTTATTTATTTAAAATTTAACATTTAACCGAATAACCCAAGAAGAAAACTAATTATTTTGATAACAAGGTAAGGAAAACAAAAATCTAAATAAAAAATATCTATTAAACAAATAATAAATACCAAAAAAACTAAAGCAAAAATATTCTTTATTGCTTTAAAAAACGGTACATTTTTAATAACAACAGAACACAACACAACAAAAAAAAGTACAAGAAACAACAAATACTTACTCAAACTTTTAGTAACATAAAAACAGTTTAGTTCAAAACAACCTACATCTAGACATGTATCAAATAAAACTTATTAAAATATTAACAATTTTAACCTAGCTGCCACATATATAAATACAGTTATATAAATGCAGTTATTTAGGAAAACATGTTTTTTTATGATCAGAAAGAGATTTTAGCTTAGATAGGAGTACTATCAGATACGAATCTGGGCCTACAATTGAGAAAGGCCAATTTTTAAAATCTTGGAACACACTATTCTGTATGGTATATCTTTAGCGTTATTATTATAAAAAATTCTGTTCGATATTCATATTCATGTTTACGCGAAAAATAGGCCTATTTTTTATTTAAACTAAGTTTTGTTCTTATATATTATAAATCAGTCTTTTTACATATTGTTAACATTAATACGTATTAATACGTTTTACGAACTCATGATGAAAAAAACCCCTATTTGTTTTACGAGAAAGAGTTATTGGAAGTAAAATATTATATTAACAAAAAAAATGAGCATGTTACAAAACAGCACAACTCAAACAGAAAGAATGCCATTTTCTAGTAAAACCAATAATAAAGATTTTTTTTCTAGTAAGCTTTCAAAGATACTGTATATAGCAAAACCATTTTTGTAATTTTAGAAAAAAATGTTGAAAAAGAAACAATTCGAAAATGTTAAATGTTTCAAAAACTTTTTAAGTCCACAACTTACAGACGTACAATATTTTTAAAAGTTAACAAATTATAATACAACAAAAAAATATTACAAAATAATAAACCCTGTGATTAAATTATTAATACGGGTCACAGTGAGATGAAGCGACACTGTGTCACTTAAATTACTCAACGGCTCATATAGTTCATCCGTTTGAGCTCATTTTTTAATGCTAATGCTCGTCTTGAATTTGCCTATCGATCCTTGTTTTTGGATTTTTGATTTAGTTTTTTAATTTCCGAAATCATATTGGTGAAAATTGAAAGTTTTAATTTTTGGCATTTTTATTAAATTTATAATAAGTTCAAGTATCTTTATTTACATCTATTATAATTTGGTAAAAAAATCAGAATGGCAAGTGCCAAAAAAAACCTTCAAAATTGCCATTTTTATTGAATTTTTGCCATTTTACACGATTCTTGATCTTTTATTTAAAAAAATAGTATGTGATGCCAAACATATTTTTTTTATTTTTAATAACCCGCTTTTAAACTAGCATTTATTTATATGGGTGCGTTAGGAGCATCATATTTTTTTAAATAATAGATCAAAAAAACGTTTAAAATGCCAAACATTCGATAAAAATAGCAAGTTTGAAGGTTTTTTAGTACTTGCCATTCTGATTTTTTTTTTACTGATTCATTGTAAATGTAAATACAGATACTTGGATTTATTATAAATATAATAAAATGGCCCAAATTAAAACTTTGAATTTTCACGAATATGATGGGCGAAAAAAGGCCGAATTGTACCCACCTCCTTTTTCTTTAAACCCTGTTTTTTTTTAACGAATTTTTGGCGAAAAAATGATTATGCGACAAGAAAAGGTTTTAAAATACATGTTTTTGCTCAAAATCTTACTCTTGATAAGCCCCAAAGACAGTTTGCGTGAAACTGAGGGGCAACATTTTTCTTATTCCCACAAACGGCCATAATGTTTCAAAATTTTTCACGCAAAAGTAACTTTTACCCATAAAAGGTGCAGGAAAAATTTGATTCAATAAAAATTGTTCAGAATCATTCAAGAAATACTAATTATCTTTTTTTTTTAATTTTTGATACATTTTCGGACCCCTGAAAAAATGACCGAATAGAAAAATTTTGGGACTTTTGCAAAAATTCTGAAAAGATTCACCCAAATGGCCGAATGGCACCAAATACTTTTTGTGCAAAAGCAACCATTTTCGACATAACGGGTATTTATCAATAATTAATTGACCAATATTTTACCGAAAAATGTGTCAGCTTTGGAAAAAAAATATGGATCAGAAAGTCTTTGGGATTTTCACCTTAATAAATGCTAGAAGATCATATCTGCCGAAACCTAAAAGAAGATATACAATTTTTTGCAAAGTCTCGAATTTTTTCTATTTAGCCATTTTTTAGAGATCCGAAAATAAGTTTAAACATTCTGAAATAGGTTATCCGTATTTCTTGAATGATAAATAATTTTTATTAAATCATTTTTTTTGCACCTATTATGAGTAAAAGTCCCTTTTGCGTAAAACACTTCGAAACATTATGACCCTTTGTAGAAATAACAAAAATGTTGCTCCTCATTTTCACGCAGACAGTCTTTTAGGGCTTATCAAGAGAACGATTTTGACAAAAAAATGTATGCCAAACCTTATTACTGCGCTCCGTATGATCATTTTTGCGCCGAAAATGCGTTTTTTTCATAAAAATCAAGGTTTGGAGACAAATTTTGGGAAAATAAAACCCATATCAAAAATCCCAATAAAGAAATGGATAGACAAATTCAAAACGAGCATTAAAAGGAGAATTGAGCCCAAACGGATGAAATATATGAGCTGTAGAGTACTTTGGGTGGCACAGTGACGTTTCGTCCCACTGTGCGGCGTGTTTATTATTTGTTCCGATTAAAATCTAAATAAAACAAGAACTTTATCATTATTTATTATCCTTAGCAGCGATACCCAATTTTACTAACTTATCGTGTATATAAAACTTTTCACTTGAAGATTTATCGTATAACTTAATTTCTAAGACCAAGTCATTCTCACATAAATTGTCGGTTCCTATATTGTTCAATTCTGCGAAAAAGGCTTTTTTGTCTATCAGTTCCGTAAACCGTTCGCAATCGGCCATGGTCCATGTGCTCTGAATTGGTTTAATACCTAAAACAATATCCTTTCTAAAAAAATAACAAAAAATATCCGCGACAGGGTTGAATAAAAATATGATTAAAAAAATATTACGGACATTGAAAAGTAAATGTCCTGGTCCTTAGTACGTCTAAATGGTTGGTCTACTAAGCAATTATAATTAAGCTATATTATTGTTGTTTTAACAACAAACGACGCAAATGGTGTTTTTGTAGCAAGTATTCATACTGCTTTACATTCTTACACAGCTAATTATTCGGCAGACTTGACCATTAGTTTAATTAAAAAGTGCAAAAATAAGTGTCCATAAACAGTGCCAGAAAGGCAAGTGGGGAGGTCCTGGATTACCCCATTTTACCAGAAAAATGTTTGCCTGATTTACTAAATAGGGTTCCCAAAGATTTTAAATTAATAAGGGTAACAAAGAACTAATATTACATATTATGACTTCATGGTACTTACTTTCTGACATATACCTACTTAAGGGCAGTACGAACAAGCGTGCGAGAAACAAAGAAAAATCGGACTACTATATACCCCGCCCACCCATAAGCACGAAGAGCAGAGTATATACCCCACCCACGGACCAATCAGCACGCGAGAAGAGAGAGAGAGAGAGAGAGGTAATAGATTTTTCTTCCTCTCTCGCACTCGCATTGCCGAGCGGCAGGGCGGCCTCTGCTAAGTATATGCTTGAAGGTACTTACAGTAAAATTATGTCGGGAATATTGACATAAATGCGTTACCCATAATTTCCAATAAAGCACTGGCTTTTACAAAAAAAACTTGTAGCATGTACATGGGTTTACCTTTATCGCCATTATTAAGTAATATTTATATATATATATATATATATATATATATATATATATATATATATATATATATATATATATATATATATATATACAATAGAAAGTGATTAAAATTTAATCTCGAAATTATGCAGAGATATCACACTTTAATAATAATAATGTGTCGAAGCTCCTCTGGTCGCTACAGATTCATTAAGTCCTTGTGGCATTGATTGGATTAGGTGATTGATGTCTTCTTCGTGTATTGTATCCCAGACCATCTGAATTTGGTTTCGTAGAGCCTTCAATGTTTGTAGAGGGGGCGGTGAATTTTGCAACCTTCTTCCCATCATATCCCATACATGTTCGATGGGGGAAAGATCTGGAGATCGAGGAGGCCACTAAAGCAAATTTATACCGGACGCTTGTAAATAGTCTAAACTAACACGTGCGACATAAGGTTGTGCAGAAGCAGATGTGGTTGTAAAACTTCGTGGACACAGCGCTGGGCAGTCATGCTATGCAATGGCACCCCATACCATAACACCCATAGTTCGATGAATATGCCGTTCGATGAAAAATTGGACTTTCCGTCTTTTACCACGTCTCCTTCTTACTCTTACACGGCCATCATACGTGCCCAAACAGAATCTGGACTCATCGTTGAACACGACTGAGTTCAATTCCATATTCCATTCAAGTCTCGCCCTTCTCCATACCAATCGTTGCTGACGATGCTGTGAGGTCAGAGGTAGTACAAGATGGGGACGGTATGAAAACAGTCCAAAAGACCTTATTCGTCGATAAATTGTCCTCATCGTTATTGCCCTTCCGACAGAATCAGACCACTGGTTCGCAACTGCCCGATTAGCGATTTCTCTCAAAGAAAATCCGGCTTCACGTAACCCGATTATCCAACCCCTCTCAAACTGTGAGTGAAATTACCGCGTCTGCGAACTTTAGGCATAATAATGCAATGAAACAACAATGAAACAAATAAAACTGAACAAATCCAACACAAAAAAAGTACTGAATATTAAGTAAACATGTTCATATTGTTCGGATTCTGATATGACAAAAAAAGCCTATACAAAAAAGTACGGCTAGGGAAAATTTTATAAGCGTATACTTCCATGATGGCAAATATGTTTACAAGTTTTATCAAAATTTAATAAATAATTTTGGGTGTTGCATTTTCTATGCCACTTTTAAATTTTTTTGACTGAAAATCAACATCAACTCTGTAAAAAAAAATAGATTCAGCTTTGATACTGTTTTATTTTTTGTCAGATAGTATGAAGTTTAAATAATACTTTCATAGAGAAAGTGGAAAAAGTGTTCTGTACGGAGATAGTAATTTATTGTACTTAGCACACATACCTGTTATTTTTGCTTTTAAGGCCTGGTAGGGCAAATCCATAAATTTCTTTTTCAATGGAACTAGTTGTTTAACATGTATTGTTTGGTAGTAACCATAGTCGCAACAGAATACGGACACAAATCCTGAATTTACCACTTTTTTTGCAATTGCTCTGAAACAAAACAAAAAAAAGGATATCGATATATTTATAAAAACTTAAAACAACTTCCTACCTATACCAAATCCCCTCATAGTTAGAAGCGTAAGTACTACCTATTATAATATCTTCCACTTTTAGATTGCCGTCGTATACGTCTCTGTACCTTTCCTGCAAGCGTTCCATCATTGTATTATATTGTTGTTTATATAGTTGAATAAAGAAGTTATGTGGATTAACAACAAACCAAATGTTCACTTCAAATTCTTTGCCTAAAAATTAAAAACAAAAACAAGGCGTAGTAAATCATAAATGGTATTATGAAAATACTTTAATATTCCATATAAGGTAACTTCTTAGGCCAAGCAGAGACAAGTTTAACACTTTTTTTGATTTCCCTAAAGCTAAAGCTGATATGTTTCAAACAAAATCATATGATGACATGTTGCCAACATTTTTTAAAATCTACTGGTGGTGTATTTATACCGACTGACTAGGTTTAAAAAAATACATACAAAATAAACTTAATTGTAGCCAAATAAAAAATATGAGCATTAAAGGTTATGAAGTAAATACTGAAGTAGTAGAAAAAACGCACTGTAGTGTTTTTGCAAATCTTCATGCTTGCACTCCAAAACAGTAGTTTGTTTGTCTGTTTCTAGGCGTCATAACTCCCGAACGAAGTGAGATATTAGTTTTAAATTTGGTATAAAGGCAACTCTTAGGAAATGTAAGAAAATCATTATTATTATTATTATTATCTTAAGTAGTATCGTTTCAAGAGAAAGGAGTGAGAGAAGCAAATTGGGATTTTACGTAGGTAGGTAGGTTTAAAGTGAGTGGGTATAACACTCTTCCACCCCGACCGATCGGTCTATTGTGGCTCACACCCTTTTATATTTCTCCCACCAGGTCCAGACTTCTAATAAATCAGATGATCCTCTTGGAAGAGAGATCTTTCTTGTCCCCCAACAACAAGGTGTCATTGCCGAGGATTGCGAATCTTAGCCGTGCCATTGCTGGGCACGAACACAGTATGTTTTCTGCCGATTCATCCCCCTCCATGCACATGAGGCACTCGGCGTCTTCCGCAGTTTTAAGGTGTACCCTTGATTGCTCCAGTAGTTTGACAGTACATTGTTGGTTCGGTGGGCTTATGAAGGCCTTCGAGTGTCTGAGATCCAGAAGTCCATGCCAGTACCGAAGATTTACTCTGTGTCCAAGCTGATATAAACTGCTTGGCCATTCTATAAGATATACCGATTACCGGTTCCGGCCCTGTGAATTTTGTTTCCGCCCCCCTTTTGGCAAGGAGGTCTGCGGATTCATTACCCTCTAGGCCGGTGTGTCCAGGTATCCACAGTAGTGTAACCTTATTGTTTTGACCCAATTTGGTCAGCGCATTCTTGCAATTCCAGATGGTTTTCGAATTGCACGGGCTGGATTCAAGAGCCTTAAGAGCTGCTTGACTATCGGAGAATATTTTAACTGTCTTACGTGTGCAGTGCCGATCAACCAGCGATCTAGCACATATCTCAATAGCAAATATCTCCGCTTGAAATATGGTTGCGAGAGTGCCCAGGCTAAAGGAAAACTCTGCCCTCGGCCTCTGTCCATATATTCCAGCTCTAACACCGTCCTGGGTTTTGCAGCCATCGGTGTACCAACAGATGTCAGCCCGGAGCAGGTCAGTCGTTTTTCGACTCCAGTCCTCCCGTTGTGGGTAGACTACACTGTAGAGCCGGTTGAAATTGGTTGCTGTAGGCATTATGTCTGAGGGCATTCCCAGTCTGTCACAGGTCAGGACATGACATTCCTGAGGAGACTGGTGCTCTCCATATGACACGCCTGCGGTTTGTTACTGACCGCTTGATAGAGTCCGCACCTATCTCCAAGTAAATATGCAGAGGAGGCAGTCCTAGGAGGGCTTTCATGGCCGTCTTTCGTGTCGAGCGCAGCGCGCCCGTGATAATTAAGCGGCCTATACACATGCAGGCAAGTGTTAAGACTTGCCTGTACAGGTCGAGATACGCGAGTAAGTGCGAATGTGTATGTGTCAAAACTGACGGCGCGTTCAGTTCCAAGGGCGGCTCGAAGCGAATCAGATTCTGGCTGATTTTTAGAGCAAGTGCGACGGCCAACTGGTGAGTTTTTGTTCGCGCCAAGACTGTTTTTACGTGATTTTTGTGGCAAAATAGGTAGTCGCTGAAAAAAATGGCAAATTCTAGACTATCAAAGAAACACGAAGACATGAGGGAATTCATAGAATTATATAAAGACAATCCGTGCTTGTGGAAGATAAAATCAAAGGAGTATTCCAATAAAATATTAAAAGAAGAGGCATATAAAATGTTACTTGAGAAGTTGAGAGAAATTAACGAAGATGCAAAAAAGCAAGACGTTATCAAAAAAATTAATTTAATGCGGAGTTGTTTCCGAGAAGAGTTAAAAAAATTTATGGATTCCAAAAAGTCTGGGGCAGGCACTGAAGAAGTATACAAACCTACTTTGTGGTACTATGAGCTGCTCTTATTTTTAAAAGATCAGGAAATGCCAAGAGAGCCAGTAGGTTTTGACAAACCTAATAGAGATGAAATTAGTCGGGTAAGTAATAAGATATTGAAATAATTGGACCGTGTAAAATAAATGTTCTTATTTTTTAAGAGCCAGTCTGATAGTGATGATGATGAGGATGGAGAGAATGCGGAAGTCGAGGAAATGAGTGAAATATTGTATAAGTGAATAAGTACTAGGATTATTTGGTTGTTTATCATATATTTTGTTACTTTCTTCTACTACAGTTTATGTTTTGTTTAACTTGTACGTGTACTATGTATTTTAAATTCGTTTAAGTACTAGAATAAATGTTTCAGTTATTATTATTTTCATTAATGACATAATCCCGTTGCCACGGAACCTGACCTTCCATGAAATACTCCATACACATATTCCTCACTTGTTTAGCATCATTTGCAGCATGACGATTGTGACCATGCTGTAAATCTGCAAATGCCATTTGTCGTTCTTCTTCGTACTGCAAAGTATCAGCAATTTCCACAGTGTTAAAACCTAAATAACCGTGGGATTTCGCCGCAAAAGATTATGCAGAGCGCATGTAGCCAATACGACCCACTCTGTTTTTCGCAGCTGCATATTTATTTTAGTGTGAAATATGCGAAATCTGCTGGCCAGAATGCCGAAAGCATTTTCTACTACATTCCTGGCTCTAGAAAGTCTATAGTTGAACATATTTCTGGGAAATGTTAAATCTTTTTGAGCGAAGGGCTTAAGAAAATCTGGACGCAATGAAAATGCTTCGTCGCCTACAAACACAAACGGCAATTTAATGGAGGTATTCTCGCCCACTTCACATGGATCAGGGAGGTTCATATCATTGGACTTAAGTTTTTCATAAAACTGCGTATGTTCAATTACACCCCCATCCGATACACGACCATTTATCCCGAAGTTGGCCAAAATAAATTCGTAATTGCTATTGACAATAGCAAGTAATACTAGACTGTGAAATCCTTTATAATTATAATAGTAGGGACCACTGTGTGGCGCTTGTACAATTCGTACATGTTTACCATCTACGGCTCCTACACAATGTGGAAAATTCCATTTGTGTGTAAAGCCTTCAAGCCATCTTGACATTCGATTTGTGGTATTATTAAATGCAACAATTCCAGGTAGATACTTTCATCCATTCTCAGATAATTTCTGAAATCGCCCGGTTCTAATTTTAATTCATTTATTAAATTAACGTGTGAGTATGTATCACGTTTCAATAACCACAACTTCACCCATTTCCGTCTTTTTCTTTTCTTTTTCTCTATACTTCCAACTGCAAGTACCACAGCGGTTGCAATCACACACATTTTTTCGACGTTAATTTTTCGCAGCCTATAAACCTACAACTGACTACTATATTCAACTGACGTTAAAACCTCAACGTTTTACCTGAATAGTGTGTGGCCGCAATTCGTTTCGCACTTGCTCGCGGACTTACCTGGACACACTTGCGCGCGGTTTTGCCTGCATGTGTATAGGCCGCTTTAGGCAGGCCTGTCTCTGTAGGCTAGATAGCTTTGCTTGGGTCAGCCGCTGCTGCCACCTGCGCCACCATGCCACAGAGCCATGCGTGATCATTGGTCTTATGTCACGTATAGCCAGTACATCTGTTTTGGTTGCATTCCCCAGGATTTGCCACAGATCCTGCGGAATGTCCAGAAAGAAAGGGTCGCCTTACGGGTGACTTTTTCTAAATGCGAATTTCAGCTAAAAGTGCTATCTAGGGTCAACCCCAGATATTTTGCTTCTTTCGCCAATGTTATTGTTTCACCTTGCAGAGTTGGTGGTCTCAAGTTAACCAGGTTTCTCTTTCGGGTGAAGGGGCACAATAACCATTTTTATTTTTTTTCGTGATTTTTATTTATATTTTTCTTTCTTTTTTTTAATATCCAGTTTTACTTCACACGTGAAGGGGGTTATCAAGTTTTTTATTTATTCGGAATAAAATTAAACAAGGCCTTGTTTTACAATATATCTTTGAACAAATATGTGAGAATAAGTCGAAAGTTGGCCCACACAATGCTACTCTCTAAACTGTCATACATTTTTAGAAGCAAACACGGTTTAATAGCTATTTAACAAGCAAAGTTGTTAATAACGCGATTAATGATCACCTTTATTTAACGCGCGAGCCTGGAAACCGCGTTAATGGGTAAGATCGTTAATCGCCAAATAACGCCCGGGTTAGTTATATTTTTTGGCGATCGTTTTGTTATGAAATGATGGAAATCATATGTTTTTTTTTTTCAAGATGTATTTGGGTTTTAGACATCAACTTGACAAATGTTTGTTTTGTGTATTTTTAGTTGTCTATACTATAATTGTTTATTAATAGCGAATCACGCGTTAATAAGGGCTAATAATAAAAAAAGGAAAATCACTAAATGCATTTTATTGTTACCTAAATAAAGGTATAACCAGTTTAGCTTGCCAGTTCCAACCTTCCGAATGTGTTTGATCTAGCAGAAGTAGGCGACTATATGGATTAAAAAAAAGTAACAGAAAATCCATTACCTCCGTAAGTAACTGCAGTCAGCCATTTTACGCTATTTTTATTCAGTTTGTTTTAACACAAAAGCTTTAGTGTTTTAATAAATTGTTTTAATAACTTCCTCTATAGGGTATTTCTTTAATATTGCTAAAAATTTTACAGGCGGACTCCTTGGATAAAAATATAAAGAAGTTCCTATGTACATAGGTTCTAAACTTCTTAACTTATAAACTACAGGGACATATAAACATAACTCATGACATTTGGGATAGATGTTTATGTTTTTCAAGGCTCTCTTACAAAAATATTTGTAATCATTTACATGAATGTATATATATATATATATATATATATATATATATATATATATATATATATATATATATATATATATATATATATATATATATATATACATATATATATATATATATATATATATAATATATATATATATATATATATATATATATATATATATATAATATATATATATATATATATATATATATATATATATATATATATATATATATATATATATATATATATATATATATATATATATATATATATATATATATATATATATATATATATATATATATATATATATATATATATATATATATATATATATATATATATATATATATATATATATATTAGTATATATATATATATATATATATATATATATATAAGTTTGGTGGGCTAGATGGCCTTGACGTATACACTGGGCTTTCCTGACGCAGATGGAAATATGTCTTACACATCGAGAGGAAAATTTCAAACAGGGATACTCAAAAAGAACCAAAAGACGAGAATGTATTTAGAGCCCTGCAGAGAGTCAAATCCTATGCGCAGCAAACCAAAAAGAGCAAGCTTGCAATACCCGACCTGGAAGGAGTACATGGGGTCATGTTCTCACGGATTATGAGATACTTATTTGTAGACACAGATATAAAAGTAACAATGTTTCGGTCTGACACTCACGGTAGGAGAAAACCACCTGTGAAAAGCTTGAAACAACCGGAAAATACTATGACCAGCAGCAAGGGCCCAGTAGTAGTGAAACAAAAAAAAGCGAAGCATGACGCTCTTCTTATCCAGATGAAAGGTAGATCTTACGCAGACCTTCTGAAAACGGTGAGACAAATAGTCGACCCAAGCGAAATAGGAGTGGATGTAAGGGATGTTATGAAAACAAAAAATGGGGACTTACTTCTAACAATCCAGAATGGGTCCGATAAGGCAGAGATCTTGAAAGGAGAAATCAGTAAAAAAATTCCGAAAGCAACAATTTCTCACCTTACAAACAAGAAAGTGATACACCTGAAGGGTATGGATGAGGTGGTAACAGTAGAGGAAATAAGAGCAGCCGTCTCTAAAACAACTAATATCGAACCCACCAATATAGAAGTGAGAGCCCTACGGCAGGCTTATGGTAATAGACAAAATGCAACCATACTGATGTCAGACGAAGACGCTGAGAAGTTCGCGAGACTAAAGGAGATTAAAATTGGATGGACTAGATGCAGAATTATGGAGAGGAAAAATGAATCAAAGTGTTTCAGGTGCTGGGAATATGGACACATCAAGTCACAATGTAACGGCCCTAATAGGGAGAATCTTTGCATGAAGTGTGGTAAGGAGGGACATAAAGCAATCACATGTGAAAATAAGTCCTACTGTGTGCATTGTAAGCAAGAAGGCCATCAATCAGGTAATCTTCGATGCAAAAAGAACCGAACGGGAGGATCTTCCGAAACACAGACCAACACCGACCACAATGAAGCTACTTCAAATCAACCTCAATAGAAGTCGGCCGGCCCACGACATAGCACTAGCCACTGGTAAGGACGTAGGGGCTGAAATATTAATAATTAGTGAACCCAATCGCAACGCCATTAGGGGTAGAAAGGACTGGGTATATGACGATAAGTAGGATACAGCAATCAAAATATTGGATCATAAGGTGGTCATAAAAAGACAGGGATATGGCACAGGGTATACATTTGTAACAACCTCAGACTTCACCATCTATAGTTGCTACTCCTCCGGAAATGACGACATACAGGATCTGGACCAAACACTAAATGAAATCGGTAGACTAATTAGAATTAACAAAGAAAAGGCCATAGTGGCTGGGGACTTCAATGCGAAGACTCCGCAGTGGGGAATGAACTTCTCAGATAGAAGACTAATAACGGACTGGATTGCGGCGAATGACTTACACATCATGAATCAAGGAGAAAAACCAACTTTTCAAAGACTCGACTATTGTTCAATTCTAGACCTTACGATAGCAACAGAAGACATGAGTACAAATGTTACAGGGTGGGAAGTAAGTGATAGAGAATCTCTCAGCGACCACAACTATATAATATTCGATATAAAAGAAGTAAAACAAACTCTTGAGCGGAAAAGAAATATCAGTGGGTGGCAACTGAGGAAACTGGATCCACAGCGACTGAGGCATGCCGTTACCGAAATCGATGAGAATGCAGCATTGGCAAGGGATTTCTCTAAAACCCTAACAAAAATTTGTGATTACTCGATGCCTAGAAGAAGGAAGGAGGAGTATAAAGAGAGTAAAAAAAAGAATGAGAAACGCCATCAGGAGAGCGAAACGAACCTGTTGGAAGGAACTATGTGATAAAATAGACTGTGATATTTTTGGGGATGGCTACAAAATAGTTATGAAGAAGTTAGTGGGATTCCCGCCCAGACTAAACCTAACAATGCAACATATGGAAGAAGTAGTAAACCACTTATTTCCAGTGCATAGAAATGTGATATTTAACTGTGATATAGATAGTAGAGATTTTATAGATTTTACGTTAGATGAACTGTGTGTGGCTTACGGGAAACATAAGAATAACAAGGCACCAGGACCAGGAAACGTTCCAGCCGAAATCATTAAGCATGTGGCATTGGAGAAACCAGAATACATTCTGAGAGTCTACAACAGATTGGCAAAAGGAGCTGACTTTCCAAGAGAATGGAAACAGGCTAGACTCGTTTAGATGATCCAGCTTCGTGGAGACCCATATGCATCTTAGATGCGGAAGGAAAACTGTACGAACATCTGATCCTTATTAGATTGAATAGAGAGCTGCAGAGAACCGGTGGTCTAGTGGAACGGCAGTTTGGGTTTAGGGAAGGCCGACAGACAGTTGATGCTATCAAAATTGTTCTGGATATTGCAAGAAACGCAGCAAACTACTCTGCCGCACATAGGAGATTATGTGTTATGATTACACTAGATGTTAGGAATGCATTCAATAGCGTGTCATGACAACTACTCTTGGAAGACCTAAGAAAAAAGGGTATAAGTAAGAACCTCGTTGGTATTATAGCATCTTACCTATCAGAGAGAAGATTAATACTGGAAGCAGAAGGCACAACGAAGACCATACCAATCAATAGCGGCGTCCCGCAGGGATCGGTGTTAGGCCCAACCTTATGGAATGTCCTCTACGATGACCTTCTTCGGATGGAACTACCAGATGGAACTACATTAATAGGATTTGCAGACGACATAGCTATGGTAGTGACCGCAAAGAACGAGGAGACCCTCATGAATACGGCGAATACAGGACTACAAAGGATAGTGAACTGGATGGAAAGAAAGCAACTCCAACTTGCTCCTCAGAAGATCGAGGCAGTGCTACTTACGACAAAGAGAAAGATACTACCGATTCAATTCAATGTGCAAGGAACACTGGTAAAGCCTGTCAAAGCACTGAAAGCCACCAAATTAACCTTTGCAGAGCATGTTAACAAAACCATAGAGAAAGCTGAGAAAACGATTTCAGCACTATCGAGCCTTATGTCGAACGTTGGAGGACCCAGAGCCTCCAAAAGAAGAGTCCTGTCGAGCGTGATCCATTCACAACTACTGTCTGCTGCACCAGCATGGCATTCAGTAACCGGTAACAACAAACTCATAAAAAGATTAAGAAGAATACAGAGAATGATGTCTATCAGGGTGTGCAGAGCATACAGGACGATATCGGCAGAAGCAGTGACTGTGATCGCCGGAATCCCACCCATAGAACTGCAAATTAAGGAAAGACTGGAAACATACAATGGTCTAGAAAGAAAAACCATTAAAGACAATGTGATCGCTCGCTGGCAAGAAATGTGGACAAATGGGACATACGGACGTTGGACGTATAGATTGATCCCGGAAATTCAACCATGGTTGAATAGACCCTATGGAGAGGTTGACTATTTTCTCACTCGAGCACTCTCCGGACACGGATGCTTCAGAAAGTATTTGTTCGATCGACGAAGAGCAGCACCAGGAGAGTGCACGTACTGCGGAGAGAACGACGATGCGGAACACACCCTTTTCGTATGCCCCAAATGGGAACAAACGAGATTGGAATACCAGAGGGGTACTGGAAGAAAATTTGATGCTGTCAACATGATGAGAAATCTGATGGAATCAGAAAAAACCTGGAAAGAAACTTATTTAATTATTCGGTACATTATAGAGAACAAAGAGAAAGAAAGCCGAAACTGAAACAGACTGCCTCTACACTGAAGTAATGCGAAAGCGGATTCCGGTGTAGAGAGCGAAACGACAGGGGAGGAGTTTTAGTCGGTAAGAATCCGACACTATCCATACCACTTGGGTGTCTTATGCAAGATTTCCACTCCTCTTAAAATATATATATATATATATATATATATATATATATATATATATATATATATATATATATATATATATATATATATATATATATATATATATATATATTCTCATCATTTGCTACTCTGGGCAAGGGTTGCAATCTGCCACCCACAATGGTTTTCCATTATACTTGATATTACACATTTGTATTGCGGATATGTATTTAATGTTTTTATTCGAAAACGGCACAATTTACAAACAAATTTCACAGGACCAAACAGTTTCAAATTAGGTTAGGCCTCAATCCCAGAAAAAGATACAGTAAAAAATAATAAGGTTATAGACTTCAACCCTTTTCCACAGGAGCAGGTGATTATAAATATTGTTGTAGAAAACCTTGAAAAATATAAATATCTGTTTTAAATTTTACCGCTCTATTTTCATACACATTTATAAAAAAAAATAATTTATTTTTTTTTTACTTAAAACTTTACCGCCCTGTAGATCAAAAGTTAAGAAGTTTGGGACATAATATGTTTATAGGAACTTTTTTTAGTATTTTCATCCAGAGAGTTTGTCTGTATATTTTTTTGCAATATTAAAGAAACACCCTGTATAAAATAAAATTGGAACTTTTATAATTGTATAGAGACTCCTTTTCATTTCCAATTTCTTATGACCATAATTAAACGAAAAAATAAGAACAGGTTCGTTCCACAAATTTGTTATACTCCTCTGTATTACTGAATTTTCTTTTTTCATTAATTCTGACAGATCAGTAAAAAAACTTGTTAAAAAGGACTTGGTTGCCAAATTTGCTAAGTGAAAAAGGGTGGAAGAAAATAATTGTGGACAGAACTTGGCGGAATTTTAGATCTCAGTACATTAAAAGGCCGATATTTTTTGAAAAGAACTTGGCCCCTATTTTACATAAGTGTTTTTGGTGGCACCTCCTTTTTTTTTCGGAATTAATGAAAGGAAAAAATGGGCTAGGGAGGATCTCATGCCCTTTTTTTCAGTATTCCTTGCTCTGTAGGTAAAACCTAACCTTTAGACTAAATATGAAGTGCGAAAATTACGTATTTTAATATTCCTAAAATCGCGAATGGTTTGGAGTATGATAGGTAAAAATGTAGCAATTTTCTTTGTTTAGTGAATAAAATCCTGCCTGCATTTTATATTTTAAGACACTTATGACCTAAGAAACTCAGGTTCAATCAGATTGCAAAGTTCTAAAGTTCCCCCTAAATATACCATAATACCGGCCCCTGTTTCAGGGCGTTTTAAGTAAAAAAGTGCAGTTTTCAGGATTTTTCCTTTACTTATTTTCTACAACATACCTACATCTTCAAATTTCAAATGTCCACTCCCTTGGAAAGTGAGTCAGTCAGTTCTTCAGTCAGTAATAAAATGGACGATTTTTAAAATCGAATATCCCAGGAACCACTTGACACACCTTTTCAATTTTTTTACCATGTAATTAAAATACTTATGTAATTTACCAACTAAATCTCATATCTTTATGTGAAATAATAACGAAGTTATGACCGGGGAAAAACAAGTCGAAACCTTTCGTGTAATATACACGCTGCGCGCGTCAATTTTGCTCGGTGCACTACCGTGCGCCGAAATATTTAGAATTTTGTCCACAGTTTGTTTTTAGTGGCAAACCTTAAATTCTACCAATTCATTTTTCAACGGTTTTGAATCACGTAATAGACCATTTATGAGCTTTTTAATAATCAAGTATAATTTTAATAATGGACTACTACTACCCACTTACCTATCTCTGGTAGACGTGGACATTTAAGAACTCCCACGGAAGGAACACTATCTACAATAAACAATGTTACTGACTATAAATAAAAAAAAATATTAAGAAAACAATACCTGACAATTGTAGACGTTTCAATCGATTTTGCAGTTTATTGTTTTCGGTTTGCCTAAAAAATAACAAAAGGAAATTAAAGTAAATAAAAATCACAATAGGCGAAATAGCACTGCTTACCTTAACTCCCAATTTAAAGAAAGGGATGTATTAATACATAAAAGAGCTCCTTTGGGAAGGCGTTTAAATAGTTTAACAATCTTAATATCTTCCACTGTTTTCACAATTTTCAACATCACGGGCATATCCTTGTGCATAATCTTTGATGCGAATTCCACAAGGTCAGTGGGAATTTGTTTCAAATCCATTCTCACCTGGTAATAAGCGAAGAAAGAAGCCAATAAATAAATGTAAATTAAAGCTTAGATTAGATATGTAATGTAGTTTTTTGTGCTTTACATTAACATAACCTTACCCTGACAGCTTGATGTGGGTAATTATTAAATATGTCATCAAGAGCTTCTAAAGGATAGAGCTCCTCATCCGCCACCTTTATTACGCGTGCGTTACCTTCATCCACAAAGTATATCTGAGCATACCTGCCATCAGGTGACCAGTCGATCAACTGTACCCTGACCAGCTTCTTAAATAGAAAAATAAAACCAGTAAGGAAAGTTCAAACACTAGTATTTTAGAAACATTCTTAAAGCAGATATAACCTACACTAGAAATAGGAAAAAAAGATAAAGCTATTTACTGGGAATTTTTCTTAGCACTAGACCATTAGCGCATTTTTGTTATAAATACTAATTCTAATTCGTAAACAAATATGGTAAAAAATGTTTGCAATTCTGGGTTCCCACAACAGGAAAAACATGGTTTTCCAATTCATCGATCTGTCGGCGCTCTAGCTTAAAAGCAGCTTTACGAAGAAAGATGAAATTTTGCATGCAATTTGAGATTGGGCTAAGCACAAAACTAAATGTTCAGTTATATTTGGTTTATATCTTACAGTTTAAATTTTTTTAACCATCTACAAGGTAACCACAGTAAAAAAATACAATTTATTGTTTTTTGCATGCATGTTGGGTTTATAGCGACCTCGCAACAAAATATTTACTCGATTATCCATACACAGGGTAAGCATCTTTAAAATGATTATTACTTTCAAATAATTTGACTGAAAAATAATGTATCATGATCTATAAGTTGCAAAAGATGCTACGGGATTCATGGCGAGAAAAGTTGCAGGAGAAAGCATATACAGGCTGGGTCGGGAGGAATGATCCAAACTCTAAGGGTGTAATTTATGCATCAAAAAACAAAAAATAAGAAAACACTTAAATGATGTTATCTAATATTCATTTGTTTACAGCGTTAAAAAAATAATAATATTGTTAAACCAAAATAGCCAATATAAACATTATTAAAATAAATCATTGTTTTGACTGCCAAACATTTCCTGCTTCGTTTATGAATGTCGCACTTGGTTCTTCTAATTGATTCGTGCCAATCTTGCGTCTAATAAATGTATCCCTAGTATCTACTTTTACTTTATATACATCATTTTTAAACCAACCTCATAAATTATAGTCCGGCGATCTAAGAGGCCAACTAATAGGAACACCGTGACCAATCCAAACTCTTGGAAACCTATGGTCCAAATATTGGTTCACCCGATGGTGGAAATGGGCAGGCGCTCCGTCGTGTTGAAAATACATTTGAAGTCTGATGTTTAACGGAATCTCCTCCAGTAGTCCTTGCAAGTCATTTTGTAAAAAACCTAAGTAGTGATCCCCTGTAACGCAATTTTCCAAAAGAAAAAGGGCCAATTAAATTATTATCGATCATGACGCACCACACGTTCACTAAAAACCTGTGTGGAAAATTACTTTCGACTATTGCGTGGGGATTTTCGATCGACCATACATAAAAGTTTGATTGGGTGAATGTAGCTTCGTCAGTAAAAAGTATGTGCGGTACAAGATGACGATTATTAATTATCCACTCGCAAAATTCCGTACGCTTGGCGTAGGCTCCAGGTTAAAGATTCTGTACACGCTGTACATGGTACGGGTATAAGCCTTACTCGTGAAGCGTATTGATCACTCTTTTTTGGGGCATCCCCAACTGAGTTCCAATTCTTAGTAAGCTGGTCGTTGCATCTTCTTCTACTAAAGCTGAGACATTTTTTGTTTCTTCTAAATCCTGTCGAATAGCTCGTTCAGATGTTACATTAGCACTTGAAGCGTTCCGGTCTTGCACGGTTTGTTGAAACTCTAATAAAGCCTTTCTGTTCGGTGTTTTTTGATGTGGAAATCGTTGACGATATTCTTCCGCAGCCGCGGTAGCATTACCATTACACAAACCATAAATAAAAACCATATTGGCGTATTCAAGATATAAATAAATGTGAGGCATTTTATAAAATTTAATTGATACAAATCCGAAAGTTAACAGTAAATCAATGTACCTTTAATTTATTAATGCCACTGACATGATAGTGACAGGACAACAATAAAAAGCGAACATTTATTACAGGAAAGCTAAATTAATGCAATATTTTAGTTTTTTCCTTATAACTTAAAAACAAATGAATATTGAATAACAACATTTAAGTTTTTTTTTTATTATTTAGATGCATAGATTACAGTCTAAGAGTTTGGCCCATTCCTCCCGACTCGCCCTGTTTTGTGATGACCTGGAAATTTAAAATTCTTGAAAAAAAAAATTAAAAATCATTACTTTAGTTTCAAAAATTTCAAAAAATACAACTCACGCCTCTAAGTAAATTTTAAAAAATGAAAAAGTAAAAAGGCAGCCAAGTATGTTGTCAGAAATTCGCGAAATATTTTAAATCCCCTTTAAAAATTAAATTAAAATAAATACCAGAAAATAGTACCTAAACCACTTTGATTTTATTAAGACCATTTATTTTCCACTTCTTATTATATCAACATTTTGCGTGCAATAAATTTTAAAAGGTTTAACCGAGCAAAAACTCCGCGATTCCCACACTTATATATATAAAAAAAACAAGTTTAAACTAGTTGTCACTTGAAAACGGTTAAAAATACTAACCGAAACGTTACGTACCAATTAAAAAATTAAGATAATGTAGGTCCAAGGTGTTAGTGTTATAAACGTTTAAACCACTTATATCCAGGAATATTCCTTGCATTTACTTTTGCACACGGCACCAAACCAAAGAGTAAACAAAAAACGAAGGGTGATATATTCTTTAAAAAAACTAACTGATGGACAACGTATTGATATCTTGTGATGCGTTTTCCTAAACGTAATGACCCAGATACTTTAAAGCCTTTAGTTTTATGAATAATTTTTCTCAAGATTAAGCAAGATTAAATTTAGTCCAATCCCACAATATTGATATTTTGTATAATAATTACACAACATCCATTCCTATAGTAGAATAACTGTGGAAATGCGAACAGAAAATTGTTAAAATAATTAAAAGTGACAACAGAAAACTTTGGTGTTCTTATAAGCTTCGCGGCTTATACGAATATTATTAATATGCGATTTGTGCATATTAGATTTTTAAATAAGTTTTAAAATTATTATAAGAGCTCCACAATTTACACATGGCTCTACATACGAAACCTGAATAAACATTCAAATTAGGCCACCTGTCCAATAGATCGTAAAATGTGTTGCCATTTCAGCTAAAAAAAAATATTCTGACAGAATTAAAGTTAGTTGATATTACTACATGTTGAACCAGTGAGTTGAAAAATGACCGTCAGTGGAAGTTGAACACAACATTAGTGAGTTATTTGGAAAAGTCAGTCAGTACTAAGTAAGTGAGTATTGTGTCAGATTGGAAGGACTCGGAGAATGAAAAAAGAGGCAAAAAGAGACTCACTGGAACAATCACCTAAGTATACTAAGAAGCTACTAGAAGTTCAAAAAAAACATACTCAGAATAGTCACCAACTTCCTGACAGGACACGGTCCTCTGAGGTTTCACCTCTAAAAAATGGAAAAGACTGACAATGAACGTTGTAGGTTTTGTGACAGATCGAGCCAAACCGCTGAACATATATATGCGAATGCATAAAATTAACACGCCAAAGGCTAAATTCTCTAGGAGCATTTTTTACTCCCAAATATATAAAAGAAATTTGCCAACTGAAACAATTCCAACTTCCCGAAACGTTTGGGAAGTGAGGGTATCAACTAATGCGGAAATAAAAAATTCGAAGGAGGCCAGATTCAAGTTTAGAAGCACATCGGCTGGTATGCTATCCAATCCAGATGATTTCTTAGTATTAAGAGGAGAAAGGATACACTTGATCTACTTGGCTTAAAAATGATTTCAGACATTTAATAAGGAACAAAAGCAATTATTTTTGAAAGGGGAGATAAATGTGTGAATCAAGGGTAGAACTGGCAGCAAATTGTTAAGTAAAGTGTTCGGCTTTTCCTTTAGCGGTAAAAACGACTTGACTGATCGGGCAATTATTCTTCACGCAGAAATTCTGCGCGATTCTCGGTCTAAGTTCGCAGCCGCGATTCGGCGAGTGTAGCGCCGCTATTATAGTGATATAATAGAGAAAAGTACACATTTAGGCAGTAATGCAGCTTAAGGGTCTGAAAAGAAAAAAAATGTTGTAACGCCCACGGGGACTAAAAAGCGGCTAATCAGTAAAAAAGGAGATTAATTGGTGGCGCTACAATACCAATTTTTTAAATATTATTTTAATATAAAAAAGTATATTTTACATTATTTTAACTAAATACCTTTTTGATATTGTCAAAATACATATCATATTTAATTGTTGGCTCCAAAAGTTAATACTTACTTTTTTAAGGTACTCAGTTATAAAAGTCGAATCAAGATCTATTTTCAGGGTCAGTCGAAGTGAAGTTCAATTTTTTATTTTTTTTAGGTGCTTATCTTGTACATGGTTAGTCTAATATAAGTTTAATTTTGAGGTCGGTAAAAGTCCACTTGACATGTAAAATTACATTTTTTTAGTAAAAAGATTTTTTAAGCTAGATAAGAACAAAAAAACAAAAAAAAATCTGAAAGTGCGACTTTTTTGCCTATAACAATACCTTTTTCTCACTAGTAAAAGAAGTAAAAAGAGATCTTTATACATTTACTTTCTTAAGTTCTTGTATCCAGTATACTAGTTTGTTATCTAACCTTAACGTCCTATAAGTAGAAAATTATTATAAAGAAGACTTACCGATCCATCAACTGTTTAAAAAAGTACAGCTTTCCCCTGCTATTAAACATATTCACTTGATGTAAGGTCTCTCTGGGAGGATTAAGATATACTTGATTTTCAAGTTCCTGCTTTAATTTCAAAAAATGTGTGTAACCCGGTGATCTTACTTGGACATATATATCTCCATTTGGTTCTATATTTGAAACATAGACGTGATTTATGCTATCCTGGAAAATAAGAATTTTATTATGACATAATATATATGTTTACAACAATTCTGTCTCTTCCAAATAAACCGGAAAGTTAAACTCTATTATCTTAAATGATGTATCGTATTTTTAGTTAATATTTTAATTTTTCGCAAAATTTTAACTAACTCTGTTGTATATAATGTAAAATTCCTAGCCGTCCCACTCCCCGTTACTACTATACCTGTATTCGAGTATGTCGCGAACGTTTCTGTTATCCTGTTTAGTTTAGCTTTTGCGGTTCTGGCACAGTATGGTGGTAATAGCAAATGCATCGGGAAAATATATTTTGCCTACAATTTTTGTGAACTAAACCGCATTTTTGATATTCACACAAAACTTCATTATTATGTCAAAAAAAACAAAAAAGTATATTCATATGACAACTTATAAACTGCCTCCCGGGAAAAGAAGGCTTAAAACTAACATGTTAACTGGGTGCCAAGATACGTATTCACCTAAAACTACACTTGTAAATTCGGTCCCGATTATTATAACCGAAAATAAAATTAAACTGTAACATATTAAACAGGGTGTCCGAGAAAGTGTTGGAAATCTCCCGGATATAAAAAAAAACACGTGAAAAGAATACTATAAGTAGATTTTAATTTTTTTTGTATAGGTCTCCTCTTCGGAGATATTGGCTCCCAAAGAGCTCCATTGGAATCAATTATTGAACCACCAGGTATATTTCAATTTTACTTTAATAGGACTATTTTAAGTAAGACTTTTGAAATTATTCTCAAAGGAAGTGTTGTAAAGTACTCACAACTGCAGGAACGGACTAGCTGTGACACTCATAACCCCTTTTTTACGTCCTATAGGCACTTAAGACAACGTTTTTTACAAACCTTTAACTTCTTCTTCTTTGAGTGCTCATCCGCTAAAGGATATTAGCGATCATCATGGCAATCTGAACCTTTGAAATAGCTGCCCTGAAAAGGCCGGTCGTTGTGGTACCAAACCAGGTTCTTAAATTCTTCAACCAAGAAGTTCTCCTTCTGCCAGGTCCTCTTCGTCCTAGGAGAATCAGCTGTGGGAGATCATAACGTTTCCCAATCCGCATTATGTGACCTAAGTACTCAAGCTTTCTAGTCTTGATCTGTCTCCATATCTTTAGTCATTCTCTCGAGCACTTTAACATTCGTGACGTGGACTGTCCAGGGTATTTTAAGTATTCGCCGATACAGCCACATCTCAAATGCCTCAAGCGTGGAGTACTGAGTGAGTGTCCATGATTCCGCTCCATAAAGCAATACTGGGAACACGTAACTGCAAAGCATTCTTACTTTTGTTGTTAGATTAGGGTCGTGGCTTTTAAAAAGATCAAACATTTTTAGAAACGCCGCTTGGGATTTTTCAATCCGGCATTTAATTTTACAAGAATGGTCCCAATCTTCGTTTATTGTTTTGCCTAGGTACGTGTATAAAGCAACTCGTTCGATTTGCTGGTTTTTGATAGTAATTTGGCACGGTACATTGGTTCATTTTCGGATTATCATAAATTTGGTCTTATCTATGTTCAGCGTTAGACCGTATTTTTCGCAGGTATCTTTGACTCTTGTCATGAGTACTTGTAGGCTTTCAATATTGTCAGCAAATACTACGGTATCGTCTGCGTACCTTATATTGTTCAGTCGTAGTCCGTTCACAGATATTCCCAGTTCTATATCATCTAGGGCTTCTTTAAGTATCTCTTCTGAGTACAAATTAAACAATAGGGGTGAGAGGATACATCCCTGTCGAACTCCTATTTGTACTTCGATTACATCGCTGTCTTCGGCTTCTATTCGTATATTTGCTGTTTGACCCCAATAAAGATTTACAATAATTTGTAAGTCCCGGTCATCAAATCCAACCCTTTTAAGGATCTCTACAAGTTTTTCATGCTGACCTTTGTCAAATGCTTTTTGATAATCCACGAAGCAAGCAAGACAACCTTTAATTATTGACTTAAAATTAACTACTCTTTATTCATGTTGGTGATTCTTACCGTTTTTGAAAACGTCAATTTATTTACACTGTTAATCCTCAAGTTCTGTCGGGTTGAATATGAAAAAGAGGAATTTTATCCTGTCACCAACATAATAGTTTCAATAAAAAGTTAAACTTTTAGTTAAGACTTCGTAAAATGGGTTCAATATGGGCTACATGAAATTGAACATTTAATTATTTAGGAACAAAGATCTCTAAGATAATATTATGAATTATCTGTTTATTTGTATATTTTATGATAAGTATTATCCATATGGCTTTGTCTACGATATTTTTGGGTGATTTGATAATAAAGCTATTTTTTACTTTAAGATTCTCAACATGAATAGAATGCTAAGTTTTTAGTCAATAGATAAAGGTTTATAAAATAACGTCCAAAGTTTTTACCAAAATAGGGCGTAAAAAAGGGAGTGAATAATTCACAAAAGTTCCTTTGATGGTAATTTAAAGAGTATTAAAGTGTATTGATTAGTATTTAAACAAAGAAAAAAAGTCACCAATCGCCCAACTAGGACGGTAGCAAAAAACCCATAAAATATTCTAAATAAACAATTCGTACTGGCCAGACTTTTCTGAGAATAGGCATTTTTCTAAAACAAAGCAATTTTTTGCACCAAATTATTTTGTTAAAAGTTAACAATAAAAGAAGATTTGTGTTTGTAGATTATTTGGAACAAATCAGTAATAATTATTTTAACTTGGACAAAAATTTTCTAACGTACTTCCGGCGGTATTGAAAGTTTAGTTGTGTAAATAATGAGGCGTGTCAGTTACCGAAAATTTTATGACTGGTTTTTCCTTGGTTTAAATATGAATAAAAACACTTTACTTGATATTACATTAAAAAAAAATGGAATATACCCGGTGGTTCAATAATAATGCCTTAAAAACTTGATTCCATTGGAGCTCTTTGGAAGCCAATATCTCCCAAGCCTATACGAAAAAAGTTTATATGAACTTGTAGTAATCCTTTCACGTTTTTTATATCCGGAAGATTTACCACATTTTTTCGGACACCCTGTATAATGAACCATTTTATTATTATAACCAGAACTAAGAATAAACAATTTGCCCATCATGTTTATGCAAGTTGACCGCTTTTCAAGCACCTTTGAAAACTATACCTGTAATCGTTTATTAGTAATAACTGTTTTTCTTTTTCACCCAAAATAATATGTAGATCCGAAGTAAGATCAATCGAACAATTATGTTAAGAACAAACAAAATTCTAAATACCTCTAATAAAATTGGAGACGCCATTTCCATAGTCAGTCGAGGAATTAGGCCTTCATTGATCAACTGACCGGTATAAAGGTCATACATATATACTGGTAAGGCTTCGTTTGTATGATTACCTAAAAATGGTGTCTTATTAAATTAGCAACTTGAAGAAACATCTTTGTGACCTGCCAATACGAATATTTTATTAAACAGGGTAAGATTAATTCTGTTTACTTACTACCAGCATCCACGGCTATTTTTACTAACACTACTTGATCCTGTAAATCAAATACAGAATCTACTGATACTTCATAGAATTCTTCCAAACCATACAACCTACATACAAAAGCCTACAAATATATTTAAATATAAATATTACCTTCTCGGATGTAGTGGACTAGGCAACTCTGATTTTACTATTTTTTAAAATCTATTGTACCTCGAGTTAGATCGATTTAACAAAAAAAAAATGAATATGCTGTTAAAAATAAAAGTTTTAAAGGGGAAAATACAATAATTTAGTATGTAAATCTAAATCTCGAAACTTTCGAATATATTAATTAAAGCGGGCCACTTAAACTAAAAAAAAATTGCTGAATATGTTAACCGAATATTGCATAAGATTTAGAAATCGTTTTATAGAACAGAGCAAACATATTCTTTTTTTATATACACATATAAGTTTAGGACACCAAAAAAGTCAATCAGCACTAATTTTATTCCAAATTTACTTCTTCTAGTAAGGCCAATTCTACATCTGATCATACCGTTAGTTTTCATCTTTAAACAGTTGTTTTTATTTTTCAAAAAATGTCCAAAATTACTTGGATGGATGGCAAACCAGCAATCATCTTAAAATAAGCACCTAATCTTGCATCAATTCTTACTATACTCTTCCTTCCATTTCCAAGAAAGAAAATATTAAAATCTCTTTTAAGTATAGATTTATGAATTTATGACATGTCATAAAATTTTATGACTACGTTATAAATTGTGCCAAAACCATCTGAGAATTTCTTACCTTTTTATATTAAAAGTTTAACAAATTTAATTTTAATTATTACTTAATTTTCAGTTAAATATTTTATACATTAATTTTTTCTTGAAAACCGTGGTAGAATTGCCACCGAAACGTAAATAAGTATTTTGATTTTTTGGGGTTTTTGGAGGTTTTTCTTTATTTTATTTTAGGCAATCTGCCAGTTCATAGGGGTCAATAGGACTGATCACACTTAGTCTCTATACCCCGGGACCAGGATCAAAGCGGTCCCATGGTATAAAGATTTTGGGTGAGTACCCAACAAGCAGAGCTGTCAGTAATTAAATTAAAATAATTGAAAAATCGTATTCAACTATTTCTCAGTAATTGGATTACTTTAATTCAATTACTTTCCAGAAAAGGTAATTGCATTTGGATTAATAGGAATTCCAAGTAATTAAATTAATTAGAAAGTTATTCGATTATTTATAAAGTAATTGGATTACTTAGAAATTAATTCAATTACCTAATAAATAATTGAATTACTACGGCAAATTCAATTACCTTTCTTTATGAAAAAACTGCCGGAATTTTGGCCAGCCAGAAAGAGCATCTTGAAACACGGCGGGCCTCTTAGAATCCGGCGCCCATTTAGGATTTTCGAGTGATGCTTACCGTCACCGTTTTTATTTTTTTGTGAAAATATCTGTTAATGTTTGGGGTAGCATAAAAAGAATTTTTATTTTAGAGTCATTTAATGTTGAACTTGCCGAGAAAGCAGTTTGAATAGTGTGACATGCGCGTATGATGCATATTAGTATAAATATTTTATTTGTTTAGTGTATGGTGATTAATATTTGTGGTTATTTAAACAGAGTAATTGCTAAAATATTCAATTACTTTTAGTTTTAATTGACAATTGAATTACTTTTAACAAACATGATAATAATTGGTAATTGTAATTTACTAATCCTTAAAAGAGTAATTGGTAATTGTAATTAAATTACTTTTTAAAAGTAATTGCGACAACTCTGTCAACAAGGACTTTCTTTCTACAGTCTGATACCTAAATTATGTTCTTGGACTTTTAGTTTGTTTGAGATGGTTACTCTTCTAGCTTTCACCACCTAATGCTGGCGTACCCTAAGGTTTAGCACTAGCACCGAATTTATTTAATCTTTAATTAGTGACTTCTGTCTTAGTAGTCTTAACTCTTATAATCAGTCGCTCAAGCTAGTCTTTAAGCCTTATCTGAAAAACAAGCGCAATGGCATGCAGACATCCTTACACGGGGCCTTCAATAATTGCTGGATTACGGCACCAAAAATCTTGACCCGTTTAATGCCTTTAAGGCACTGCCATGTTTGCTGTAGGAAAGGAGTCAATAAATCATCCCTCAATTAAGCGCGACAAGTTATGAAGAACAAAGTCATTTAAACTTATGAGCGTTTCTTTTTAGAATAACCCTCACTGACATAAAAATATTATATTTATAGATACAGCAGCTTCGAATGGTGAGTTTCAAGACAGGAAGTATTTCTTTCTAATTTGTATGCTCTGCATATATCCCAAATCAGACCCTGCTTGGAAAAGTGTTCAATGTTGTGGGAAATGGCGTCTCTCACAACCTTAAGCATTTTTAATTTCTTCCTAAAAAGAAACACTGTTACAAGAAAGCTTTCCCCTCTTCCTGACCGACGATCTGTAGGAGACTTTTTCTTCTATAGATATTTTCAGGGCTGATAATTCCTCCCCCAGCACATTACAACAGGGCAACTTTTATGCGTCCCTTTAGAGTCTATCTAGAAAAGCCCCGAACTTCTCTCTTAGTCCACTCCTTCATCCTTAGAGTATCCATTGATAAAATAACTGATCAAGTTGTTAATAGACTGGGTATCGATTTCAGCAACTATTTAGGAGCCAACAATTTTACTAAAAACAAACAATTAATCGAGAAAGGCTATAATATTTTTATTCCACCAAATTTTGCTACATGTAAAGGGGTTGTGAGAAATATAGACAAATCTTTTAATATTGATTAATTATTTAATAATATGGACGCTCCAACAAATATTCTAACCATTATTAGACTGAATAGAAAAGTTTTCATAAATTCGGAACCGGTATACAAACCGACAAACACTCTTTTAATAACATTTGAAGGAACTTACCTTCCTAAGTCAATTAAGATTTACGGGTTGATTAAGAATCTAATTCCATATATTCCACCAGTGATGCAATGTTTTAACTGCCTAAGATTCGGGCACACAAGGAAACTATGTAAGGGAAAAAAATTGTTTCAACTGTGGAAGTGAAAATGAGGACCACGAAATTATCCAGGAAAATGATACAAGGAACGGTCATAACTTTTCATGCCAATCTTATTGCATCCATTGTAAAGCATCAAACATAAATTGAATAATAAAAAATGCACAGAACATGTAAGACAAAAACTATTAAAAAATGAATGGCCTTTTACAGCATGACCTTCTTTGACGCTAACGAAAAACACAAAAAAACCTAATTAAATCTACCAGATACTAATCATGAAATTTTTAACCCAGAAGATTTTCCACCTCTAAAAAATCAACATAAACCACAAACAACAAATCATAATCAATATACAAACCACATACAAGTATCACAAAGACAAGGAGTGGGGTTCAATTCACGTCAAGGAAAAACATTTCAACAGGTAGTTAAAAAACCCCCAAGTAATAAACCAAATCAAAAAGGCTACGATAGAAACGAACATAATCAAATGCTGTATTTTCCAAACTCAAGACCAAAATAACGATAAAAATACAAACATTTTCCCAAACACTTCTGCTCAAGAAACTAATACCTTTAACTTTTCAAACACATCAATGCCTACTAGTGCCTTTCACCCAAATAAAAACTTAAACCCTGAAATAATAAGAACCGTTACAAATTTATTCAGTGAACATTTACGACAGTTAAAAGATCTAATCCTTACCTTATCTCCTTGTATGATACAAGCCAATGAAATGGACTTGGACTCATTAATTTAATGGCTAATAAAATTCCCAAAAATATTAAAATTCTTTAATGGAACATAAGGAGTGTAAACGCAAATAGACTGGATTTAATTATCTTAACAACAATAATAAGGATGCGAACGTGTCATTGTTTGTTGGGTTATCACTTACATAAAATTAATATTAAAGATAGTCCTCTATGTAAATGTGAACAGGTGGAAGACCTGAAACACATCTTTCATGAACAGAATCCCCTTCTTTTGTATGTATACAGAACTTGGGAAAGTTGACCCAAGTCTCCTCTTAAACTGGACAACTGTTCTATCAAATATCAATAAGAGATCTTTAAGTATAATTGAGAAATTTGTTACTTATAACAAACTTAAACCATAAAAATAAAGATAATATTGTAAAAGTAATAATGGCTTTTTTTAGATAATATATGACTTTATAATCACTGACAACCTGCCTATCCTGTAATAATCTACATGTGTGTCATCAACCTTTTTGTGAAAGTCTATATACTAACGAACCCCCTCATTAATAATAAAAAAAAAAGAAAATGTAATGAAGAATAATAAAAGTACATAATAAAAAAAGTGAAAATTTCGGGAGCCACCAGGGGCACAGGCCCAACTTGCTGAAGACTCCCACACAGAATACAACCCCCTCAACTGACAATTGCTAGAGAGGGACGTACTGGCAATTGGACCCTTGGAAACCTAAGCCATAAACAAAGCAACAACAACAACAGGTCCTTAGCACATATTTTTTGGTGCATTATGACGTCCCGAGGTATTTATATACCCAAATATTGTCTAGGTGTGGGCGTTTTATATTTAAATTTTAAATGCTTATAGTTCTGTTATAGTTTCATATTAAAAAAAATGGTAAAAAGGCTAAGGATTATTTTTAGACAAAAAAAAATGTGCAAGAGGTCTATTAACAAGTTAAAACATTGCTCAAATAGTTTGCAGCAAGAACCAGTAATTTCAATAAGCCTAAATTAATTGCTGTGTGTGTTTACAAACAGAGGGAATATTTTTAGCATTTAGTTTTACAGCTGAAGGCTGAATGTATATAGGTATAGTCCGATTTAAAGTTGAAAAGGCCACCAGCGTCATCAGGTTTGTTCCAACAAGCATCCGGTATCGTTTCTAAATCGTTTTTGAACTGGTTTTTTGGTGCGCTTTGACGCATGCGCGGACTTAAAATAGTTTCGTGACGGTACGAAAAGTAACAAACGTTAGATCGCTTTGCGGATCGTTTTCGGGACTGTCAAATCAAAAGTTTTTGAATATTTTGTTTTAAAAATATAACCCTACTTTTCTACTTATTATTTTTGTGATCAAAGTTAGCAAATATCACTCATAATATCGTCACTCATCTTTAAAGATAATTAAATTTAATGATGTGCTTAGGAGGTGTAAAAATTTATGCTTTTGAATAATTAAACAAGCGAGGAAATAGGAAATGCTAAAGCATGTTGCACGCTATTCGCTAAATAAAGTTAGGATTATGCAGAAAAATTAAATTAAGTTAAAATAAGTTAAAGTCACACAAGAAAAGATAAACATTATGTGATCAAATGGTTTTAATTATACACATAAATTAAAAATTAAGTTAAGCTAAGTTAAGTTAAAAAGATAACCAACTTTTAACTTTCTTAACTTATTTTAATTTTTTAACCTTATCATAAAATGATATCCATAAACGTTTCCTTTTTAAAATAATTGAACTCCCACACAATAACATCATAAAATAGGCTTACAGAAACTCGTCTTTCCCATGCATTATAAAAAAATGTAACAAAATTATATATTTTTTAGACAAGTATTTATTTAAGAAGTTAAAAAATTACCCGACAGCTGCCAGAGAGTGCACCAATAAAATAAAAATCACGAAAACCCTATTAACAGTGATTTGCTCTACGTATGCTAAATTTTATTGTTATTTTTAAACTGATTGGCATGTTTTCACACAAATGTCTTAATTTATATTAACTTAATTTTTGTTAAGTTAACTTAACTTAACTTTTCTGCATAATCCTACCTTAACAGTAAACATAATGAAGATGAAATATGAAACAATAAACATGAAACAGCTGTTAAAAATCAAAAATCCAGTGCCAAGATGCTCAATGCGCAAGTCAACCCAAACAGTTTTCAATTTAGGCCATGTATCGGAATTACCGTTCTGAAACCGTAACTTAAACGATCCCAAGTTTTGTTGGTACACAAACAGGATCGTCCGATAACCGTCAGGTCTCTGTTGGAACGCACTTTAATCACTGCGCATGAGCATGATCGTTCGGTGACGGTTTTTCGACGTGCTGGAACAAACCTATCAGCATGCGTTGTTCTCTCTCACTTTAAAATTATTCCCGTTCTCGTCGCTCGAAATTTTTGTTGAATATACGGTCAAATTCATGTAACGCGCCTCTGTTCCAAATTTAACAACGTATGGGCGGAGCGTTGAGAGAGAAAGGCTCAATTGCGAACTCTTTTGGTATGATGTTCCTGGCCTTTTCTTCTTCAAATCGGACTCTACTTCAATTTTTATTTAATAAAAAAATATTTTTATCCTAATTTTAGGACTTAAAATAAATTACTATGGTGGTGTTTAATCTGCGAGAAAACTTTCTCGCTCCTGACCGTATGTCAAATTAAAGTGTTTCAGTTTTCACCAGCATGTAAAACATAGTGCAGCTCTTCTTCAAAAGTGACACAAGTCCAAAAATTTTCAATTCATTTTTTCAATAAATTAAGTCCAAAAAAATGTATACTAACCAGAACCAATCAAATTTAAGTTACATAAATAACTTACAGTGAGACAAAAAGTCAATTTAAAATTTGCATAGAAAAATAATTAAACTACAACCTACAAATAACTATTTTTCTTTGGCTCTACTATTAACTTACTTTTTGGATTTGTCACTTTTAAAAATGGTGTGCGATATATTATTATTTCAACTTAAAAATAAAATACGAAAATACTGTGTGAAACAATAAGAAAATAGTTAACTATAACATCTCTTTAATGCAGAAAAATATCCTTTATGTAATAGTTACCTTAATTTTACAAGAATACATCTTTTTCTTCTTTTGCTTAAATGAGTCTATGGTTACTACAACATCCCCTAGTTTATGATATTCAGCAAAATTTTTTAAATCTGTTAATGGATCTTCTGTTCTAACAAATTCTCGAGTTTGACGTGGGAAGGGTGGTACATTTGAAGTTGTGGAGCTACTATTTCCACGATCCCTACAAATGAAAATAAAAATTTAGTTTTACATTTGAATTTTATAGTTTAAGAAAGACATATCCAATGGAGGGTAGGTAGGTAGGTAGGTAGGTTTAAAGTGAGTGGGTATAACACCCTTTCACCGCGACCGATCGGTCTATTGTGGCTCACGCCCTTTTATATTCCTCCCACCAGGTCCAGACTTCTAATAAATCTGATGATCCTGTTGGGAGAGAGATCTTTCACCTCCCCCGGCAACAAGGTGTCATTGCCGAGGATTGCGAATCTTAGACGTGCCAGTGCTGGGCACGAACACAGTATGTGTTCTACGGATTCATGAGTCCCAGCACAATTTATTCATAATGTAAGATTTTAAACTTGTCGTAAAGTACGTCCGGGCAGCGACGGAATATTTAGTTCTATTAATTTCTTAATGTTCTTTTTATTTTATTATTTACTAGAGTATTGCTGTGGTGTCTACCCTTTGAAATTGGTAAGAATTGCTGTTTATAAATACCAGTCGTAAAATACAATTTTTGTGTTAAGTGTACAGATTTAAGTAAACCATTACAATTTTAAGCTTAAAATGATATAGAATATACCAAATAAAAATGCAATAAATAGCTCAACTTCCTTTGGTATTTATGGTTTTTATTTTGGTATTTTTATTTGGTGTGATTTCTTGTAGAATAATACAAAAGCCGTGGCAATAGTAAAAAATTTAGAGGAGTTTTTGCAACAACAAAATAATTAAACTATGATATTTTATAATGCTTTTATATAAATTATATGAAATAAATTAAGATTAAAATAGACTTTTTGTTATTATAAATTTACAAATATTTGATTGCACCTCTATTGGGGTTCATTTTTATGCAATTAACCCCACAAACATAGTTTTGTTGGTGGAAATGCAACTCTCCAAGTGCAGTACGAAAACTCTCCGGGCCTATTTGTTGTGAACTCGTAAAAACCAGTTCCGTTACATAGGGTAAATCGAAGGGTAAATCATATTATATTTGTGCCGAAATAATTTGTTATATTTAAACAGATGTAAGTCGCTTACAGGCAAATAAATAATTAGTGCAAGTTAAAAAAAAGAAGTTCTAGTGGATCCTTCCATATTTTACTTTTTTATTTTAAAGTGAAAGAGGTGTTTTTTATCTTTGGACAGTCCACGAAGGCTGTGGTCCAAGCACTAACGTACCGTGGGTGTCTTAAGTGTGGTGAGAGGGAGTTTATTTACATGGGACTTAAATATTTGGAGACTGGAAGAAGAGGGGAAACCTTTTGCGGGTAAAGTTTCTATAGTCTGGACACTCTAGCGATAAAGAAACTACGAAAGCAGGAAGTTCAGGGTCTCTCTAGTTAAACTGTGAAAGGATGCATAAAAGTTGCACCAAGTGTTGCTCCGTTGGGAGCTGCCAGAGGAGGTATTATACTGAACTTCTGAGCAGAAGCCGTGAAAATACCTAAAGAAGAGCGACAGATCCCCTACAGCTCGTCGGTGGCAAGAGGACGAAGCTTTTCTGTGAGCGTGGGATTATTTATAAGACGAACAGCTCTTCTCTGAATGAGTTGTAGGAGACGCCATTCCACAGACATGAGAACAATATTCTAAAGAAGGTCTAATTTGGGATACATAATGAGTATACAGATTTGAAAAAAATACTTTTTGGCTCGAAAGAGGAATCCAAGCTTTTTAAAGCTGCTGAGGCTATGGATGTATGTGTTTGTGCCAGTTAAGCTCATTCTTAAAAGTAACACCGACAAGAATAAATGACTCTTTGTTCTGCAGAACTTTGTCGCTCATATGTAACGGATGAGCATTGATAGACTTTTTTCGCGACAGCTAACCTGCCTGTGTTTTGAAAGCATTAAACTGAACAAGATTTTTGGCGCCCCAATCCAAGATAAGTTCAAGGTTTTGTGAGAGAGACATCCGCATTGACTTACGCTTGGTTTTCAAATCAGGCTTATTGACTGGCTTAAGAAAATGGTGCAGTTGGAGTTTAGTGCAGAATTTATAATTCTTACTTTATCTGTACAAAACCATATTAAATTGAGCGACATGTTAAAGGTTTACAGGTTAGAAAAGATGCAAAATTTTCCGGGATATCCAAATCTACAAAACGAGAACATTATGTATCAAACGCAGACTTCTGCATGGATCTGTGTAAAGCTTTTATTGCAGCTGATATTCTTCTTCATAAAATAAATTATTGGTCCACGAGGACATTTTTGGAAAAAATACTACTACAGAAAAGTACCAGACGAATCAACTCTGCATGAAACTATGTTGATAAGGTCCATTTTAAAAACTATGGACAAAATACGAAACAATCTGGAAGGGAAAAAATTATGGTTTAGTGTCGATGAAACCACTGATATCAAGAAAAGATATGTTACTAATATTATAGTTGCACCTTTAAGTTATCACGAACCTAAAAACTCATATTTAATTAACAGTAAATTTCTTTCTAAAACCAATAGTGAGACAATAACAAAATCTGTAGTAGAAAGTATTACTTTACTACTGTCAGTCACTATTATTCAGGAAAGTGGCGTTTTGTTTCTTTCGAATAGTGCTGCATATTTGCTGAATGCAGGAAGACAGTTAAAAGAACATTTTCCCAAATTGCTTCATTTGACATGTTTAGCTCATGCCCTACATAGAATATGCGAAATGGTACGTTACTTTTATCCACTTATTAATACTTTAGTTATCGAGGTAAAAAAGTTCTTAAGTCACCTGCGCGCATTACGAAATTTAAAGATATGTGTCCTAATGTCGCATTACCGCCACAACCTGCTATTACAAGGGGGAATATATAATATAATATATCAGCAGTTAACATATTACCATATAAATTATAATGTGGTAAAAAATGTTATTGACAGTTTACAAGATGATGCTTTAAGTGTGAAAAAAAGTAAAGAAGTTATAAATGCACCAAATGTTAAATCTGATTTAAAATTTATTTTTGAAAATTTTGGATATTTTCCGAATGTGATTGAACAGTTATAAAAACAAAATGTCCCCCTAGTGCCTTCATTTCATGTATTTCAAATCACTATAAACGAGCTTAAATCTGTTCCTAATGAAATTGGTGTGCAAATTAAAATTGTATATACAAAAAATCTTAGAAAGAAATCCAGGATTTTTAGAAATAAAACATATTTTTGAGGCACTACAAAATAAAAGAAATGACTTGCAAAATAATTTTCTCTTTACTCCGGTTACAAGCTGTGATGTCGAAAGGAGCTTTTTTAGACTTAGACATATTTTAAATTATAAAAGAACCAATTATTTTACCAAAAGCAACTTTGAAAAGACATTTGTTATATCATGTAATGCAAATAAATTGTAAAACACTCCTGTTATGTTTTTATTTCACATTTTTTAAAATTTATTTATATTTATTATTTAATATCTCCTTAATACGCACGCCAATGAATTTACCAGACATAAAAAATGTGTAGGGAACAAGCTCGTTCCGAAATCCGGGCCCTAGTGTGTAAGGACGCCCTTGTTCTCTAAACTTTGCAGGCTACCGGTTCCGCAGAGTTTCCTCTGAAGATTTCCTCTGTGTGTGTGGCTGGCGTAACGCGCTAATATTCTTTTTGCTTTTCTATTGTCGTCACCACACGAAAAGCGTCAGATTTTCACTTTAGACAAAATCTGACTGCTCAAGACAAAATTTGACTGTATTCATAGGATTTTTTAGGAGAAAAGTGAGCCTTTTGTTGTTGTGACTGTTTTTGTGTAAATTTCAATTAACCTACTGATTAACTTGTAAAAAGGAAAACGACACAACTCTAAAAGTGACCCAATTTGTGTAAATTTATTTTAAGGAAGTGACAAAAAATACATAGAAATTTAATATTAGGTATTATTGTTCACAAAATCTTACCTAATATTTGATGTGCCACTTGAACCACTTGAACTTGTGCTGGCGTAACCACACAAAGAGTTGTTATTATCCAGTGTATTCATTTTCTTTGATATTAAAGTTTTATTTAAATTATGCTTTAGATTTATTTTTTTAATAGCAGTTGCTAGAGCATTTACTTCCTTCAGTTTACTACTGTAGCTTGGGTTTTTTGGAGGAGCAGTTACCATCTGCTGAGGTTGGCTTTGATAGTTTGAGTGTTCCAGATTAACAATCTGAAAATTAAATATTTTTGTGTTTATATAGCACTTGCCCCTTACTATATACAGAGCGCTTTAAATTTGATATACATAAATTGGATCATCTTTGATATCAGACTTCGAATGATGAAGAAAATATGTTATCTTGGTAACAATTTTTTTAGTATGATTATAAGCCAATTTGGAATTCCCTGTATGTGTAGTTTATGTATTTTAAAGTAGACTATACTTATTATTCAAAGATTAAAACAATAAAAAACATATTGGCTTTAGAACTGTAGAAATACCTCTGAAACTCCAGTCGATCCCCTATAAATTACGGTAGGGCCCCTATGCACCAAATGCTCATGATCAACCTGCTGCAAGTTTTTGGATCCTTTATATCTGTCTGCTATTTCAGATCTAGGTGGTCGCCATTTTGACCCAGGTTGCAGACTTGAGGACGATGCGTGATAAAAAGGAAATCTAGATCTAAAAATACATTATTTCATTGATAACTCTTCTCTCATTAAAAAAATATGGTTTCGGTGAACTTTAGCTCCATTTTTAAACAGCAATATTTTGATATAATTTTTTTTTCAGTTATTTGTTACACCATTATAAAACACATAGGGCCTGTAAAAATTAATTTTTCACTCATATTAACACAAAATAAAATAATTTCTTTATTTCTCATATAAAATATACTAAAGTAATATGGCTGACCAACACGAAAAAAGTGAGAAATAATACCTACAAAAAGAGATGATACGATGTCATTTTGTTTAGGATTTCCTCCTTAAAAAGCAATGTTGCAGATGTTTTCTAATAATTTGTTATTATTGAAGGTTGTTTTTCTCCCATTTACCAGAAATGAAGTTTTTTTTATAGAAACAACAAATCAGAACTAACCAACAACAACTTTCAAACTATTACCTAGTTTTGGTTAGTTTTTGGTTAGTTGTCGTTAGGTTTTCCTCATTAAATTGTAAAATTTCTTTTATCCTAAATGCCGTCGAACAATTTTTTTGATCCGACAACGTCGCAAAATTCTGGCCTTACTTAACCTAAAACATAGTATTTTTCGACTTTTAATTTCATTTTTCGCAAAATGCATTTTTGGATTTTTTCTTTTGGAAATCTACTAAACAAAATGTGTTCTTTTTATCTTAATATTTATTTTTTCAATCGATGATAAACTCATCGACCCAAAAAATATATATTTAGCCCACAAAACTATTTCAATACTGTTAAAAATAACACAAATATTTTATACTTACCGTTTTTTCCTGGGCGCCTTTTGCTTTAAAACCATATTGGTAATATGCGCGGTTTTATCAGATACTGTAGCACGGACTAACCATTCATTACCTTTTTTTGTAAGGAAAAATTCATTGGGTTCAGACTGAATTAGATCTTCTAATTTTTTAAAACCCAACTTTTGAAAGGGTATTGGTTCTCCAATTAAACACATGTAGTCATCTATCAAAAAAAAAAATCAAACTTGTATAAAGAAATACCATTTTAACTTACCATTTAATTGCCTGATGCTAAGCGAGCTGCAAACCGCATCTTTACTTGAATTGAGGCAACTTCGCATGTTTTTAATTACTTCAGAGCGTAGCTGCTCCATTGTTGGAAATCTGAAAAAGTGGGTAAACAATTATCCACGTATTGATATAAATATTGGGTGGTACAAAATTAAATCCATCATTTATACCTACTTACCACTAAAATACCGACAAATTTGAGGAAGATATTTCTACTTCCGCCCTTGGGTCACGGTTGATAAAGTTGATTTTTGGACAAAAATCACTAATTTTCTTTAGAACTCTGGTCAAAATTTATTAGTTGACAATAATTAGGCATAAATTATTAAGTTTCTTTATATAAAACAAATGAATTAAAAGAGAAACGACAGAATCCGATATCCGTTAAAAACATAAAACGCAAAAGTTTTGGTCAAAAATCTAAAGCCGCGTCCACACTAGAGATGATTGATATTTCACATCACCACCGCTAGTTGTATGGGGGGTACGTTCGCGGGTCCAGTGTTCTGGCATTATTTTTGACTAAATATTTTCGTGCATATATATAAATATTTAGGGGAGAGTTTTTTTGTTAGATTATTTAAAGTTTTTTTTATATTATACAAATAAGTTAATTTCTTCAATTATACTAATGATCTGTTTGTGTTTATAGGGGATAAATCTTAGTTCCTATTATTATTTATAAATATTAAAGTGATTTTTTTAAAGGTGATTTATTTACACAGTGTATTTAAACAAAAAAAACATGTTTATTTTTCTTCATATACAGTAATTTAATTTGAGTGTAAATGACTAATATGTACGATAAATTCAGTAATTTTGTATTTGCTCTTTATCTGTAATATATATAAATATAATGCACCATGCAAGTCAAGGTCAATTTATTCATTTGGCATGAAAGGCTTATTAATTGCTTTCAATGAAGTATGATCCAAAAATGTCAAAAATAAAAATTAAACATTATGTACCGCAGTACATTGAGTCGGTGGCTGAATGCAGCCTATGATGGAAAGTATAAACTGCGTCGGTGCGTAGGTTCGTGTTCGGGCAATGCAAGAATACATAAAATTCTCAAGGGTGGAGAAATAAGAAGCAATATCTCTTATGGCTGTTTGGCTCAAAAGTGGCCCAGATAGCATTACATAAAGGGGCGCTGGTGTAGCGAAGGATATGGTGTGAACCAATGACCTTGAACGCAATTTATAAAGTTAAGGTTAAAAACGGTCCCCTGGAATACTAGCGCCATCTTAATTTAGTGAAATTTGAGAGCCATTTTTGTAACACAGAGATGGTGATCCTGATCTTTAGAATCCATGGAATAAATAGAGCCCAATTGCTAAATTATAAGGTCTGTTTGTTATCAAGTTCATAGTAGGACAGAGTAGGAAAGTTATCCTAATTTTAAATCCGCCCATTAACTGTCACGCTTTACAATCCATGTAGCCATCGTGGATGGAAATTATTCGGGACTTTACTGCCGGAAATTGTGGTCAAGTTGTCGAAAAAGTTGTCAAATACAAAGTTGTAGGAAAATTGGCAGTAAATTTCTTAAACTTGGGGACAACTTGGCTACAAAAAGTTACGGTGCAAGTTATTGTCGGTAAATTGTACGGTATTTGACTACAAGCGTTGCTGACAATTTCCATGTAATTTCCGGTGGTAGATTGTCGTTACCTTAACGTCAAATTGGTAACAACTACTGATGGGTAAATTTTTGTTCAGTAACTCTGGCTATCTGGGAACCTCTGATTCGTTTAACGGATTTAAATGTATTCTTGCCGTAGTCGGCGCTCATCAGAGAGAAAAGGCGCTCATATTTTTCCATGATTCAAGGCAACATGGCGGCAACGGAAACGAGGTAGTCGGTTAATTACGGTATGGTGCATTGTCCAACGATCAGTGTTGTGTTTATAATAAAAAGCACACACCCATTAAGAATAAGATTCTCATTGTGTGCTTGCCAATTATTTGGCTGGTAAAGACTAAATGTCAGCATGCCGCACTTGTAAACGAGCATGCATTCGCACACAAACAAGCTTTGTACAGACCGGACAATATTCGTCGGCAATACGCCGATACTCGATGTTGTCGACCAATGCGTTGTATACATGGCTGATAAAATTTCAGCATTGCGTTTTTTTTGCGACGAAACTTAAAAAAACTATTAATTGTTGCTTGTTTTTCACATGTATTTCCATGTGCAAATTTCCTCGCGAATCAAGGTGGAATTAGATTGCTTAAATCTTTCTCGCGAACCTGATGCGCGCATCACCCTCACTTCATTTACCTTGCTCCAAGCGATTATTTTTGAGATAATTTTTGTTTTAGTCGCTCACAATAATTGATATTGCTCTTGATTTATTATATCGTGAGGCCAGCTAGCGTTCACGGCGCGGGACCGCAGAGCGAAACACCTTTGATATGAACTAAAAAACGACAGAGTGTGGCTCACCCTGCATCGCCCTTGCACATCGTGACTTTAGGGATCTAGACAAGTTTGATGATTCTCTCGCACGCTTGTTCACACGGCCAAGCGGCAGAGATGTTTCTAGTTGGTGTATGCTCGTAGCGCTTGTTTTATGAAATATATAAAAAAGAATAAATTAAGGGCATGCACAATATTGCTGTATTTTTAGTATTCGTTATCGATTAGCCCTTATCGTGTAGTAATTGAGGATTTAAGGTAAATATAAAGTGGTATTTATTTTATAAATTTATATGACATTTTAGTTACACTAAGTCTGATACACCTGCACCCTTTTAGAATATACGTTTAAGCTCTTAGCAGACTAGCATAAAAATATTAGTTAGGACAATAGTGCACACTATTTTACACTTTTTTACATAAGCGCTCTTATCGAAGGTAAAGTGTAAAATAGTGCAAATTATTTCTAGATAACAAACAGACCTATATAAGCATAAATTATCTTGCACCGGTTGGATAATAAGTAAGTGGTATGGAGGTTAGAGAAGTAAAAAAGCACCATTTCTTATGGCTGTTTTGCTTAAAAAGTGGACCCAAAATAGCATTCAATAGGAGACGCTGGTGTAGCTGAGCGAACCAATGAGAACCAATGACTTGACCACAATATATAAAGTGAAGTTTAAAACAACAAGGTTATTGGTCTAGAACGGGTCTTGGGTCACTAGCGCTATCTTAACTTGTTGCATTTTGGGGCTATTTTTGTAAAACAGAAATGGTGATCCTGGTCTTTAGAATCCATGGTAGGTGGGTATCAGAGTTTATTAATCTAAGGGGGTGACATCGGCGAGAGCGGGGACAGCAAAAGTCCAAGACGTGAGGGTGTGAAAAGCCCCGCTTGTGTTGGCAGTCCTGTCGGGTAACACTAAAAGTTACTAGCATTATCAGCTGTAGACAGAGTCGTGCCACAAGTCGAGGTTTTTATATGGTGTTAATTTTGCAGTTGCAAATATTTGTGTGCAAAGTTGATATATTATTGGTTTTGGTTTTGACTGTTTTTTTTTACATAGTTTTTAGTAGTGTTTAGTCGTTTAGTTTTAATTAGTCTTTAGGGTTAGGTACAATATGAAGAAGTGCAGTGTTAAGGGATGTGCGAACAATGCTTTAAACTGCAAATATTTAAAAATAAGTTTTCATAAATTTCCAAGAGGTGATATACTAAGTATACCACAAAATATTATTAAATAATACCATTAGTACTGTGTTCTTTTCTTTCATATCTATTTGAAAATGTAAAAATTCCAGTTGTATTTTATCTAATTTTTGCCATTGTAAATGTATTGTAGTGTTGTAGTTGTGAAACAAATAAAGTTTAGTTTTGTAGCAATAAACCTGTATTCACATTTTTTTACATAAAATAATTCATTTTATTGCCCAAGTGGAAAATCTTGCTATTATTCTAGAATATCAAGACGCTGTATGCTCCATAAATAAATAAATATAACTAGTTTTTAAAAGTAACATAATTAGTTTTTAAAATTAAATAAATTAAGGATTAATAGACAAGTTTATCTATTTATAAAGTAATACAAAAACACCGTCATAAATTCCTAAAAAGAAAAGTTATTATTCTATGGCTTCCAGTAGGTATCTGATCCGGAGTTGGATATTTTATAATCTTACAAAGATTGTCAAGATACCTTGTAAAAGCCCATTTCTGATCCTGCACTTAAAGAAAAGCTTCTTTCCGTTGCCCACCGATGGGCTGTAGGGAATTTGCCTTTCTTTTATAGGTATTTTCACGGCTTCTGCTCAGAGGAGTTGGCCAGTATAATTCCTTTACTGGCAGTTCCCAACAGAGCAACACCTAGTGCAACTTTTATGCATCTTTTTACAGTTCAGCTAGAGAGGCCCCGAACTTCCCGCTTTCTTCGTTACTTCATCCCTAGAGTGTCAAGACTATGCAACCTGCTACCTGCAAAAGGTTTCCCTTTTCCTCCAAAATTTAAGTATCTTGTGAATAAACTCCCTCTTACCACACTTTAGACACCCACGGTTCGTTTGTACTTGTGCCTCAGCCTTTGTGGACTGTCCCAAGATAAAACAATAATTAAAAACCACAAACTTCTTTACATGCTCATATAATTTTATAAACGTCCTAATATACATGGGTATTATTGAAGAAAAGAAAGGTGTTAATATTTCAATATCGTGTGTTTAAAAATAGAGTAAGTACTCATAATTATTACAATAAATTAGCAATCATCAGTATTTTCTACAACATCTTAATTTTTTTCTCATTTTTAAAATATTTAATGTAGTAGGTACCATTGAAAAGGTACGCAATCGTCGTGTTGTTGCTTCAATTTTTAATTTCAAAAATTGAATTACATTTATTTTTTTTAAATATAAATTTTGTTCGTCGGTATAAAAGCAGTTTTTCATTTCCACCTCAATTCGACGCCACTCTCCGGCATAAAATCGAACATGGCCGAAATGGGCCCTTCTTGACGTCACAGAAGAGTTTTTCAATATGGCGGATGTCATAACCCCATATACTTATAAACCAATATACTGCTTACATTGACATATAATTGAAGCCAAGAGAGAGAGAAAGGCATATTTGACGTCCTATTTAATAACGTATATTCCCATCTCAAGATGGAGTCAGCATATATGCGCATGCTTTAAGAGCTCTTTTTGGATTGGTGAACAACCGAACGATCGATAACCGTTGTGATGACCAGCCAATAGGATGTTAGAAATTTACTCATGCGCAGTTGGAAGCTCTCCATCGTGAAATAGACTTATGGAAAATTTATATTATGTTTGGTAGTGCTATCTCTCTCTGTTGGCTTCAAAATATCATCACACAGCATATGAGACGTTATCAGTATATTGGTTTATAAGTATATGCATAACCCCCTTAAGATTAATAAACTCCGGGTGGGTATATTATTCATGGAGACTAAAGATAAGGAGAACCAACTCTGTGTTACAAAAATGGCCCTCAAATTTCAGTAAATTAAGATGGTGTTGTGTACCAAAGGACCGTTTTAAAACTTCATTTTGTATATTGCGGCCAGCTTTACACCATACCCACCGCTACACCAGCGCATCTTGGGGCCACTCTTTAAGCCCTAAACAGCTATAAGAGATGGTTCTCTTTACCTTTACTCACTATAATATTATTGCAAGCTTAAATGCGTACTGCGAAAAGACAATGTACGTTATAAAAATAAATTTCGCCGTCAAAGCTGAATGTTAAGTAGTATGTGTTACCTTTTATAAAACATTTTGGTAGCACTTAGTCTGATATACCTGCACCCTTTAAGAATATTTATTTAGGCTTCTTGCAGAATTTGATACATAAAAAAATTACCAGGGTTGCTCTAACGCAGCCCTTAAAGTAAAATAAAGTTGTTTATTGGGATAGACCAAGTATCATAGCAATGTAGCTGATCGGGACAATCAGATTTAAGAGAGGGGAAGTGGTACGATATGAGAGATGTACATAGTTATATATTATTAGTATTTAATAAGACGTAATCAAAAATGTATATCTTCTCTATCGATTATTGACGTAATATAAAAATAACCTAGGGTTTTACTGCATCTATTAATACAGGAAAAAGAAAAAAATAAATAAAAATATGCGCGTATCCTTAATAATTAAAAGAAATCTAGCAAAAGTCCCACCCCGTCCTAAGCCGTAGACGCATTAGAAAACTATTATATATTTATATATTATAAAATTATTTTCAGCAATTTATTTTGTACAAAGGCGTAGAAGGGCCACAAAAATTTTTATTTTGATTTTCAGTAAAAATTCCGACTTAGATCTAAAAATACCGACTTATATCTCGGAATTCCGACTTATATCTTGGAATTCCGACCTAGATCTCAAAATTCCGACTTAGATCTCTAAGTCGGAATTCCGAGATATAAGTCGGAATTTCAAAATCTAAGTCGGAATTTGTATTGAAAATAAAAATTGGTGCGGCTCTTCTACGCCTTCGTGCTTTTAAGTCCTTTTTCAGGGCGATCTTTTTTTAAAACCCTTCTTGAGGCATGACCCACGTCACTTTCCACGAATCATCTGATATTTTTGAAAATGTAAAATATAGGTAATTTTATCTTTATACTTTTGTTAATTCCTAAGCATTCGGAACCATTTTTTTTTATTAAAATAGTAATGATTAATGATTGTGTCTTTTAAGAAAATCACGGTCACTTGTTTATTAACTTACGAGCCACCAATACATTTAATACATAATAAAATACATTGTTATTCATTCACGAAGCAAAATGTTACGGAACTTTCTGCTAATAAATTTCATAGTTTCTTTAAACCCTTTAAATTTATAATTTCAATAATAATAAATTCGCTTCCTTGTGTCTTGGCAGTAGTTTTTTTTATAATACCCCTATTGAACCTAAATTTTATTACTGCCACATAAAATCAAATTGAGAGGAAGACATACATACATATTTGTTGACATTTACAATGTATACTTTTTAACTTATTTCCTTTTATGACGAGTCGTACTTTTAACTATAATTTATAAATCCTATAAAACTTAATTTTATGTCTGATATTTTAACCATTTTTCAAAGCTATAAATGGTGTTTTACCGTTTAGCTGTGTTTGTTTCTTTCTTTTTTACCACGCTTTTATTAGATTGACCTGTATGTATCTACTAGATGAAAAGCCTGTCTCCGCCAGGCGAGAGACAATATTAAGTAGCCTCTGTCTCCGTAAGACGCCTTCCGTACGGCTAAAGCCGGAGTCTCATGATCCGATTTGCGACGATCCTCACAGTATTTTGATTGGTCAGAACATCGTGGCGCCACATGTTCTGACCAATCAAAAACTTTCGGATGATATCGAAATCAGATGCATGATTCCGGCTTAAAAAGTAAAAAAACACTTTTTTGCTCCTATTTTTGCCCGGGGGCGAAATTCAAAAAACGGGCTTCGTTAGGTTCTAGCCACTGCTAAAGACTACCACTGTGCCAATATATATAAATGTCTAAGAAACGGAATATATTAACCTAATTTTCATTAATTTCAAGAAGTCTGATTAACTTAAAAATGTGTATAGGGGTCAAGAGCCGATGACAATACAATTAGTTTATAACTTTGTTCTAATGTCCTGCCTAGGATCATCAGGAATCTTCTATATATAAAATTTGCTAATGTGGATATATTTATATGTAGGTAGTTATATATATTTATTTGTCTGTCCACGTGATTCTGAACTTATGGCTTGAGCTAAAATCATGAAATTTGGCACAGTGGTAGTCTTTAGCAGTGCTAGAACCTAACGAAGCCCGTTTTGAATTTCGCCCCGGGACAAAAATAGGAGCAAAAATGTTTTTTTCACCGTTACCATGAGCATCTTGGAGACAGAGGCTATAATATTTGTGAAAGGGTAATATTATATATATATATATATATATATATATATATATATATATATATATATATATATATATATATATATATATATATATATATTATATATATATATATATATATATATATATATATATATATATATATATATATATATATATATATATATATATATATATATATATATATATATATTTATATATATATATATATATATATATATATATATATCACTTTCTCAAAATGCAATCTTGAACGCCAAGGCGAAAATAGCACAAAACGCTTTCTACAAGAATCCAGGCTACCGGCAACAAAAGAATTATTTTTGAAAAAAGGGGTTTTCACTGACCTTTATGTTGGGTTATCTATGTTATAAGCCGTTGGCAATAATGGACTAGGCTCTGAATTTAGATTATTTTTGATGTTGATGTGGGACTTAAAAATAAGAAAATAAATTATAGTTAAAAAAAAACTAAAAAACACGCTTTTGTAGCAAAACAAACTAAAAATATAAAGAGTTTGTGTAACAGTGTTAGAAAGTTCATTAATCAATTATGTCCAATTAATTTGAATAAGATTAAAATAAAAATTAATTTATTAACAAAATAATTCAATTATACTAAAAAATCGTGAGGTGCAATTTACTATATTTTCATATAACTCTAATTTTATTAATAGCTACCATAATTGTATTAATTAATAAACCCCACTCTTTTTTACTATATTTGACATATTTTATTAATAACTTATTTTATTTAATCTTATTCAAAATTAATTGGTCATAATTGATTATTGGCCTTTCTATCACTGTAACACAAACTCTTTATACTTCAAAATTATGTTTTACTTTTTAGTTTGGTCTGCTATAAAAGCGTGTTTTTTAGTTTTTTAAAACTATAATTTATTTTTACCTATGTTAGCCAATTTAATTTATTCTAAAAAACTTTCGAGCACAGTCATCTATGGGTAAAGCTCTAAACTAAATGTGAAAAGCTTTTAATAGTGAAAACAGATATGAAGCTTAAGAGCGAATATCTAGTTTGAACTCTCAAATGTAGATGGCGCCATACACTTGTACGACGTCCTTTTTGTAATATCCATAGTAGTATGTTCTTAAATAAGTATACATATTATTTCCTAATTTCGCTGAATTAACGAAAAATTTAAATTTAATTTTTTAAATGAGTAAAAAATATTGATCTGAATAAGAATTTGATGTTTAAAAGTAGACAGAGTAGCACACGGAACAAAAAAGAATGTAATAATATATAAAAGGGCGAATTTTACTGTTGAATTTCTACCATTTAAACCTTGCACATTTAACTACATTCGTATAGATGGCACCTGTTTCTACATAATTTTTAAACATACAGTCAGATTTGTCGACCAAACGCAGAGGTATTAAGAAATTTGAAAAAATATTTATTTAGTGTGTTTCTCGCTATAAACTGGGAAAATAAAATAAAATCGCGTATACCATTGGTTCTCGATTTTCAAAAAAATGCAATTAAATAGTAAAAGAATATGTTATAATTACTTATTTTTGTAACTAAATAGAGGCTCTAAATACGTTTGCAGTGTGAGACGAGCGAATCTTACTTTTTTTTCTTTGTTACAGCCGACGAAGCCTAAGTACTAGGTGCTGTGGGTTCCCGATTTTAGGAAGTTTATTTAACCCATTTTCCACACTTCCGTTAACGTTGTCCAAGTACCGAAACATGTGGATACAGCATTGTCAGGTCACCTTTTAAACACCACGGACGTCATACAAATAACTACTACCTCGGAACTACCCCCCATTAACGTCTCGGTAATGACATTCAGGTGGAACATACAGTTTAACGTGAATTCTGAACCACCCGCGACGGCACACGGTGATCACTGGCGGTCACCCATCGAATTACTTACCGTGTCCGGCGTCGCTTAATTTTGCTGATCTCACGGAAAAAGGCGACTTTTTATTTTTAAAACAAATACAAAACCAAACCTACTTGTTACAACATTTTTTAAAAATCTTTTGACAGAAGTTTAAATTCTTTTATTTAGTCAATTTTTACTTTTCTCTAAATAAAAATCCTTCCATTAAATTTCTGCCCCTTTCGCTCTTTTTCACATATCTATTAAGGGCGCAAGAACTTTTTGCAGTAAAATGTAGTGATTTGAATGGTGTACTACAAAGAGGGCGACAAATTTAACGACATATCATTTAAAAAGCTATTGTTACATTTTTTTTGTTATCTGTTTTGACTAGAATGTTTTTTTATTTTGGGAGAGTCGACGAAGGCTTAGAGCATAAGTAGTAACGTACCGCGAATGCCTTAAGTAGAGTGAGAGGTAGTTGGTTATGACGGGGCTTAAAGATTTGAAGGTTAAAAACACGTGTAGCTGACTTGGCCAGATCCGAAGCTTTCCAGTAATTTCTTATTACAATCAACAGCGGTCAACGGCTACGCCCACCTGCGCCGGCCTCTGTCAAGGGGGGGTCCTGGGTCGCTATTCTTGACCATTCGCTTCTTTCAAGATCCGTCAAATCTGTTAATAAATTAAACGAAAATTCGACGGATCCTGAAAGATGCGAATGACCAAGAATAGTGCCCCTGTACCTAGTTCTCTAGGATAACCATTTATGCTATTAAGTGTTAAGTTAAATACACTTTTTCACAAAAAAAAAGCGTAAATACGCATGTTTATACCTTTTAAAAGTTTTTATTTTATATAAAGTTTTTAATAAATATTTACCCTTTTTAAAAACCAATTCTAATTTTTAAATATTAAAGGGGGAGATACCTATAGGCAGGGTAAAATCAAGCAATTTTAATAATTTTTTTTTTTAAAGTGATAAAGTAATAGGATCATTTATTATTTTACCATCTTTTTGTTACATTGTTAAAGTGTAGAAAAAACATTTGTTTTATTTTAGAAAATGGCGGCCCTGCAGAATATTTCTTTAAGCTTCTGCTCCGAAGCATCGAAAACTGCTGCAGCTGTCAAATTTCTATTTATCTGAAATAAAATAGGTTTTGTTCGATTACTGATATGTTAAAGGAAATGATAAACCATAAAAATAATATCAAAGTTTAAAAATAAAAATCTATATCGGCTATTTAATCGAAAGTACAAATTTTTGACCAATTTTGACCTCGAAAAAATTATTTATTGATCCGATATCTTTAAACTTTTAGGTAAATCCTTCCGATAGTACTATAAAGAAAAAATTAAATATTCAATACATTCTAAATATAAAAAAAACAATTTTTTGGAAATTCTTAAGGTAAAATATTCGTTACGCTTCGACTACCTGATTAGTGACGGCATCGGCGTAGCTAGGATTTTCAAACTTTTTTATCTAAAAATTGAGACATGGGACCCACACCAAATTTATACCAGATGCTAATGGCCCCAAGGGAAACACTTTAGTAAAGAAAATTTTCATTTCGGGATTTGCGAAAAAAAGTTCATTTTTTTACTGCCCCCCCCAGAAAATTCTACGTTTCAAAAGTAAATCCTCATTTTGTATTTCTTTCGTAAATTTGATCAAACTTTATTGGTAAATCCCAAGTTTTACAAATTTTTTTATAGTTTTTTTAAAAAACCATAGCCAGTTAATTTTTTTTTACTCAACAATTTTCTTATGCATATACTTCAGATGCCTCTAACTTCAAGAAAAATGCGTATATTTCCGCGTAATTTGAAGTTGACGATAAAATTTAAACAAATTTATGAAAAAAATACAAATAGAGGACTCGCTTTTAAAACTAAGGTTTTTCTGGAGGGGTGGGGCAGTAAAAAAAACAACTTTTTTTCGCAAAAACCAAAAAAAAAACACTTTACCAAAGTGTTCCCATTGGGGCCAGTAACATTTGGTATAAATTTGGTGTGGATCCCATGTCTCAATTTTAAGATAAAAAAGGTTTGAAAATCCTAGCTACGCCCTTGAGCGACGGTATGCGGACGCTGACTTTTTGACAATATTTCCATAAATATTTAATATTTAACTTTTTTTTTACAGTAAATTTTTAACATCTTAAACATTCAAAATATGAAAAAAAAGATTTTCGGAAATTCTAAAGGTATCGACCTCATTAGCTCTTCAATTTTACCTGACAAAGTACCATGGAGATAAATTTGACCACACAGCTTTGTCCATCACTTATATTAAATGTAACCTCTTAGCGTCATGTGGCTATACTTGGTGCCAGTCGTAACACGTGAACCCTGTGGTTAACCCCACTTATCGTGTAATATGTGATGCTGATGGTCGAAAGAATGACCCATAAATTGAACATCGGGCACGTATTCCAAGACGTCTTGGCAAAACAGTATTTTAGCTAGGCCTAGACCTAGCCTGCACAAATGAAACGCGCAGTGTGTGAAACAGATATTTTATTTGTTAATAATAATACATAGTAACAGTAAATACAATGGTAATACAAAATACTGTTTACAAAATAAAAAAGGATAACAAAACTATTATAATAATAAATAACATTACTACCACGATACATAATATATGTCATATAGTAAAGCAGTTGAGATTCTAACTACAGTTTGAGCTATATGTAACTTAAAATACAACTTTGTTCGGTTTTTTGGTAAATTAAGTACCCGTATACATGTGAAATAAGTCAGTTAATATTCTTGTAAAAACCTATATAAATACAGTGTTAATTTAACTAAAATTTAATGAGAAAAGAAGTATTTAAAGTAATAGCTTGTTTTATATGTCATTATGCTTGCAGACTCCAAACCGTAAAAGTTAAACCAATATTATTTTTATTTCTATTGTTATTTTTTTAACCGGTACAATCAATTTCCGTTTTTTAATGTCTTAAGTCAAAATTACATTGCACGAAACTTCCTCACGCATCTATTTCGCGCATAATTCTAGCGAATCACCACACCGCAGCGCACCTGAACCTGATGCGCAAATAAACATGAAGAGATAATATGCATAGGTTTCTATTATATTTTATTAAATAAACTGCTCTTAATTTATTGCAGTTAGTCTATACGGCGCGAGGTAGCAGAGTAAAACATCTTTGATGCGGACTAAAAACCGACTGAGTGTTGCCTCGCCCTTTATCGACCTCGCGCATCGTGACTCAGGAGTCAGTCAAGGCTCATGCGCACATTAAATGGGAGAGAAAGATTCACGCAATGTAATTCCACCTGTGTCAGTCAACATCGCATCACACACTTTAAATGTGAATGATTTTCGATTAAACTTATCTAAGATTACCGAAACTACTTAAAAATAATATAAAAAGGACAACTTAGTTAACTTGCTACCACTTTTGGCTTATTTGAAAAGCTGTTTTAGTTTTGTGGTTTTGATTGCAATCGTTCATATAATTATTAGTTTACCAACTTTATTTTTTAAATAACATTGTAAGGTGACAATATTTGGTAAAAGCTAAAAGGGATTAAACAAAACTAAACTTTTAAAAACTGAACAAAAATTTTGGAACTAATGTTTTCGTTTTTTTATGAAAGTATACTGGTTTCCTTTAAAATTTAAATTTTTGGATTTTCTTTGAAAGACCTGGCTCTTAGGTTTTATTTAAAAATTAATTTGGAAAAAAATATTTTTAGGTAAAAAGGGTAAAGAAATTGGTATTATTGTATTATTTATACTCCGGGCATTTTTTCCCTAGAAGGGTAAAATCTGCCATAGCAGGGGGGAAAGTCAATTTATAAAACTTTAAATAAAGCACAATGATTTGGAATTCGCCATGTGGTGTATTTTTAAAAAAAAATCAAATTAAAAGTGTTTTTGACTGAATCCGTATTGCCTGTAATAAATATAGTTTAAATTTTAAAACTCATTTTTTTTTCTTTACTCCCAAAAAAAATGAGAGAAAGATTGATTATTAGAAGAAAGAGTTACAATTGCCAAAGAACACTAGTAGAGTCAAATTAGAATAGACCTAAAAAATTTTAGAAGCAAAATTATTGTACTTTTTCATAGCTTCTTTTAATCAGCCTGAACAAAAATACCGCAACAACTGATTTTATTAAATTATCTTTTTATGAAGGCAAAATCTTTACTGTGTTATATTTAGGTCTACTAAATATAATAGTCCGAGAACTGGTGAACAATTTTGAGTAGGTTCTAGAGGAACTTTGAAAATTTCTGTAGTTGTCTTTAAAGGACCCTTAAACATAAAAGTCAAGGTCTGGCTGAAGGGTGCCGGCCCCTACCAACCCTTAAATTTTGTTAATTTAAGGTTTGGTAGGGAGCTGCTACCCTTCAGCCAGACTTTGACTATTAGGTGTAGGAGTATTTTAAAGACAATTACACACATTTTTAAAGTGCCTCAAGAACCTACTCAAAATTGTTCACCCGCTCTCCTACTAGTCCGAGAGCTGGCAAACAATTTTGAGCAGGTTCTTGAGGCCCTTTGAAAATTTGTGTAATTGTCCTTGAAGAACTCCTAAATATAAAAGTTGAGCTCTGGCTAAAGGATAGCCGCCTTCAACAAACTCTTGAATTCTTTAAATTAAATTCTTATGATGATCGAATTTGGAGGTAGGATGCGTAGCCAAAACGTAGTAGTTACATGGCTTGATCTTTTTTTTCTGACGAGGCTACTGTCTTGTTTAACGGCCATGGTAATAGGTCCAGATTTAACACCCTTGAATGCTTTTTGAGAAGATACTTGAAAAGTAAAATGCCCGTTAGAAAGCCAGATAATTTAAAGAAAGAATTCGCAACGAAATGCAATTTATACTTCCTGAAGTTATTGAAAATTTGCAAAAAGAATTTATTCATCATCTTGGCTACTGCCAAGCAGCCAACGGTGCTCAATTTTATTTGAGCATTTAATTTAGTTGTTTTAAAAGTTTTCATTGCCACCGAAAATTGGTATTTTAAAGTTTTAAAAGCGTTTGATTTTTTTTTTTTTTTTATTTAATCCATTCTTACAATCATCAGATGTAATAAAAATGTGCTTTTTCAACCTCCGTAATAAAAAATATGGGGTTGCCTTTAAAACAATCGATGATGGCATACCTCCTAAAGGAATAGTCCCTTATAGGTATATTAATTCTATGTGCAAAAGCGCAAAAAGAAATTAAAACCGGTTTTGAAAAGGTTTCGAGTGTTTTCCTAGAAGGTGTTCCTTAAATTGTTAACGAATGTATCCACCACTTTACAAATGTACTGCATAATTATAACATAAACACATACTAATTAAAATTGATCGTATGACGTGGTACTTCTAAAATAAGATAAACAAATTTATGCTACTAAATAAATAACAAATTGTTATATACACTTATTTATAATAATCTAAAAAAACTCATTTTTGTTTGAACTAAATGCATTTCTCTGTGCATAATACCCGCTCAAAATTTTAAGAAAGCAGTTAATACTGTGGTTTTTCTAAAATCTTTTAGAAACTTCGGAAATAAAAAGTAATCGAATGTTGGTTGTATCCATAGAAATTGAAAAATAACTGGAGTTAGTAGATGGTCCTGAAAGACCTATAGAAGAAGATGCAACATGTTCTGCATAAATTTTTAATAGTACCAATTTTCTAACAATAAAAATAACACTAAAAAATAACTTTAAAGTCAATACTGTGCATTGTAATGCCATTTTTTATATTGCCTTGTTAATCTGTTTTTTAACTTTTATTTCAGGACGTAATACATAAATTAAATAAACTGTTGCTATATACATATATAAAATTATCATTTTAGCAGAAGTAAACACGTTAAAAAGGTATAAACTTAAAACTTTCAACTCTGGGACTCATACATTATACAAAATATCAATTGAAACTTTATCACTTCTTATTAAACCAATAACTTTATCTATCATTTTTATTAATCGATTATATATATATATATATATATATATATATATATATATATATATATATATATATATATATATATATATATATATATATATATATATATATATATATATATATATATAATTTCTAGAAGAAACAAGCAAGTTATTTACTTTAATTTCCCCTTTTTTTTAATTTTAAAAGAGTAAGCCTATGCGAATCCTTACAACAAAATTGTCCAAATTAACTATTTACTAATATATGTTTTTACAAGAACACCAAGCAGCGTTGATATCGTGGTTTAATAAATTTAAATTAAACAACATTCGACAAATACTATGCAACAAACACAATCTTTTGTAAAAAATCATAAAGCTGATATGTGAATCTTTCTTTTATACATATGGCTTTTCATTGTTGTCCGTTTATAATTGTTATTAATTGGATTTACTTTAAATTTATATAACATAATTATTATAGTACAATTAATATTTAATTTCCACTTGCCCAATGAGTTGAATTTTTGGTTTTGGCATAATCATTAAGCTTTAAATTTCAAATTTTATAAATATATTTAGTATGTTTAGTAGAAGCCACAAATGAAATAATAAAAAGGGTATTCTGAGAAACATGTAGGAATACCATAGAATATTTTAAGAAACATGTAGAAATATTAAATAAAGTTAGTCTAAAAGCCAGGGTTGTTTCGTGGCCGATCAAAGTTTACGAAGTTTCATTGTATTTTTATGTATTTTGACCCGCTGAATTCAAATTTCGAACTTGCTTATGCGTCGGAAGTGACATAAATTTGTTATAAACAATTTAGTTGTTTAAATCGCCATAGAAAAAAATATATCATGGGTATCAATCGAATCTTGAACTCAGTAGAAACAATTCAGTTTAAGGTTTATTAAAAAAGTAATTTAATCTAGATATATTGCAAAAGTATGGTATTTCGGATATTTTTCACTTATAACTTGACTTCATTTTAAATAAAATAACTTCAGAGTAGCTCAAATTAAAACCAAATAAGTGCCAACTTTAAAATGAAACCTTAAAGTTTTGTTTTAAAGCTGGTACTTCTTTTTTAATTTGAGCTGTTAAAAAAATATTTTATTTGAAATGAAGTTTTGGAAATAACGTAATTTTGCAATTTTTTGCATTAAATTTGTCTAAATCTGTATAATTTTTTTTTAATGAACCTCGGAACGGATTATTTCTAATGAGTTCAACAATTGATTGGCGGATGTTAAACATTAATACCTATTATAGAATGTTTTATATGACGTTTTAAACAATTAAATTGTTTATCACAAACTTCTGTCACGTCTGACGCACGAGCAAGTACGAAATTTGTATTCAAGGGGTCAAAAAGCATAGTGAAACTCCGTATAAAAAACCACACTAAAAAGTTATTCCTCCTGCAAAATTAAAACAACAATACAAAAATAAAAACCTGGCAAAATGTTGCCTGTCTTTAAATTTAAATAATGGTGCATTTGGAAATTATTAACAAATACCAAAGATACTACTACTACGGATAAGATGAACCATTCAATGCTATATTTTTGATACCCCTAATGGACTTTGGCTAACGCGAGCCCATGTCCATCGAGAGATTTTCGCGCTATCCTTGAACGAAAGTTAAACAGTGTTGCCGGCAGGCCTTTACTATTGGCGTGATGAAACGCGACTAGAAAATACACATACCGTTTAGCCGCCCGCTTTCGCTACTTCGTGTTCCGAATAAGGTACAAGTGAGGGTACAAGCGACAGACATTGGCAATATCGCACGGTTTGTTTCGCTGGGGCAGAGGTTACCGACTTAATTTTATTCGCATTTACGGAAGCATTGATATCTCGAACTGATTCAAAACGCCCCATTTAAATGAACCATCTATTCGTAGTAGTATTATCTTTGCAAATACTGAACATTTTTTTCATATGCATCCATGAATAAAAATTGAAACTAACTATGCCTAGTTATAAGACAACAATTAATATAATTTATTTTTTAAAAATTTTTGTTACATAGTTTTTGCCAAAAAATACTTATTAATGGGAGTAAATGGCAAAAAAGTTTTTGTTATAACGTTTTTAAAAATGTTTTTGGCAATAAATATGTTTCTATAAAAAAGTGCGATTTATGCTCGGTCTCCTAGACATTATATACACCCAGTACTTTTGAAATATTAAAGTTTTCTTTATACGCAAAAAAAGTTTTATTACATAAATATATTTAAATCATAATATTAACTTAAAACAAATCAAATATTTATATTCAGTGTAATTGAAATAGAAACAAATTCAGTGTTTTGCTATTTAGATTAATACTTGGTGTCTCATTGATGTTGAATAAGTAAAGCATGTTTCTTTGAAAGTGTTAGACAATGTAATGGCTTCAATAACACTAAAATCTTGGACTTTCATTGTCTTTATTTGTTAATTGTTACACAACGTTTCGGTTAGTTATGTATCTCCAACCGTTTTCAAGTGATAACTAAAAGCTATTCCTAAAAGCTACAACTTATATACTATCCCTTGTTCACTGACTTGACCGACTTTTCACGGTTTAGCAACGGCAGCCAGATATTCGGAATTTCTACACTAGGTTTGCTAAATACATTTTGTTGCTTACAATAATTGCAGCTTCCTTAAATTTTCTTTTTTCAGTGGGTTTCTTTATGAATGGTTTGCTTCCGACCATTGATGCGTGTTGTTTTGACCAAGCGTGTTCGGCAAAACAACAAGCGCTTGGTCAAAACAACACCGCATACAATGGTCGGAAGCAAAACCATTCATAAAGAAACCCACTGGAAGAAAAGAAAATTTAAGGAAGCGCAATTATTGTAAGCAACCAAAATGTATTTAGCAAACCTAGTGTAGAAATTCCGAATATCTGCTGCCGTTGCTGAACCGTGAAAAGTCGGTCAAGCTTCAGTGAACAAGGGATAGTATATAAGTCGTAGCTTTTAGGAATAGCTTTTAGTTATCACTTGAAACGGTTGGAAACATCACTAACCGAAACGTTGTGTAACAATTAACAAATAAAGACAATGAAAGTCCAAGATTTTAGTGTTATTGAAGTAAAGCATGTGTTTCGAACCGTACATAAAAATACACCTCGGCTATTGTTGGTTCGATGCCCACAGGGTTTCAGGGGTACTTTTTTATCTTTAGGACAGCCTACAAAGGCTTGTATAAAGCCTAAGTACTAGGTGCCATAAGTTCCGGGTTTTTACCCTTTTCCCCCATTTTTTCAACGGTATCTAGATTCCGAAACATGCAGATATTGCATTTTTAAAGCACCTTTCAGACAACGCGGTAGTGCAGCCACAGACGTTATAGAAATTACCACTAAATAACCCCCCTCCCCCCTTAACGTCTGGGTAATGTTATGCAGACGGGACTTACAGTTTAACATGGATTTCAAACCAATCAGTTAAGGATCATGTTCGTGGCAGAGGTTATAATTATTTTTATAAAAAAGCGACATACCTTATTTGTTTTGTGACGTTGACTTACCACTTTTCACTAAATTTGTGAAATTAGCAACATTGGGTGATGGCAGCACCGCGTGCTACTGCGTATAGTTCGGATTTTACACATTAACCAAATTTTAATATGGTTAGTTAATACGTAGCATTGATCTAAGCCAAGTTCCGTCCTGACGCATGCAGTGTGTATATTATAAGAATTATTTCAGCGTGTTTCCCCTATCATAACTTCGTCATCGTCTCACATAAAAGGATAAGCTTTGGTATGTAAATTCACATAAGTATTCTTATTACCTGTAAAAAAATTGAGAAAGTTATGTCAAGTTGTTTCTGAGATTTTGAAAATCGCCAGCTCTATCACTGACCGACTGACTTACTTACTCACTCATTGACAAAATTATGGGGCACTTCCCCAGGGAGTAGAAACTTAAAATTTGGTATAAGAGTATGTTTTAGGACACAAGTAAAGGAACAATTCTGAAAATTTTTTACAAATTTTTACTCGGAAAGTTTTTAAGGTCAAAATTGTTTAAGAATTTTAAATGCAGGCAAAATTTCATTCACTTAAGAAAAAAAAACTAGCTTTATTTTACCTATCAGCAGGCGCACTCCGTAACACAATAGAGAAGAAATTTCCTGTCTATAATAGAAAATCTCTGTAAACTCTACTCTGTAAGTTTTCTCGGCTATAATCGGATTTCCGAATGGCTAGTTCGGAGTATAGAAATGGAAAGACCAGCAAGGGGGTTGCTACAATTCGTTCTCTTTCTATCTCATGAAAATGTACATAAGTTTATCTCTGTCATTGGTTTACTTATTTTTTAATTTCCATTTTAAACTTTTTAAGTGCCCCTAACCCACTAACCCGCAAATCTTTGTTTACTTAAGTATTTATTTTTTAAGTCATATTTTAATTATTTGAATTACATGTAATTACCTAGGATGTTTTGTGTTGTTAAGTTCACCTTTAAATAAATAAATTAAATTATTAAAGTTTGGTGCTTGTGGTCTGTGGTTTAAAGATTATAAAATGGACCCAATTTTTATGCATTTTGTAGAAGAGAACAACTTTGGGAAACAAAAAATCGTTTTTGTCTTAAATCTCATCAGTGTTTTAAATGTATTTTAATTGATAATTTGTATACATATTTTTAAATATATTTGGACATTCCACTTAAAATACAGCATTTATAATTTTTTGCGTTTTTTATCCATCTTCAAAATTTCCTCAAATTTTAAAAACATTTTTTTTGGATTTTTAACCAAGTTTCTATTTTGAAAAATAATCTGAACAGCTTTTAGATTTTCCTTTAAAATGTACTAATAATTTGCCTGTATATTTTCTCACCAAATCTTACATTTCCGAATAAAATTTTCAAAAACTACTTGAAGCCCTATAACTACATTGTGCCAAAAAAAAGTATCGCATACCTCTATTTATTACATAAGACTAAGTGTAAACATGTCCTAGGGTAAATCTTAATATGTTCTTAAAAAAAGCTATTAAGATGAACAAAACGTTAAAAAAACAAGGCTTCAAGGTTTTGATAATAAAAAAATCTGCTACTAGATACTACTATACTGCTGCTCATAGATTGTGCATTTTTTGTGTTTTCATGTTGAATAATATACTATATTTCCGTTACCGAACTTTAACGAGCCACTTAGAGAAAATGATATGGAGTACCAATTAGTGATAGAAAGAAAGAATCTTTCTAACTTATTTCTTGTCTATTTCTATCTCTATTGAATTACGGAGTTCGCCTGTAGACCCCAAACTCGGACAAAATAATGTTTAATCCAAGATTACAGAACTTGTACCCATGACCGGATTTAACCTTAGCACCGCCCCTGGGCACTGAAGAAAATGCCGCCTATCACCGAAATTTTACATAAAATTATAGTTTTGATTTACCATTTTTGAAGTGAACCTTTTTTAACGACGTATGGGAGAAATGTTATAGCAATGTTAAAAAAATCGTCACATTTTTCCTGGTACGCTTGACCGTCACAGCTGCGTAGGCGAGTGGGGGTGAGCGCACCGGATGTTGCTGTAAATGTGTTAGTCCTTGAGACTCGTGCCGCAATTTAAGCCAGTAGGTTAGTAAAATTACCTTACTTTAGGCCTTTTTATCGAAAAGGGCTTCACCAAACTTAGATTTTCTAAATAATCAGGTTAAAAATTATGGAGATACTGTGTTGCAAAATAAAATCAGTAAAAATTTTATTTAACTTTATATTTAACATAAATCGGTACGGTTTAAGCCCGTTGGAATACGATTCCGACCGGCAGATTTTGAGAAATCCCAAAAATAAAATTTTTAAAAATATGTTTATTTAAATAAACGGCTGTACCGACCGATCCCAAAAACTAATTAGCTCTTAATCCTCAAAAAAACGAGGTTGATCGCCCGCAAACATGTCAAAATTTGTTAATATATCGTTGTCGAAAAATTAAAAAAAAATGTTTTTTTATATTTGAAAAATTCTGAGCAAATTCAGGAGTCTTTCTTGTACATTCAGAAAGTTCCTTGTGGAAATTTATAATAATATCGATATTTTTAGGTTTTTTTATATACCACTTTACATGTTTCGAAAATACTGCGCGAAGTTCAGAAGGCTCTTTGTATCATCAGACAAAATTTCGTGAAAATTAAAAGCATCAGACGCTCCCCCAAGACTGACCAACAATTATTATAAGGATATTTTTGGGGTTTTGGGTAGTAAAACGGTTGGGTCAACCGTTTTACTAATAATTTTTTGGCTTAAACCGTACCGATTTATGTTAAATATAAAGTTAAATAAAATTTTAACTGATTTTATTTTGCAACACAGTATCTCCATAATTTTTAACCTAATTGTTTGCAGTATATTACTATTTTTATTACTTTACTACCTCTGATGTTTTTTATTAATATTTTTAATGAAGTATCCTGTATTTACAAATTAAATTAATTTTACTTATCATTAAAAAAAAATGTTAACACAAATGTACTTTTTAAAGCAACTTCGCCTCCCCAGAAAATTTGTCGCCCTGGGCCTTAGCTCCGAGTGCTCTGATACTGTGTCTACCCTTATAAATAATATTTTTTTTATTTATTGAACTAAGAACCCCAAAAAAACCCTGTGTAAAATAAGGGCAATGTTCCTATCCAAAAATCTCGGCCTCTTAAAGTCTGAGATCTAAAATCAGACCAAGTTCTTTTTTGACTTGGCAACGTTTTTAATAATATGTATGTATTAATGGAAAGAACCGTCTTTATTAATAAAAAAAAACATTAATACAGATAGATCAGTAAAAAACTTGCCAAGTCAAAAACGAATTTGAGCTAATTTTAGATCTAGATTTTAAAAGGCCGAGATTTCTGGATGGGAACATGGCGCTTATTTTACATAACTGTTTTTGGTGGGGTTTGTATTACGTCCGTGGTGAATCGTTGCGATATCTAAAAGATGTTGTAAGTAAAATGCGATTGCAGCACCAATGCCACCTAATCTATATCTATTATGACTCTATTATTTTAAGACCTTTTACTCCCACGATATAGTATAGCATTAAAAATATACAAAATTTTTCGTTAAATATAAAGTCTCAGGTCGTCTAAAGTCTTATTAAAAATATGTATTTAATTTAGAATATGCAACTAACGGAATTGTACTTTCGTGTGTGTAAAAACACACACTTTTTTTCTAAATCCATATCACTTTTAGGAAAATAGAGAGAATCCTTTGGTACACGTAAATGTAAGTGCAGGTTAAGGGTGCAAAAAGTTAGCATTTTATTTTTAAAAGTTACTAAAATGTTTATTCTACTTATATTATTTAGTTTGCCATCAGATTTTCTTGGACTTAAGATCGACAGACACCAACAAAAGTGATCCTGTGACTCCCATTTTCTGATATATAGAAATATTTTTAATTTATAATTAAAATGAGGGTTTTTTTTAAAAATATCTTCTAGATTTTATTAAGGATATTTCTTGCGCTGTTTTTATCTAAAGAAACAAATTTATCTATGAAAAGAGTTTCCAAAGAGAAATACGATAAACAAGATGTAAGAATCAGATAAATTCTTCTTAAGTTTTTATAAACCTAAAAAAATATAATGCTAACTTATTATCTACAGCAATATTCAGTACAATTTGACATTTAGGTATTTAAACATACAATTAAATTTTGAATAATTCAAAATAAATGGCAATATTTATTAAAACTTCCCAAAAACATGTTATATTACACTTTTTTTAAGAAAACTAAAATAAATACCAATTATTTTTATTATTCGTTGCACTGAGATACATTTTATAACTAAAAAAGTGAGTTAATATAAACCAATGATAACTCCTACACTGAATGGGGCATTCCATAAGTTTTGTACCTACTTACTTTTGCCTTATATTAATATAACTAATTTTATATAGGTTAAATATCCAAAATTACAATAAACTATTACCTCTAAAAAAAGGGGGATAAAATAATTAATTTGTGTTCTAAACATACTTTTTTTTTGTCTTGGGACAGTCCACGAAGGCTAAAGCCAAAAATACTTACGTCCGTGATTGTCTTTAGTAAAGTAAGCGGTAGTTTATTAACACAAGACATGAAGGTTTGGACGTTTGGAGGGAAAAGAAAGATCTACACAGGCAGTAGATTCTACAACCTATATACTTTAGAGGTGAACAAACAAAATGAGAAGTTCATGGTCTGTCCAGTTGAACTGTGAAGGGCTGCATAAAAGTGGCATTTTGCGTTCCTACTCTATTGAGGGTCGCTAGAGGCAGAAGAATACTATTTCTAGGAGCAAAAGCCGTAAGATACCAAAAAAACTGCAACCCCATGGTTCGTCGGTGGGCAAAAGAAGTAGCTTTCTTGTAAGAATAGTGTTTTTAATAAAGCGTAAATCAAGAATGTCAAAAGTTGTGGGAGACGCCATTCCCCATACATAGGAACAATATTATAGACAGGGGTGATTTGAGACACATAAAATATATACAAATTAGAAAAGAAAAATACCTTCTGGCTCGACAGAGGAACCTAAGCTTTTTTGAAGCTGCTGCGACTGCGGATATAATATGCTTATAACAATTATATTGTTTCCAAAGGTAACGCCCACAAGGTTAAATGAATCTTTATTATGCAGCAGTTGGCGCCTCATAGGTAGAGGATTAGTTTTATTAGATGTTTTTCGGAACAACGAACATTATTGTATTAAAAAGCATTGAACTGGGCAATATTTTTGATGCCTCTATCTAAAATTAGTCCTGTGAAAGAGATATCTGCATCTGAATTACTCTGCGCTTGTTTTAAAAATCAAGCTTTGAGACTGACCTGGAAAATTGAATACTGCAATAAAGGGTACTATCGTCAGCAAAACTCTGCATTGTATTTATCGTAAAAGAGAGACCGTTAATTTGATGTAGCATTATTTGGTAAAGGTTAAAGAATGACCATCTACAATAAGTGGTATTATTTAAAGTAATAATAAAAAATAGATAATATTGGTACCCCATCAAATACTCTAAAGTATATTATAGACCAACATTTTCAGAGATACACAATAAACCGTCTTAAAATATGTTGACTAGAAAATAATTTTGGTCATAATATAAATATAAATATATATATATATATATATATATATATATATATATATATATATATATATATATTATATATATATATATAAATATATAAATATATAGATCAATATAACAGCTTATGGGAAATAGGCAAAATATAACTATACACTTATCTACACCCTGTTTTGATCTAAAATACCTAAAAGTTATTAAAATACATAATAATTATTTACATTTAAGTTTTTTGCCATTTATTTTGCTTCTACAGTTCAGTTATGTTTAAGCACATCATTTAAGTTTATTCACAGCAATTTTAGGAGATTTTTGTTTTATCTCTAAAAAATTAAACCCAGTAAATGCACACCTAGGCATGTCATGTTAAAATCTATAAAAGTAAAGGTGTTTGCATTTTGACATAGTGTGGTAGTAGATAAACTGATTTTTAATTGCTTACAGTAAATTTAATTACTATTAATATAAAATAGTATTGATCCAATTAAGCGCTTTTAGTTCATTTCTTTCAAAAGTTCTTGTCCGGGCAAGTCTTAAAAAAAGTTTAATTTGGAGAATGTGTTTATTATAAGCCATTATACCTTTTTATTTTTTTTTAAGTAAGATATTTTAATAAAACAATAATTAAGAATAAGATTAAACATCAAAGATACGTTGCTGTATATCAGTAAATCAAGTTTTGAAACATAGCAGAGGAATGGCGACTTATTTTCCTGGGCAGCAATTTAAAACCATTATTCAAATATTATTTTTTTAAACAGTGCATAGTTATTTACTTGGACTTATCTACTTTTTTAAAATTTGATATTTAATTATAAACGGTCACAAAACGAATATTAATTATATTATTTTACCAAAACCCAAATATAAAGATTTATTTAAAAAAAATAATGGGACACTAACTTTCTTCAAACTTTAATTTCTATTTTTGCTTTTTATAGTATTTTTTTTAAAAAAGGCATCCTTGACTATAAAAAAACCATCTTTAATAAATTAAAAAGCCTCCGTAAACAAAAACGTATGGTTTTTGGGTTAAAGGTGATTATAAATTAAAAAACGTAACTGTCAAAATGAAATATAAATATAAATATGTATTTTCCCTGTCTAAATGTTATTGAACTTAAGTTTTTTTTTTCATTTTAATTGGGTGCTTAATTAGGTAATTAATTTGCAAGTAATAAAAAATCTAAGTGTACCCAAGACGACACATTTTGATTTTATAGTATGCAACAGTCTCTCTAATGTCACTTCTGAGGCTGCGATATTTTGACAATAATTTATATATATATATATATATATATATATATATATTTTATATATATAAAATATATATATATATATATTATATATATATATATATATATATATTTGAAATTATTTAAAAAAGTTATTTGAAACTTACTTAAAATTATATAACGTAGAATTATTGCATTAAAAATATAACCTATGTTTTGCTTCCCAATTTTTAGGTCTTCCTTACAGATTTTAAAATGTTTAGCTTTATGTGTTTCTTAAATACATCTTCAATAATTTAGTAGCTCTATCGATTGTTATTTTTGATCCAGCCTGAATAAATTTAAAACTAAGAATTAGAAATGTTTCTTGTATTCATATTCTATTCTTAGTTTATTATGTTATAAAAAAAAGGTTATTTGAAACTTACTTAAAAAATACTTAAAAAATTATATAACGTAGAATGTATTGCATTAAAAATATAAACTATGTTTTGCTTCCCAATTTTTTAGGTCTTCTTACAGATTTTAAAATGTTTAGCTTTATGTGTTTCTTAAATACATCTTCAATAATTTAGTAGCTCTATCGACTGTTATTTTTGATCCAGTCTGAATAAATTTAAAACTAAGAATTAGAAATGTTTCTTGTATTCATATTCTATTCTTGTTTTATTATTGACCAATGATCCTGTAAGCTATTTAAAATGTATTTAACACATTTAAAATTTTGTTTTTGATTTAAATTATCAGCTTATCTATTACCTTATAAAGGCGGAATTACATTGGGCAAAACTTCCTCGCGCATCATCCTCTCGAATCACGGCACTGAAACGACCGCGAATATGCCCGAATCAACATGGAAATATGCATGGGATTAGTTTTTATATCTTTAAAATAGATTAACTGCTTTTGGTTTATCGCAAAGCCAATCTACACTGCACGAGGTAGCAGAGCGAAACACCTTTCATGCGGACCAACTGTGTGTTGCCTCGTCCTCTTCTTGCGCATCGTAACTTAGCGATCTGGACAAGTTTAAACAAGACCAGATTTGATACGTGCACCAGATGGGCGTGAAAGTTTCGCGCAATGTTATTTCGCCTGCAAGTGTCAAAACTGAAATAATTTAATTACATTTTTTTTACAATGACTGGCCTAAATTACATAAAATTAAATAACAGTTTGTGGTGTTTCGGTTCCATCAAAACTTAGGTTTAAAAGTACATCTTTGGCATCATCAATTTCCATCTGAAAATGTTCATCAGTCGTCGAGGTAATTAACGGAACAGGCGCAGGTGCACTTGAATGATTCTGCAGGATATCCTTAAATGTTTGTTGAACAGGGGGCTCAACAACAACGGTCGATGTAGCTGAGCCCTTTGAATCGCTCTCAATGCTGGAATTTGAACTTTGACTATGGCTGTGGCCACTGGACCGTTGGTAGTTTCGGTTGTTCCTGCCATCCTCAGACTTTGGCCCGGAACTCTTATGCTCGGCTGCCTCCGCGTTTGATATGTTGTCGATTTTCTTCCATTTGGTCCGACGGTTTTGAAACCATATTTTAACCTGGAAAAAAAACACAAAATAAGCGCTTGACACAAAAAGATCATTTTACAAAGTGTAAGTAGGTATGTGAAAATATCTTTGATTGTTTTAAAATCATTATTAGGTAAATACAATGTAATGTGAAGAATAATTAGCCTATTTTTTTTCTAGAAGCTATACTATAATAAAGAGTTAGCTAACCCCTTTATTTATGCATTTCGCACATACTACCGCCCAATAAAAAAATTGTCTGTTCTTAGATATGATTTTCAAAGTATTTTTGCTTCCTAAACACTGTTAGTTTTGCTTCAAAAAGCTTTAGTCTTAAGCAAATTACTAAAAAATGAAGAATTTTAAGAAGTGACAGGATTTGCAAATGCGATAAATGGTTCCCGACCAACGAGGTTATAAAAACTTTTATAACTTCAATGTTCCCGACATATTTTTGCTTCCGGCATATGAATCCATAGTTACTTTTGTTTCATCACCCTTGTCTTTAGTCCTTAGATCCATGTTTATCCTTGTAGCCATTTGTAAAATTTAGAAACAAAAAAAAACATATAAGAAAAAAATATTATTTGGATTCTCTCCAATATAAAAATATTTGTTTTATATTTATGAAAAATTACACTTTTCTGTATATTACTAAGATATCTTGCCACTATGTAACAAAAAGCATGTAAGGATATAATTTAAAAGTTTTATTTATTTATAAAATTAGATTATTATGGAATTCGATTCAGATAAAGTGATTATTTTTATTAAAACTCTAAAAAAATAGAAATTTAACTTATTTAAAAATATTGGCAAGCCGTTATTTACAACTTTTTGGTTATCGTCAGACTATTCCCAGAAAATAACATAATAATTTGCGGTTTCCAACTTTGTGATTACAGAAGGGTAAATAGATAGAGCGTATAAAATAACTAAGAATAAGTTTTGTTGATTATTATGGTTAACCGGCTCGTAAAGAGCGGTAATTTCTTGGAACGCAAATTGGTTGTACTGGTCAGCATCGTTTTGAGGTAGGTTGTTATGTATCCCAGTTTTGTTTTTAGAGTATTCAGAAGTTTATTTTTATTTTTGTTTTCTTTCAAATGTGATTTCCTGTATAGTTTTTTTCTAAATCTTGAAAGTTTACAAATGTTTAAAGCCTAAGTACCAACGTATTTAAAGTGAAGCAAAAGGCAGCTTATTAACAATGGACTTCAAGATTTGGAAGTTTTAGAGAAAAGGGGGAAGAAAAAACCTCTAGAGGCAAAAGGTTCGACAGCTTGGATACTCGGAGGATTAAGAAAAAAAGTGAGAAGTTCGGGACCTTTTCAGTTAGACTGCAAAAGGACGCATGAAGGTGGTACTTTAAATTGCTCTATTTCGAGCCGCTAGAAGTGAAATAATATTGGCTAATTCCTTAAAGCAAAAGCCATAAAGATAGCTAAAAGAGCGAATGGTATTTCATAGCTCATCGGTGGGTACATGGCAACAATATTTCAGGCAGAGTCTGATTTGGGATTTATGCAGAGTATACAGATTAGAAGAGAAGAAATATTTTCTGGCTTGAAAGTGTGTTTTTTCGAAACTGCTGTGGATATGGATTTAATATGCTTGTGCCAACTAAAATCGTTCGCAAAGGTAACGGCCACAAGGTTTAAGATTCATTTTCTGCAGAACTTGGCCGCTCATAAGTAAATATTCGAGAGCACAAACCAGCACTGACTTGATAAACGGCCTTATTCTGTCCTACGTAAAGTAAATAATCCATTTCAGTTGCATTACCGAAAAATTTGCGCAAGACAGATACCCAGACTCCTGACCGTGAAAAAAAAACAGCGTGTTAAAGTTTCAACTGCAACACGTCCTTTTAAGAGGTATCAAGATAAAGGTGACGCATTTTAAAATTCCTTAATCACCTGCAGTGAAACCTGGGTTCACAATTTTATGCTAAAATCAAAAAGATCAAGTCTGGAGTATAGTGATGAGCGAACCCGGGCTTTCTTACGGTCTTGGTCTTGCAGCAAGACCAAGACCAAGACCAAGACCAAGACCGCCTTCTCGCTTGCAAGACCAAGACCAAGACCGGGGTATACAAGACCAAGACCAAGACCAAGACCGAGGGGGGCAAGACTACGCAAGCCAAGACCAACCTGCAAGACTTTGCACTTTTGTCATTTTTTTTTAAATTATAATATTCAATTTTTATATTCAATATACAGAGGTATTTCATACAGACATGACAAAAAAAGTGTCGAGAACTGCCTAGAAAGGCGATTATTTTATGAGTAACAGGTTTTTTTTAATAAAAAAAAATTAAACGATCACTTTGTTTTTTTAAAAAAATTATCTAAAAAAAAACTAGTAGATTCAGTAATATGTTTCAAAATTATAAGATTGTGACTCAATGGTCCGAAAAGCTCGATATCTCCAAAACCAAAAAAAGCAAAGGCTGTGTCTTGAGCTCGGTAAGCCTTGGGACTGCAAGGGTATCTTCTTGATAGATTGATAGATAGTCGTTCTGTTGCACGATAACGTCTGATCTCATACTGCCCAATTGACAAATATCCATAAAAAAGTGCATTGAAAGGTTCTTTCATATCCATCTTATAGTCTACATTTATTATTACGTGCCCCAGCACTTAAATGCAGAGTTACAACATTTGAAGAAGGCGTTGATAAATAACGGCTACACAAGGAATGAAGTAAGACATGTACAAAAACCTAAAAACAAGACACACAGAGAGAAACATTCTTCAGAGATAACAACGGTCCTGCCCTACATTAAAAATGTAACAGACCGGACAGGAAAGATAGAGAAGCACAACATAAAAACTGTTTTTAAACCTAGAACCACAATACAGCAAAGTTTGAGATCTGCTAAGGATAAAAGAAACCCCCTCTCGACACCAGGAGTCTACAGAATTCCATGCAGCTGTGGGTCGGCTTACATAGGTTCAACAAAGCGCAGTATTAACACCAGGCTTAAAGAACACAAACGGAGTTGTCGATATGTACAAACGGACAAATCTGCAGTGGCTGAACAAGCACTTTTACAGGGCGATCATAGGATCCTTTTTGATGACATGCTAGTCCTAGATAGAACAGCCAATTATTATCCAAGAATATACAGGGAGGCAATAGATACAAAAACATAAGAACAACTGTAATAAAAAAGAAGAGAGCCTTGACCTTAGTAAACCTTGGATACCAGCACTAAAAGATACTTAAACACTAAAAATAAAGGCAGAAAATCCAAGTCCTTTCCCATTGGCTGGAACGGAACAGAAAGCCCGCGTACCAAAACACCAACAAAAGCAGAAGTCTCGACAGTTGCCGTAACAGTCAACTTTGAACTGTGAGCAGTCAGGAGAGTACTTCGACCTCGAACCCATCTTTGATAATGTCTGCCGCAGTAGTAGACGAAACGTAAGGTAGAAATACCAACAGACCACGGCACATAAGCCCGGAAAACCCATATAATGTAGTTAAAATCGGCCGTGAAAGCTTCTACACTTCAATATTATTACGTAATTTCCATCCCTCTGGAAACATAAAAGAGGCATTGGGCGGCTTAACATTTCCATACTATAATAATATTGTCGAGTTTGTTCGTATCTTCGCACCCAAACAAAAACATTTCATAAAAGTGGCATTATGAAACACCCAAACAAAGACAAAATTGGATAGACCCAGAGGGTAAATACGTGGAGAAATAAAATAAAAATCATATATCTATTCTAGTTAAATAAAGTTACAGCCAAATCCCGATTAAATTTGAAACCGCCTTATATTTGCTAAAATATTTTCTAAATGATTCCAATAAAATCTAAAGTCCTACGAATTTTTTAATAGGGCATATATGATAGTAAGCTGTAGAAGCTTTTAAAAACGAGAAGCACAAAGGTCTTCGCTTTATCGAACCAGGAAATCTATTTTCCAGTATGACTAAAAATGTCACACTCGACAAATATCACGTCCTTTTTTGCATTAGTTAGTGTGTATCTTGAATTGAAAATTTTGTCGCATAATAATACTTACAGAATAATTAAAAAGATAACGATTAAAAAGCTGATAACCCATTAAATAATCTCGATCAATTTTTGGCATTTTTAACGTAAATGTTTGGTATTTTACCACAAAATAGTTGCGTTCGTAGAGAAAAAAAAAACAAATAAAAAAGCTTGTAACATTGTAGTCACATTTCAAGAAAGTATTTGCTAAACGTTGCAATATCTTCGTTAGAACATACATACCAATAATCATCGAAGTTAGCATGTTACTTTAATAATATCCACTTAAATTTCTTATGCGTTGTCTTAAGACAAAACAATAACACTAGTTAACAGTCAAAACTTCTTGTACCAGAAATTTAAGTTTTAAGTTTTATTACGTATAGAAAAAATAGATCACGTTTTTTGATGAATTTAGGCAAAAAGCTTTAAATTTGCTAAGAGACGATCACAATAACATTGTTAGTACCCATCAAGTTCTTTTTGTTTGTGTAATTCTTCGGAATTACTTTGTTTTATTTGCGGTCTTTATTCGCCACAATGTCATCAAAAAGGAATTACGCCTTCAATTATGAAATGTCGTGCATATTTTGGTTTAGACTTTCAAAACAAGAGACATATATTAAGTGCCACATATACGCAATACTTAGTGCCACAAGGATTTGACAAACTGGTTCAATGAGAAACCAACAGAGATGCCTTTTGATATTTCTAAGAAATCGAAGCACACAATAAAATCTGCATAGGTGCCTTCTGTCACTCAACCGACACCACATTCGGAGGATCTTTCAGTACCTAAACCACTAAGTCACATTGATTTAAGTACTACTTTAGGTTCTTATGACAAGGGTAAAACTTCCAAGCGGCTAATACATCTCAATCACCTCCTTTGATCAACCAAGCGGTGCTCTATGACCTTGTTAGAGATTAAAAAATATTAGGTTTCAGATTAAAGCAGTGCAATCTTCTTCAACCCAACTTTTGCGTTAGTGCATACCGTAAACGACATAATTCGTATGTGGTTTCCTTCTCTAGGGACGGAGATTTTATTGATTCTAACAATATTATCGGTCTGTTTGCTAAATTGGATCACTAACATGTAGCATAATTGAAGGCTCTTTATCTATTTATCTAAAACTTGCTTTAAAGCAGTACTTCTTCACAACGAAAACCAATTTCCATCCACTCCTTTAGCGTATGACGCACATTTTAAAGAAACTTACGATATCTTAAAGGAAATATTAAATGAAATTAAATATAGTAGATATTAATGCCTTATGTGTGATGACTTAAAGGTGGTTGGTTTGCTTCTAGGATTGCAAACCGAGTACATAAAATATTGTTGTTTTTTTATGCAAATGGTATAGCCGTGCAAGAGCCGAGTCTTATAACCGAAAGACGTGGTCACTAAGAACTTCTTATGATTTAGGCTAGAAAAATATAAAAAATAATTCGTTAATGGATTAAAAAGTACTTTTATTGCCTTCCCTGAGGAAAAAGCCTGATAGAAAATGTTAGGTTCCAATAAGAATCCTAGTCGGTCTATCTGGATTGAAAAATATCCAGATAGAAATTTTATCATAACTTAACTGATAAATTGTCATAAAAACATTATGAATTCATCAGTAATCTATTTAGCAACTGCTGATACTTTACTTTGTTGATCTTTTATTTTTCTGATCATAATCCCATGGAAAACTATACAAAAAACATGTTAATCCATTATTTTTTTCGTCAATCTGTAAGTATCCAGAATTGCTGTGTAAAAAACACAATAGTTTATTATAACTTTCAATCAATCAAATCGTATATTATTTGGATCTATCAGGCTTTTTCCACAGGGTTTACACATTAGACTGGGATTAATCAAAAAAACCAGTTAAGAAAGAGGATCCGGGTTTTAAGCAAATATTTTCTGCTTAGAGTGATGCAAAACTAAAAGAATTTTTGTACCATATATTATATAACGTTTATTGTACCATACGTTAAAAAGTTAACAAAAAATCCCTTGTTCTTTTTAATCTTAAATACTGAAGACAAGAATGCTTGGTTGGCGTTCGCTCAAGTCACGAAAAACCTTTTGGGAAATCACCGATCACCCCAATATAAAAGCCTTGTTATCAAATGTTAAATGCCTATAAAGAATGGAGATGTAATAGGTCGTTAAAGATACCCTTTCTGCACTTACATCTATTTTTTTTTAAAGAAGACCTAGGCGCAGAAAGTGATAAACACACACACAACACACACACACACACAATTTAAAAGCCGTATAAAGAAAAATGGACTCCTGCAATGCTTGTAGACTTCTGCTGGTTTTTGATTGGGAAGACATCAACATGGCATCTATTATTTACGGTCCTAAATTCTCTGTGACATGGTGATTTCGAATCAGATATCTAAGAGATTTTTTTTTGTTGCCTAGTGTAATTAAAAGGTAGGTTAGTTACTACAATCACGAACCTTTTTAATGGCTTCTACCCCCTTGTAAAAATTCCAACCCACTTGTTAACGGGTTTAGCACTTTAATTTGATATTGGTAGAGGCTGTGCTTGATAGGGATATCTTATGGTAGCTTTTTTAAGTTTGATTGAAGACAAGAGCAGATTGATAATTTTCGTGTGATTAATACAGTTTTACAAAAAAGGGCGACTTTTAAACTTACATTGTTAAGTTGTTGTGGATTAGTAAGTTAGTTAAATGCGACAAGGGATAACAGATGTTGTCAACGAAAAACCCATATTACTTTGGCCGTATTCTTCTTTTTATCTAGTAATAACAAAAATACCACAGAAAAAATAAATGATTTCTTTGAACTCTATAGCTCTATATTCATCTTTCGTTTTCCAAATAAATCAAACGTTCTAAATGCGAAATGAATTTGTTCCAAATGAAACGTGCAATCGATTCAATAACCGACAATCTGGTTTTACTTTGAAAAATATGATTTATTCAAATAAAATTCTTGCTAGATGAGAAAAGAGAACGCTACACAGTGGAACGTTAAATCTATTTGCGCGACCAAAATCATGTTTAACGTAATACGGCTTTTTTAAGAATTAAATGAAATTGAAATACAGGGTTAGTAAAAGCTTCTTTCACCTAATCGAAAAAAACGATTGTTTTTTATCGTCTGTAAAACGAGATATTAACAAGAACTTCTTATGATTTAGGCTAGAAAAATATAAAAAATAATTCGTTACTGGATTAAAAAGTACTTTTATTGCCTTCCCTGAGGAAAAAGCCTGATAGAAAATGTTAGGTTCCAATAAGAATCCTAGTAGGTCTATCTGGATTGAAAAATATCCAGATAGAAATTTTATCATAACTTAACTGATAAATTGTCTAACTTTTGGTAAAGCGTATTCGATCTTTTTTGAAACATTGCTAAATTTGTCGCCCATTTAAAATACTGCATCACGAATTAAACTAAATATATTATATATATATATATATATATATATATATATATATATATATATATATATATATATATATATATATATATATATATATATATATATATATATATATATATATATATATTTAAATAAAAAGTTTAATAGTAACATTTATATTTACGCACAGATTTTTTTAAAAACGTAATTCATTTTTTTTTAAAGATATATTTTATAACTGTCAATAAAATAATTTTTGGTTTTGGCAGCTAAGTGAGCATTAATGGACCACCGTATGCTGCGGTGCCATTTTCGCTATTACAGTATCTCTAGCCTAAGGCTCCTGCTCTAGACATATTGGTGTGAGACGTGGGGTAGTTATCAGTTATGAATTTTAATTATAAATTTATTGGTTTTTATGAAGTTAAGCTAAGCCGATGTTTTACGTAAAACGCTAATATAAATTTCTGTCCTGCCCTTTTTTTATATGTTTCTTTTTTGCAAAAATGAACCTCAGATTTTACTGCAAGAATAAAATAACCAACAAGGTTAAAAACTATTTATGTATATACAAACCATGGAAAAATATATTTTAAAAAGTTTGGGCAACATGGGACGTGTCTTTTGTTATCATATCACTTTATCTAAAGGTTGTATAAAAAATGGGCAATATAAATTTTTTTAAGCTTTAGAGATTTTTATAAATCTACAAGTTTATTTTTTTGTGGCAACCATCAATTTTTCTATTTAAGGTACTATCCCATTGTGTGTGCCTTTATTTGGATATGTAGGTACTGAAAAATTTTATTGAGAAAAACTAAGAAAAGTTAAGGCAAGACCATGTTGTTTTATTTAGTAAATTAGTCATATATAATTTAAGTAAACCCTCTTGTTTAGTATACAAGATAAAGAAATGTTTAGATGAGGAAATTTTAGATGATTTAATGCTGGTCTTGACTGTTAAGTTAAATTTTTTCTTGAAATTTTAGTTCTGAAGATATTAGCGAAAAAGTGAAAATCGTTGATTTTAATGTTTTCTTGTGATTTATTGGTTTTAATTTTAATATGTTTCAGACTATGACACTATTAGGACACTTTTTGGCGACAAACATTATGCAACCAAATTTTTTTCCCGATCATCTTTTGTTTTTCAGTTACTAACCAAAACCATTTATATGGTGGCCTTCTTTGATTTTTTGGAATTTAAGTAGCCCTTTAAATTTCTTTTTTAGTTAATTTTTTTATAACTCCTGACAATACATTTGGCAACACCGGCCGGCCCCTCGCCAACGCACCTCGTGTCAATTTCCCTTATAAAGGTATGGCATAAATGTGTGTTTTCCAAACAAAAGCAACAATATTTTAAACAATATTATTTATTTATTTATTCATTTATTGATTTATCAATGGTATATACCACTTAAAATGTTTATATTAATATTACATTAAGCTTAAAAGTCTAAAAAGCTAACTTACTTATCTAAGTAACAAATTACTAATTATCAAAAGAAGAATATTCAGAACAAATTTTATTATCATTTGGCTATAAGTAAAAAATAAAAATTCACTAAAATAGACATTTTATTCAATTTCGTGTACATTTTTACAACGTTCTTTCAAGGTGATTTTAAAGTGATTCAACGACCCATGGATCTTAAAATTTAACCTATTAAAATTACGCTGCATTCTAGATATTGGATCATGCATACCATAGTTAGTTCCATAAAAAGGATTGAATAAGATATTTGAACGTTACCTGCGAAAGGCCAGAAATTGTACTCTGCCAAGCAGATACTCACAGTCAACCAAACCATGCATAAGCTTAAACAAAAAGCGCATTTCAGCATAAAGTCTTCTATTCTCTAAGCTATTCATCTTCAGTGTTTTCATCACTACGCTGTAATTACAATGATAATTATTAAAGGATACCTCTCCTAATTTAAAAGAACCCATCCGCAAAAATGTGTTTAGAATAATCTCTAGTTCGAGTATATGCATTCGTAAAAAGGGGACCAAATAGGGCATGCATACTCCAATACAGGACGAACAATGGAGCAATATAAAACTTTAAAAACATTGCATGAAAAATCTCTACCAAATCTAGAAATAAACTTTGTTCACCCGTCTCAGAACCTGACCATTTATAGTATAGTCGTCTAAAATAGGAGTTCTTATTTTAGCAGACGTTATACAGTGGCATTTATCTGCATTTAAGAGTAGACCGTTAAGCATCGACCACTGTGTAAATAGCCTCATATCCGACAGTTATGTATTTCAGCCAGAAACGTCCGACACTTTTTCAAAAATCTTAAGGTCATCAGCGAACATTAGAAAATTGGTTTTGGATAGAAACGTTTTTATATCATTAACCAATAATAAGAACAAAAGAGCCTTGTGGTATTCCTGATAACATATCAACTTGTTTTGACACATAATTATTTATTCTTACTTATTGTTTTCTGCCCGTTAAGAAAATACCTAGTCATGCCAGCATGTGCATAGAAATGCCAAAGCACCTCAACTAAGCCAGCAACAGAGTATGACTAACCTTGTCGAATGCCTTCGAAAAATCTGTATTTTTTTTTTAATCTTTATGACAGCTCACGAAGGATTATTTATTTTTTTTTATTATTTATTTCTCTTTATTTCAAAATTACATTGCAATAAAAATTATATACAACATAAAATGAAACGTCGTCAACAAAAAAAATTCATGTACATAATAGATACATATACATACACACATACATAAACAATTTAAATCTTCCTAAGTATCCAGATAGTCATTTAGACTGTAAGGTTCCAAATTTATAAGAAACTGTTTTAACTGTTTTTAAACAACCGCATGTTAGGGGCATTCTTAATTTGAGTGTCCAATTTATTATACATTTTATACACATGTAGTGTGGGTTGTGTTCTGATAAAGTTAACCTATGTAATGGGTAGTTTATATCACGGTTCTAGTACTATAATGATGATTAATATGAGTGTTAAATTTATCTTGATTTTTATAAAAAAATAAAATAGTTTCATAAATGTACAAAGCATAAATGGTTAGTAGACTCTTTGACTTAAAAACACCCCTACACGATTGAGCATATGACATATTGTAAATTAATCTTAGAACACGTTTTTGTATAACAAAAAGATCCTGCACTCTTGAATTTCTTCCCCAAAAAATTATTCCAAACCTAAGTGTGGCTTCAAAATTCGCAAAATACAGTGTGCGTAAGGCTGTCTCTTTTAAATATTTTGATGTTATGCGTAGACAATAGCATATTCTATTTAATTTTTCCCCTAACTGGTCAATATGGTGCGACCAGTCTAAAAATTGGTCTATGTGAATACCCAAAAACTTCGTGTTTTTTTGGACATGTAATTCCTTTTCATCCAATTCTATTATTTCGGGTATTTCTTTTCTACTAAGCTTTGTTTTAAAAATAACAATATTAGTTTTTTCCTCGTTTAATAACAGTTTATTTTTTGAAACCATATTTTAGTATCATGGAGAACCTCTGACGCATTAAAAGTTAATTCTGAAATTTGCTTTGCTGCTACTAGTATATTAGTATCGTCAGCATATTCTGTAAGACTAGAACATGGGATCGACTTATTAATTTCAAAATCTAAATTTAAATCATTAATAAATATAATAAATAAAATTGGCCCTAATATGCTCCCCTGTGGAATCCCCACTGTACTTTGCAGAATTTCCGATTTGTACAAACAGTTATCTTTTTCCAATACTACTCTTTGTGTTCGATGACCTAGATATGATGAAATCCAATTAAGAGCAGAACCCCTAACACCATAGAGTTCTAGTTTTTTTAGAAGTAGATTACGATCTAAGCAGTCATAAGCCTTTGAAAGATCTAGAAACATACCCATCGCTATTTTGCCCTCCTCAAGATAATTCAAAACTAATCTAGTAAACTGAAAAACTGCAGTCTGAGTTGATCTTCCTTCAAGGTATCCATGTTGGTTCCCCGAAAAAAGACCACATTCCTTCATAAACTCCATTAATCGATCACAAAAAACCAATTCGAATAATTTTGAAAAACCAGGAAGAAGGCTTATGGGCCTATAGCTATCCATACTTTCTGAATCCCCTTTATTTTTAAAAAGCGGTTTAATTAACGCTAATTTAAGCTGTTCAGGAAATATGCCCTCTTTCAGAGAATTATTTATTATGTAACGCAATACTTCATTAATTACCGGAATACATAGTTTTATCAGACTTGTGGGTATTTCATCATATCCACAACTATGTTTATTTTTAATTTTTTGTGCAAATTTTAGTATCTCTGCACCGGTGGTGGGTCTTAAATACAAAGATCTAGAATTGTTGGGAATGTTACTATTCCATTCTGCCTCCTTAATATTTTTTAATAAATTGGGCACTATCTGAAGTAAAAACTCGTTATATTGATTTGAGACTTTTTCAGGATCTCCAGATATAATTGTGTTATCTTTCTTTGGCTTCCCTGAGATTTCATCATATATAGTCCACATGCATTTATTTTTATTGTCTGACTCTCTAATCCTATTTTCATAATTACTACTCCTAATTTCAATTAAAGCCTTGTCATACTCTTTTTTAACATTTTTGTACATTTCGTTAAAAACATTACTATGCGTTCTTAAAGTTAAAAGAATATCTAATCTATTTTTAATACACTTTAAATTTTCATTATTTTTATAAAGATATTTTTTTGTCGCTTTTTGTTAACTAATTTTTTGGGAAAACATTCATTAAAAATTGGCAAGAATAAATTCATAAAAACGGCCCATTGTTCATTTACATTCGTCCTATCTACCTTATAGACAGTTAACCAATTTTGTCGCAATAACATATTTACAAAATTGTCCTTATTGTGGGATGAAAAGACTCTTCTATAATGTGGTTTAAATGTAATCTCTTTTTTAGTTTTAAATATAACTTTTTGTGCAAAATGATCTGATATTATAGTATTCAATACGGAACTTTGAACTTCAGATTTGGCGATATTTGTAAATATGTTATCTATGCAACTTCTACTTGTATTTGTTACACGAGTGTCCTCTAAAATTGTAGGATACATGTTAAATGAACTCATAATTGACAAAAACCTAGTTTTATTGTGGTTATTTTTTAAAAGCTCTATATTAAAGTCACCTGCTAAGAGTATTTTTTTCTTTTCACTGGTAATTTGCAGTAACAGATTCTCAATCTTTTGAAAAAATATTTTTAAGTCACCACTAGGAGGTCTGTAAATTGTAACTATAATGAACTGCTCAGCTCCAATGTTGCACTCGACACCCGCACACTCAAACTGTCCACTAGCAGATAATTTATTAAGTTTTTTCCGATTTTTAAACTTTATGTCTTTTTGCACATATATTGCTGCTCCCCCGTATCCTAGTTCCCTGCAAAAATGTGATACCAATTTAAAGTTCCGTAAAGTAAACATCCCAAGCTGCTCCTCACTTTTCCAGTGTTCTGTGATACATAGAACTTTGCAGTCTGATTGTTCTTCTAATAAGTGATTGATTCTATCGACAGAATTTCCAACGGATTGAACATTTTGATGGATTATACTGTGACCTATGAGATTATCTTGGTGCTGTCCTACCTTTAAATTAGTGAAGGACGGATTTAATTTATCTCTAAAAAAGTGTTTTGTTCATTACTTTTACCACCAAAATCGGTTGATTGTCGAAATTGTTCCAGTTTCCTTATGTATGCCGGACACTTAGGGTCTCTTGCAGAGTGTGTTCTCTCATTAAGTCTAAGGCGCTTACAATTCGGGCAATCAAGCGGAGTGTCTTCTGGACATTGTTTACTGTCGTGTTCCATGCCACATTTATAGCAGCATACTGCACCCTTACAATACTTAGCCACGTGTCCAAAGTAACAACATTTGAAACACATAGCAAGATTTGTATATTCCTGAGCATAAGCTTTGGTTAGGTTGAAGCACAAATTTTCATTTTTAATTAACCATTTGAAAATTTCTGGCTGTGTTTGTAGAACCCAGTTTTCTTTATTTTTATTCCTACACTCTTTCTTTGTGATAAACTTAATTTTTTTAGTGACATCTTTTCCAAATATATCCTTAATTTGAGGGTTATCTTCAACAAGTTCTGTAATGAATTCTTCTGGCCCATAACCTTTTTCTATTCCACTTATCATTAATGTTGGTTCCGTGCTTTTTAAGTCTTTTGTTAAGAAATTATGCTGGTTTTCTAACACTTTTTGCAATTTTTTATGTTGAGTATCATCGTGACATTCTATGATTACACTACCGTTTGACAGCTGATTAACTCTTTTAAATGTTTTACCTAGTTCGTTATCTTTAAATACATTCTTTTTAATTTCTTTTAGTACCTGTTTCGAATCTGTATTCTCTTTTGGTTTAATTAAAGTTTCATATTTCCTGCTTTGTGGAGGTGTCGTCCATTTATTTTCTTTAACGTATGTCGCAGGTTCTTTGTTCTGTTTTATTATAGAACTGTAGGTTTTCTCCGGAGTGCCTCGTATTTTAGTGTTTTTATTACTTGTTCCTATTATGTCAGTAGGCAAACTGGGAAAATCTTTGTTATTAGGGGCATTATTGCACTCTCTTAGTCTTTGAACAAGTATATAATTTTCCTTTTCTAATTTTCCCACTTTATACGCTAAGTTTGTAACTACTGACTGTATTTTGAACGCAGCACTTCTAAGCCCTGGTAAGTCATATTCGTTAGAATCTTTAATATTTGAAAACTGGTGAACAGTTTCAAAAGCTTGTTGAAGGCTTTGAAGCATTTTTTCTATATTGTACTGATCGGATGTATTACTTTCTTCCAGGTTAATTTCAGAGTTGTTTAAGTCACTTAAGATCTCTTCTCCTGAGGTCCTATTATGTTGTGGAGAGTTTTGAATATGTGTCCTTTTGTTGACTCTATCACTTTCGGGACTAGTTTGTGACCTCGTTCTCTTATTTTTGTTCTCGTTAGTTTCTATAGTTTTTACGATTTCTGGTGATCTTAACAAGGATTGTTTTGGTTTAAAAATGGTATTTATATCTAGACATGCTTTCTCATTGAATAAGTTTTCACCAACAATGTTACTTTTGGTTTGTTTTCCATTTTTGTTTTCTTCGGTTTTTGTGCCAACCTGTACATCAGTTTTAATATCGGAACCTTTCAGTTGTTTATCAATAACATTAGCAATATTTTCGCTGTATTGTATTTCACCAATTGATGCACTCCTATTTTTTTGTCCCTGCCGATTCAGGTAAAGTTTTTTTTCACAGGAAACTTGTTCTCGTCACTTTTATCACTCATATCGTTTATTCGAAGTTAAAGCCAAAAAAAAAACACAAATATAATAAATTCTCGGAGCAAAATAAACGCGTCCGCCCTCGACGAAAGCGTAGCTATCGCCCGCCTTGAATATCGGGGTCATGAACAAATTTTTCGAAAAATCCGGGAACACACCAGACTCCACTGACAAACTGAACAGGAAGTGAAGTGGCTTGGCCAATGTACAAACACAAGCCTTAAATAAAATCGTTGAAACACCATCAGGACAGCTTGATGTTTTAGTTTTACACGACAATATTTTATTAAAAACATTCTTCAAACTTACAATTATTTTGTTAACATCGACACAGTTCTGCAGGTCGCCGTAGGACTCAGGATGTCGCAGCCAACACCTGCATATACTTATAGAAGTAATCCGCACAAAAGTTAGAAATCTCAGTACCGTAGCTTTCGAATTTTATATATATATATATATATATATATATATATATATATATATATATATATATATATATATATATATATATATATATATATTATATATATATATATATATATATATATATATATATATATATATATATATATATATATATATATATATATATATATATATAATATAAAATAAACATTTAATTATAAAATTTATTAATTTAATGTTTGGGTATATTAGATACTAGAATAATTTTGTTTAAAAATACATTTAATTTTGTTACAACCATTAATGCTTTAACGCTACAAAAAGGTATTTAATTAAATTTTAATTAACGATTACTCGTATATTATTTACCAAATAAATATAAAATTCCACAAAGTTATAACCTGCTAAATAGCTTCCACTAAAACGATTGACTCGATAATGAAAACTGGAGCGGTTAAACTGATATTTATTTTAAGTTTTAAATAATGTGAAATATTTCAATAAATATTCGGTTTTAAATATAAGTTTTTTTAATTTGTAAGAATACCTTGAATCGAACACTGAAATAAAAGCGTAATACTATGGCATAAAAAATAGATCCGTAAGCATGTTTGTGCACTACAGACATTTAAGAAATTGAGATACCAATATTTCTCCTATTTACAAAATAGTTGAAGAATGATCGATCGATTTTTTTTGCTAAATAATCCCTTGGTACTCGATTTGTTTAGGGTCAATAAAAAATTGTCATAGTTAGGCCGATCCCACATTTATTCGACATGTCGTCTACAATTTATTTACGACAAATGTCCGAAAACAAATGTTGTAAGAAAATAAGGCGAGTTCGTCCACTTATACGCATTATGTCGCCGACCAAAAATGCATTTTTCTTACTTGCGTTGGTTCCACGATGAAAGAAACGAAAACAAATTAAGTTAAGTTAACGAATGTTTAATTACTAATAGTTATTCATATTGAGCTTTACCATGGCAAGCTCAATATGCTCTAAATTTAAACAATAAAAAAATCTCAAGTTTTTTTCCAGTCACCGTGTCACTGAAATCTTATTTGATTCATTAAATTCCCTTTCAAGTTCATATTATTTTTTTTCCTGAATTTGTTGAATAGAATATTGGCCAAAAGTGTAATCATGTAAATATACTCTATTTTTCTATAGCTTACACAAATTTTATACTAAAAATGGGATCGGCCTTCCTTATTTTCACCACTCACATGTTTGCCGTGAAACACAATCGACAAATGACGCTTGAAGATACAGCAGGTAGTGTCGTATGGAAATTGTCGCAGACAAGCACTGGCTTGTTGGCGACATGTCTGCCTAATGGGGCCCACAGACTACGGTTATTTTCGTCCATTCGTATCGCCGCGATTCGGAACGTCGCGTCGTGCAAAATATGCCAAAAACCGATGTCTGTGGTGCAAAACCGTCGTGTCGCATCGTCGGTAAAATTTCTGCCGGCGCTTGGTTTTTGGAACGATGGTTCGACTCGTAGCGGTCCTACTGATATTGTGGGAAATTCAGTCTAAATCACCGTGTTTTTTCCATTGGTGGAGCCAAGTGAACAGCGGCTTAAGTTTATACTTGTTATTTTTATTTAAAATGGATCAGAAATCAATCAACAATCAATTTCTAATTGATTTTATAGAATGTTATAAGCAATTTCCTTGTCTGTGGCAGATAAAATCTAGAGAATACCGAGATCGAAATAAAAAAAGTGGTTATGAAGTATTATTACAGAAATATAAAGAAATAGACAATAACGCAACATTACAAACTATAAAAAACAAAATAGACTCTCTACGCGGTGCCTTTAGGAAGGAATTGAAAAAAATCAAAGATTCGCAAAGGTCTGGAGAGGGGGCAGATGAAAACATTTATGTATTTTAACTATTTAAAATTTCTAAGCGACCAAGAAACTCCTCGAGAGAGTTTTTCAAGCATCGACGACAACACCAGAAATGAAGGCTTAGTAGAAACGGCAGGTAATAAATAATATCCTATTTTTGTATTTAATAATTTCATTTAGACGCCGATGTGCAAATTTGAATACTCTCTATTGTAAATTGGACTTAATATCTATTAATGGTTAATTAAGCCTTGTTTTTTATTAAGCAGGGTTTATACATTTAGAACTAATTTTTTCTTTAGTGTATTTTTTTTAGCCTAAGTCGCAAAGTGGTGATGGTGAGAACAGCGAGAATCCTGCATTTGAAGAAGTGAGGTCTCCTACATCTTCTACACTAACTAAAGACACTATGCCGGATGAAAGAGAATTGTCTGCGATTACCTCACCTGACATTTCAACAATAGGCCAAGACAGGACAACGTTATTAAAGAGGAAACAAACTCAAAATTATAAAAGGAAGTCAGCAAATTTAGCAGATGAGGTATTGGAAACTGCATCTAGGCAGCTCAATTCTGCTGATGACGACAAATTCGATATAAGTGGCAAAAAATTGCAAATAAATTAAGGTCCTTGTCTTCTGAAACGGCAATTGTCACCGAGAAACTTATTAGTGATATTTTATTCGAAGCTCAAATGGGCAACGTAACGAGGCATACTAAAGTCATTTTACGAGATGTTAACCCTCCTCACCCTCAACAACAGCCTCTGCAGATCCCAAATGATCAACAATTTTCACAATTGGAAGATTCAGATGCTACAGGACAGTATTATTCCACATTTGGCACGGGTATAAAAAATTATATGTTTTAATTTTTTAATTTGTTACTATAATAATATATTTTTGTTATTTTTATTAGTAGGTACTGCTGTTTTGTGAATTTAAATTTTTTGTGTGCCGATTATTTTAGAGTAAACTTTTTATTTAAGTACTTACTTAAATATTATTAGAATAATAAAGGATAATATTTATGTTATTCGTTCTGTTTACATTTTTTACATATATAAAGGTAACATTTTGTTTTCATTTATATATTAGGTAGGATACTTTTTCTTTTTTTAAAATAAATGCAATGAGATTAAATAAGGAGCCAAAGAAGAAACGTAAGCTTAATTAGTTACAGAATAAAAAATTGCTTTAAATATGGTTCTTTTGCCATGGTACATTACCTTCACCGCAAAAGTAATTTTTAAATAAATCCCGAACTAGTTTGGCAGCTTCAGGTGCATGTCTATTATGACCTTTTTGCAAACTTGGACAGTTCTCAACATCATCCATATGCTCAGAGTCAAAGTAGTTAGATATGTAATTGTCACCTATTTTTTTTCTATAAAAGTTATGTAAAATGCAAGCAGCCATTACTACTTTTTCTATATGTTCCACCTTTAAATTAATAGCATGGTTAAAAATTCTGAATCTTGCAACCATAATTATAAAATAATTTTCCACTACACGACGTGCCCGAGATCATCTGTAGTTAAATATGCGTTTTTCTTTGTCCAGTTCTTTTTGACCAAATGGCTTTAAAAAGTCATTACATTGGGAAGCAATTTGTCACTATTGGAAGTTTTAGTTGGTTGGGGGATGTTTAAATGATTATTTATAAGTCTTCTGTAAAATATAGTATTATCAATAACTCCACCATCAGATATTCGGCCATTTGTTCCAATATCTACCATAATAAATTCGTAATTGGCATTTGTAATAGCCATTAACACGAGACTATTACTTCCCTTGTGGTTGTAATAGTAAGATCCACTATTTGGAGGTGGAATTATTTGAATGTGTTTACCATCTACACTCCCCAAGCAATTTGGAAAATTCCATTTGTCTTCAAATTCCTTTACAATTACTTTCCATTCTGATTCAGATTTTGGAAACTAAAACAAAAGACGGGAAATAAGTTTAAAAGAATTTCTAGAATAAAAACATCAAAAAGTATTTATTCTTCTGTTAAGTAATAAAACTTAAAAAAAATATTTTGCAGAATATGATGCTTCTATAAAATAAAATACAGTATTAAAAAAATGTGTATATACCGTTAAATAATTATTTTTTTAAACTTTGTAAATCGCATTGCATGTTTCTGGAATAATCTGTCCTAACGATTGTAGGGAAATTGCTGCTGAAAACTTTAAATCTTCATATGACTTTCCAGTTGTAAGGTAGTGCAGAGTTGCTGTAAGCGTTTCATGTGGAGAAATAGCTTCTTTTAAATGGGTGTCCTGTTTTATAATATAAGGCGTTACAAGCTGTAATAATTGTAGATACGTATCCTCATCCATTCTTAAGTAATTAAACCAATCTCATGATGCTAATTTTAATTCATTTAATAAATTAATATGTGAGTAAATCTTTCGTTTTAAAAGCCAATTTTTTACCCAAATGGTCCTTTGTTTCTTTTTTTTCTTTTTTAAAACGGCAACCGCCGCCGCTACCGCTAACAGCTGCTTTCTTTTCATGACGTATCCGTAGGACGCACAAGAATAAACTGTCCAAATTATCTGCAATGTGTGGGCAAAAAAGTTCGGCGATTTAACACGGCGTCCCGAATCGCGGCGATACAAATGGATGAAAATAACCGTGGTCTGTGGGCGCCATAATGTACGAGCGGCAACTTATAACTATGCGCTCTAATAAAAAGTAGCACGTCCACGACATGTCGAGGACAAACGTCTTTTAGATATACGACCCGCCTTAAACATTCATAAAATGTGCTTTATGCATTTAAATTAGTGATGAGCAAAGCAAGACCAAGACCAAGACCGGGCTAGTCTTGGTCTTGGTCTTGGTCTTGCAAGCCAAAAGAAGGTCTTGTTCTTGGTCTTGGTCTTGCACCACCCGGTCTTGGTCTTGGTCTTGCTGCAAGAGTTTTGCTGGTCTTGCTTTTTTTGGTAGTAATTATTTAAACTAAGCAATCTTGAATAAAATATATTTTTTTAGTACTTAAAAATAAATTAAAGGCAAAGACTATAATTTTTGCTTTAAAATTTGAAAATTAACCAATTTTAACCTTACACGTACATTTGAATTATTTGATTAAAATGCAATTTTAAATGTAGGGGTTTATTTATTTATTGTGTACCGATTTTAGTTGAATAGAGACACAACCTGCTTTTATACATTTAGTGACATATAGAAACATTTTAGTAAAAAGAATGATTTAAATTTTCGTTGAAGAACCATATTAAATTAAAGCAAATACAAAACGGCGTAGTATGTAAGCAGACAAAAAAGACTTAATGGCTAACTAGATATGACATGAAATTTCCGTTAGAAAGATTCTGTTATAAAACACAGGTTTCTGATTAAAAAAAAAGGTTATTCAAGGAACTTTTTAGTTTTTATGAACTTTTTATGTTCAAATTAGTCAAACATTTGCCGTACAAAGTTTGTAAAAATACGTTAACCTTTAACCCAAAATAAAAAATTAATGGCAAAAAATCCATTTAAATAAAAAATAGCCACTCTGTATATTATGCTAAATTGTTGAACTGTCATATAGGAACAATGTCGACGTAAACGGTTTTTAAATATCATTTTCGGTTTTAACAAAAATGACGTCATCACTTTTTTGACATTGTTTTGACTTTTCCATCTAAACCGGAAATAATATTTAAAATCGTAATAATCTAAAAAGAACTTATATGACATGACATTTTTATTAATCCATCACTTTCACATTTATATCTTAGTTTTAAGAAGTAATCTTATGATGCCGTTTACAGTATGGAACAAAAATAATGTGTATTTCTGGATTTTGGAAATTTTTGATTTACCCTGTAAGTGGCATTACTAGATAGCTAATTTAAAATTAGGAATATGAAAGTAATTTTCGGCTTCTATAACTTGTGTACCCCTAGTTTTTGTCTTTCGTGAACGGTATCGGAGATATCGAGCTTTGTCGGACCATTGAGTCACCATCTCAATATTTTTGAAACATGTTATTGAACTTACTTGTTATCCTTGTTAGAGAACTGTATAAGAAAAAAAAGTAAACGATTTGATTATTATTTTATTACAAAAAACTGTTACTTATTAAATAATCGCCTTTTTAGCAGTTCTCGACAATTTCTTTGTCATGTCTGTATGAAATACCTCTATATATTGAGTATAAAAAATGAAATTTATAATATTAAAAAAAAATCGCATAAGTGCAAGAGTCTTGCAGGTCGGTCTTGGTCTTGGTCTTGGTCTTGCATACCCTGGTCTTGGTCTTGGTCTTGCAAGCGAAAAGGCAGTCTTGGTCTTGGTCTTGGTCTTGCTGCAAGACCAAGACCAAGACCGCAAGACCAAGACCGGTCTCGCTCATCACTAATTTAAATTAGATAAAAATTGCATCTGTTAATAAAATAGTATAATAAATACCTTTTAATTGTAAGCTGAAGCCATAAAACCAAAAAAGAAACTAAAACTGCTTAAAAAAAAGGCACCTTAAATTTTAAAGTATAACCTATTTTTACTTTTTAAGATTTAAGATTTATTTATAAAATGTGCTTTATGTATAGGTTACGGTTAAAGTTCGAAATCGGCTAAGCTGGACAACCGGCTAATGTCTAGAAAGTAAGATTAGTTCTTGTTAGTTCTGATTATATTAATCTCGACATTAACTGGGTAATGTTGAGATTTAGCCAATTTTGAATATTGACCGTATAATATATACTACTTATAAATTGTACCTGTTAAAAAATTGTATAACAAATAGTTCTTAAAGTAGAGCCATAAAACCTAAAAGACGGCTTAAGTCGGGTATTCACTTAGCGAACGTATATGGCCGCACAGCAGCGAACGTATAGATTCGGTTAGTGTGGACGTAAATAATTTTATTGACGGGACGCATGCATTTATTGCGGAAAGGTTCGTTCGCTTGTCGGTATATCAAAGGAAATTGCTGCACGCAGTTTTAGAATGTATACGTATATGAATGAAATACGAATTGTTAACGAAGGTGAACAACACTACACGCATACGTTTGTTAGTCGCGGATAAATACCGTATTACGTCGAACAAATTGTACCGTACATCTACGGTTTATACGTTTGTTGGGTTGTGCGGTTGTAGAGATGCGTTCGTTAGTGAATACCCGGCTTTAAATGGCTAACCAAATAATGTAATTGCTACTTTAAGCCGGGTATTCACTTAGCGAACGTATACAGCCGCATGTTTAACAAACGTATATGCCGTAAATGTGCGTGAATTTTGTTCGACATGCGCTCTGACATCCACATTTAACAAACGTATGCGTATAGTGTTGTTCACCTTCGTTCTCGACAATTCATTTTCATTCGTATTTTATTCATATACGTACACATTCCAAAACGATGCGTGTATAATTTCTTTTGAAGTACCGACAAGTGAGCGAACCTTTCCGCAAACCGAATGCATGCATTGTGGATAAAATTATTCACGTCCACAGAAACCGAACGTATACTTTCGCCGTGCGGCAGTATACGTTCGCTAAGAATACCCGGCTTTAGATTTTAAACCATTACCTATTGGTACTTTTTTGGGTAAATAAAACGATTAAAATTACAAAAAAAAAATTAAGTTAGTAGTCCGTAAGATTTTTTTAAATAGTTTCTTTTCTTTTCATAATTGTGATTTATTACTAAACCTTAAAGAGTTGGTTGTAGTTATTGAAAAATGCACATTTTTATGAAAAAATTAACTAATACTCCGGCTATTATTTTTCAATTTTTTTATTAAAAGTGTAAATAGATTTGGATCAAAGGTCATTTAATTTATTTTGAAACTAAATAATTATTACACAGTCCCTAAAGGATGCAGCTCACAAATATTCTTGTTTATTCGTTTGTAATTTTTTTAAATGCTTTATTTTTAAGTGCATAAAAAATATATTTTTTTAACATACAATTTTTAAATTAAATAAAATTAAAATATTAAAAAATTATAAAAAATAAATGTATGTCCTAATACCTTACGAAATAATTTAAATAATCTTTTTTTACAATATTTCCTTTATGCGACAAAAGTAAAAATAATCATAATAATGACTTATCTTAAAAATTAAAAAACCCAATAATCTTTGTGAATTTAACGAGTTATTTTTAAAAATATTTGTCAAAGTAGACGATTATGACAAGTTTAAAAAATCGTCTAGTTGCTGCAAAGACTAGACTAAGCTATTCATAGAAATTGTCGAATGCAAACAGAACTGAAAACACGAACTTAAGGTCAGACATTGGAAAAGGACGTAAACGCGTAACTAAAGTCGATAAAATCTGTTGCCAGCTTGAAGAAATTTAAACATTTCTAAAAAATTCCCTTTTAAGTTCTATATTTATAATAAAAAATGGGCATAAAAATAAATAGATTACTAGATTTGGCTTTAAAAAAAAATAATTTAAAGATAATTTTGCTACATAAACCATTTTTTATTTATTTTTATTTGGTTAAATACGTTTCGCATTGCTACATTTCGCCCGCAAAGGAATTTCGCAGGCGGAATATGGCAATGCCGCTTCAACGCCGTAGGTAATTTTACAACCGGTCCGTTGATAAATGGAATGAACTGATCAGGTGTAGTGCGACGTTGCCCTGGATTTTTTAAGTGTTTTGTGGTGTTTTTATTAAAACTATCTGTTAAAACTATTTACAAACTTATATTAAAAACTATAAAATGGTGTGTGAATGCGTTTTGTGTAAAAAATTGGACTATTTACACGAAGATGTGTCTTTTCATAGGTAAGTTAGGTTCTGTTTGCGAGGCGATGTTTTTACCAAGGTCAGTGGCGTAGATTTACAATAGCCAAGAAGGAAAAAGGTTTATTTATGCATTGTACTTGTTTTATTATTTTTATTAGAATATTATCGAATTTATTAGTTTGTGAGTAGGTTTATAATATTGTGGGAAAATTATACATTATACAAAAGGATCTTCTAATATTTTAGGTTTCCCTCAGATCCAATAACAAGAAACATTTGGTTTTCTCTTGTGGGAATTGAAGAGGACAGCATTTCAAAGCACCCTGTGCTATGCTCAGACCATTTTGATCCACAGGAGGTTTTGATTAAGGCAAACAATAGCAAATATTTAAGGCCTGGAGCCATCCCAAAAATTTACATCATATATTTGACAATCAATCTGATGGAAGGTAATTATTATGACTAATACATTCTAAATTATTGTTAACGTTTTTTGTATATTTACGAATCTTCGTAAACTTTGGTTCTTGATTTAAAAACACATCTTTTCTTTGGTGTAGGTCTATCTAATAACGTTTGAGCTTTTATGTTTAAAACAAGTACATCTTTTTGACCTATTAATTTTTAACTTAATTAATATAACTGTATTTTTTAGCTCTGACTCCACTTTACTTGAGACTCCCTAGGAAAGTGAAAGGGTATGTAATTAATATGGTCTTACAAAATCAGCAAAAGTTTTCTAAAGGTTTTCACGTATTTATTTTTTAAATTTAATTAACTTTTAGGGATGAAGACATATCCATGGATAATTGGGTGTATGATTTATCGAAAAATTTGACCACAGCGAGCGCTGCAATCAATTTAGCTGTCCCCAAAATATATTTTGCAACATGCCAATACAATTTTTCGAAATTTTGAAATATAATGCTTCATTTTGCGATTTTCTGAAAAAAAAACAAATTTGACAGCTAAAAAAAGTCACGTGATCATCCTTATACAGGGTGCCACAGATTCAAGTACATGCATGGGGATCTTGGAAACCGGAAGAGATACAAAGTCGGTTAAATTATTGAAAAGTTGCGCATTTAGGTGTAAAATTCCGAGTACTTCCGGAGATATCCGGAAAAAAACGAAATTTGTCGATTTCGTTTTTATTTTTTCTGACGTTATTTAAAGAGATATGGAAAAATAAAAGACATTTTTCATGGCACTCTACAAAACAGCGTTGAGAGATTTTGGTACGACGTTTCGTTTTCGTTAAACCATCATCAACTTTATTTTTTAAATACGGCATTCAATTGTTCATTGCATTTTTTTTTGAAGCAGTTATAATCCCAATTACAATGATGTATAACTTAATATTTTTCTGTTAAATAAACATATTTTTCATAAGAGACAATGAGTTGAACAAGGAACGCACAACATTTCTTATAGGGGCGTTTCATATTTGTTAAAAAATATTAAGTGTTATACATTTTTGTTATTGGAATAATAAGGGGTTCAAAAAAATGAAATAAAAAACCAGGTCCGTATTTAAAAAAATAAAGTTGATGATGATTTAACGAAAACGAAACGTCGTGCGGAAAATCTCTTAACGCTGTTTTGTAGAGCTTAAAAAGTGACCACGAGAAAGTATCTTTTGTTGTTCCATATCTCTTTAAATAACATCAGAAAAAATGTAAAGGCGAAATCGGCAAATTTCGTTTTTTTCGAATATCTCCAAAAGTACTCGGAATTATGCAACTTTCTAAAGTGGATATGGTTAGTTACGTAAATACACAACTTTGCCATAATTTAACCGACTTCATATCTCTTACGGTATTCCGAGATCCCATGCATGCACTCGAATCTGTGGCACCCTGTATACATTATTTGGCATTATTTTTCAAACAAAACTTTTGGCAAAAAAAATTACCCGAATTAATTGGGGAAAAATTTTCCCATTTGATGCGGACTTTATGATTGACACTGTATATTATCTTAGGAATAAGTAGATAATTTTTTATTTTGCCTTATATCTAATATTTTATGTTATTTTTGTGTACCGTATATAATAAAAAGTATCCCCAGTTTTAGTGTTTTTTATTAATTTGTGGTCCATATTATTCTAAATTTATAGGAGAAAAGTATTTTTTTTTAAATAACCAATATACCAAAAATATTTTATGTTTTTTAGAATAAAATATTTTATAACTTATGTTGCTAATCAATATTTTTTAATAAACTAAAATTAAAAGGATCACCATAATGAGAACGATTTAAAATTAATATTTTTAATAAATTTATATCTAATCGAAACTTCTAACATAAACCATACGCCACTGGTCGAAACTGCAAGGCTCCGTACAATGTTGCCTTGATCAGTCCTAATTTATCTTCTATCCTTTTTCCCCTTATATGATTTTATTGATAATGTCTGGGTCAAAACAAAGTGTCACTTATGAATGAAATATTAAGTCTTTTCTTTCTTTCGTCTGAGCTTTTACCGGTATAATTTTTGTATGCAATTCTACTTTTTTTTTCCTATTTATATCTATTATATTGGTTTATAAGAATTGTTAGAGGTGGCTTTTAAGGATTGAAAATTTGCAAAAGAATAAAATTGGTAATATTTCAGGCAGTAATATTTTTAATTATTAAATCTGTCAAGCCATTAATTTTTTGGGGATAAATCTTTTTTTTTTAATTAAGCTATAATAAGGGTTGATTTATAAGGGTCGAAAAGTTGCGAAATGAAATTAGTACATATTTTAAGCAACAACATTCTAAAAGTAAAGCAACTTAATTCCAAATTTTCATAAAAATTGAAACTGTACAAAAAAATTCGGAGGTCAAACACCTTTTTTCTTCCTATCCACTGTACTATTTAGGATCAACGCATATTTTAATGTCAATGTCATTATGATGAATTCAACAAAATTATGAGAAGTGCAACAAAAAAAATAAAAATTATTTAATTTTAATAGGTGTTCAAATTGACGGCCATTTTGTTCTAAGCATTTATCAAACTTTTTTAATATGGCCGTTATTTTAAACACCTATTAAAATTAAATGGTTCCTATTTTTTTCTGTTACACTTCTCTTAATTTTGTTAAATTCATCATAGTAACATTGATAATGAATTATAAGTTGATTCTAAAGTAGATTTTTTTAGAGCATACGAATCTGGAAAGAAATCACACCTCTCCATTTACCTTTCACAAGTTACCCTCCACTCCTAAAAAGTGGAAAGGGTTACAGTTACGTATGCTGTTAAAAAGTGTCCCCCAAGGTACCGTTGCATCACTTCAAATTTCAATTTTTTAATAAGCCCTCTCTCTATATTAGCTTGTAATACTTTTTAAAGAACCACTTTTTACATAGTAGGCTTTATGCAATTAACAAATTAAGATTAAAAGTTCCTATTTAAATTTCATTATAACTGACGTATTATATCTGGATATTGTATTTCAGGAAATGTTTCGTTGTGGCACTTAGTGGTAAAGTTTTAGGAAATAAATATATTTGCGACCCACATTTTACAGAAAAATGATTTCAAAACGAAAAAAAAAATTAAAAAAAAACGCAGTACCAAAAAAGTACATAGAGAACAATCTACTAGCTTAAAAGTTAAAACTTTTTACTTTATATATAACCTATATATGTAAATTTTGTAAATGGACATTGGAAAAAATAAAAAAGAGAGTTTTCAACAAAAATTAAAAAATCTTAAACACCAATAAAAAGTCTATTTTGATAAATAACAATTTACCTCTGTAATATAATATAATGCAGCAGATTTTTAAAATAATTATTTTTTGGTACTATATGTCTTTACCTATATATTTTAATAATACAACCTTATGGCTTTCATGACGTGATGGTCATTTTTACCGCAGTGTTTATTGCTTGATTAAATTAAGCTTTGTTTTGACTTTGCCAAATGTTATGATATTTGTCACACCTCATAACGGATTAATAATTAATTTATCCAGTATTAAACACTGCGGTGCAAATGGTTATAAGCGGAACCTTTATATTCTTTAGCTATTTGTACCATGTAAAAGTACCTACCTAAATACTTCACATTCGCAACGCCGCGTCTAATTTTGCTCGCAAGGCGAGGGTTACCGCGCAAAAAATATTTTATCCGAGAGCATTGATATCTCCACACCGATTAAATGTGTTCCATTTAGATGAGCAATCTATTCGTAGTAGTATCAATCTTTGGTAATAGGTATCAAACACTGAAAGATATTCGTGTCTTCAAGTGTCGCAGGTGAGGTGCCCACCTCCGAAGACACGTATTAAAAATATGTATATAATGTTGCGGTCAAACAGAGCACTTGCCGAACGCAGGATTTTTTTATGTACCTAATCTAGTAAAATTAAGGAAAAAAATAATACTAAACTTAGACGGTTTAATTATAATTCACGTTTGGCGTGAACAAATATTGTACGATTTATTTGTGCAATCCTGTATTTTAGTCCGTCAACGTTCGTCGGTCCGTGTTTGCGGAGTGCAGGTACACACACAGCCGCGGCTCGCGACCTTCCGGCGACTGACGTGATTAGAGGTGTGTCGTTCCCAAACGATTTGTTCAAAAAGAACGAATCAGTGCACTGATTCGAATAAATTAATTCCCTGATTCGAATCGTTTTTGACCCACTTGCTCGATCGCTCTGCGATGAATAACGAACCTAATTTTAATTCGTTTTGTTCATAAGGTCACTAAGTCAGAATCGGACTCGAACTCAAAGAATCGGTAATTCGGTCTTTTATGACAGCAAATCGGTCGTTTTTGTGCTACGACCTGACAAGTGGCGAGCGGTCTGTTATATTTCGATATTGTATTGTCGGTTCAAGTCAGTTTTGGCTACATACCTATTTGGCAACTAAAAGAACGTTTTTTCTTTGTTTTAACTATTCTTTTGAACAAAGACTTAATTTGGAGGTACATTTGTAGGTTTTATTGATTATAGTTTTTGAAAGTTTTTTTCCAATTATATTTTTTAAAATAATAATTATACCAAAATGAAATAAATGCAAATAATTTATTTATTTAAGAGACATCACAATTTTTGTGGAATTCAAAACCGACCGAGTCCAACCGGCATTATAATAAAGTGAATCGGTTGCGAACGAATCTTTTCAAGTAAATAAATCAAATGAATTGATTGAGTAAAAAGATTCGAACTTTCCACCTCAAGACGTGACGTCCCGCCGCATGCACGCATCGCACTCGCTCGCCCTCCCGTCACTCCGCCCGCTACCCCGATACTCTTAATATTGTAAAGTTGAATTATAATTGCTCAATGTTGATAATTTTAAATAAAAGATACTCTTAATATTGTAAAGTTGAATTAATAGTGCTTTCTCTGGTAAGAAACGTGTCGTTTAGAATATAGGTTTAAATAAATTCCAGGCGAGACTATTATGTTATTGAGATTTTTAAGGTGAAAAAAAATGGGGGGCGCTACAAAATAACTGATTTTCAAAGTGGGCGTTAGACAAAATAAGTTTGGGAACCTCTGCCGTAGATAATCAAGGAAAGACATACCTGACTATTTTATAGAGTTTTTGCGCCTTTGCCAAAACTTTATTCTATTAAACTATCTTCTTATACATATAAAAAAAATCGTCTTGGAAACCCCAAAGCTTTTTCTCTGTTTTAAAAATACCCCTTTAGAATTTCAGGATTGATTTAAATAAGGTTGTATAAAATAAATATCTTACGCTGTGTGGGTCTCATCCTTAATTTTCTTAATCGTCTTTTTGTAAAAGTTTTAATGCACGATAAGGAAACATTAGGCTTGGAAGTAAAACCGAGGACGTGATTTACATGCAAAAATTTCTTAAAAATCACCAATCAGCAAACGGTGACTTAAAAACTACCCAAAAATTTAAGAAGTATAGTACAAAAGAAGCCATTGCATTTAAATTTAATTTTTAAATATCTAAAAACCAAAAGATAGATAGTAACTGGTTTTATTTCGTAAATAAATGTTGTCTCTTTGTATCCTTTATGCAATATCTGTTAAAAAGTTTCCCCTTTTTTAATTTAAGAAAATAAAATTAACAAACTTCCTAATTTCAAAACAAGTTTTTCTTTTTGTACAAAAGATGCATTTAAAGGATGTTTTATTACATATACTAAAAAATTGCCTCTAGAAGATACAAGAATATGTTTTAAAACATTGAATTAACTCGGGATAAACTCATTTTTTTATTATATTGATACCAGGGTAGGTAAAACAAATTTTTACTTTTTGTTTCAAATTAGATTATGTAATCTAACCATCGAAAATATTTTTTTTCTAAAAAATATTAGAAGTCCTTTGTTTTTTTTTATTTTTGAAAACAACGCAAACAAGATTTTTTTACGCCAATTTTGCTAACGCATAGTTTTTTTTTGTTTTGAGAATGTATAAATTACATTTTAAAAAATGCTAGAAAAATAAACATTAATAATTTTTTCGACAAAAATATCCTTATTTAAAAAAAAAGTTTTCTCTGAAACCTCAAAAGATAAACTTTTAAATTCCTGTCCAGCAATGTTTTTAATTTATTGGTAAATTAAATTATAATAATTATTTCTTTATTTATTAAAAGATATTTTATAAATAATATTAGGTTAGGTTAAAAAGTATATTCATTAAATAAACTTTTGTTTGAAAAAAAAATTAAAAGTTTTCTTTAATTTTTCACAACTCTTCATTGTTAATTTCATTTAAAGAAGTGCCTTTTGTTTTATTGATGATCCTACTCTTAAAAAGGCTACCTTTTCTTGCTTTTTACCGAAGTGTACGGGACCTGTTGCTTTTCATAGGTATTTTTACGTTTTCTACTTTGAGGAATTAGCTATTAATATATCTGCCCTAATAGCTACCAACAGAGTAACATAAATTGCCACTTTTATGCATTCCTTCACAATCCAACTAGACAGGCAAAGAACTTCTTACTTTTTTCGTTCATGTATCCCTAGAGTGTCTAGGCTAAAAAGACCTTCTGCCTGTAAAGATCTTTTCTTCTCCTCCAAATCTCCAAACCTTTGAGTCTCGTTAGGGTTGCCAACTCATCACAGAGCTTAAGGACATATAAAAAATTTTTTAGCGCTTTAACTTTTTAAAAAATATATATTTTTTAGCATAACAATTTTAATCGTTCGGCGTTCAAAACAAAAACCTGATTATAAATTTTAAATGTTTTTTAATTTATAAATTGATATTGTTACTAATGTTTAGTAGGTATTTTGTTTTTATATTTATTTTTAAAATGTTTTTAACAATAACAAATTTATACTTTTTTTCTCGGCATTAAAAAAATAAAATTGTGTAGGAAACGTACTCAATTAAGATACTAATTGATTATTTTATTTTAGTAACCTAAATACTATGCAAAATAAAATAACAGAATGAAAAAAGAGACTTAAAAATGTTTTCTATAAATTAGCAAAAATGTATACTCTTGGCTGAAAAAAATACTTTAAACTTATAAAACGAAACAAAAACAGTGTTAAAGGGTTTTCTAGAAATTAACAGAAATATATTAAATAAAAAATTACTTAAAATTATAAAACAAAAACAATATTTTAATAATTAAAAAAATTGCTTGTATTTATTTTTCTTTTAATTCTTAGCTGCATTTAGAAGTCGTTTGTTGCCTTTAATTGTCTGATAAAGCCCTAAGCAGCTTTTCTCTGAATTAGCAGAGACAAGCAGTTCAGATTTTATTAATCTTGCCACTTAATGTTCATTAAAGAAAAAATACGTTTGGGAAATACAGAAGTTGCAGAAATACCAAAGAAATTATTACAAATAAATTTTTAAAACCTGTTATATTTTAAAAAGTAAATGACCATTTTTGGTAGGTTGTGTAAGAACAGCAAATATTGGTTTTAAAATGGGTTCCTTAAGTAACATAATTTCGTCAAATAATTTGTCTAGGTTTACTGCATCTTGTAAAAATTTATCTATAAAATTAAAAAAAAAAAATAAAGAAGGAAACTTTTCTAAATTGGGTTCTAAAGGGAGATTTCCCAACTTAACCAACAGTATATCGGTTTAATCATAGTTCTTTTCAACGTAGTTAAGAACATTGTCATAAAAATTGTGTGTAAAAATTATTTTCTATTTTTACTTTTTCCTCTTAACTTAAATAACAATTAGTCATGTTTTCAACTTATAATAAAAACCAATAAACCTTCAATCTTTTGTAGACTTAATTTTAATCTTGAAGTCTTTGAAATGTTTAAAAAGATCATTACGAGTGGTTTTATAAGCATCCAATTTTAAAATCGTTTCTATAAAAATTGGCAACACTTGACTACAAAAAGGGGGACAAATTGCGTCCTTCCCAGTAGCTGCGAAGGACGATGAACATTTTAGTTTAAAGAAGGACACTCCTCCCGACTGGAGGACGGTTAGCAAATTCGCTGTTTCTAAAACCAAGAACATTTTTTTCTTGCGATGCAAAAAATCTTAGATCAAGTTTTACACCCTAGAGTGCGTTTAACTTGGATTTCGACAAAGGACTTGCGGCGAATCGGACCTATACCACATCGGGTGTCTCTAACGGTTTTTTCTAAGTACCGCATGTTATAGCTTTGGACATGCCTTAACTTAGGAAAGAGGTTAATTTTTAGTAGTTATACCTAGTTATTACAGAATTATTTAAATTCTTTTGTTTTAATAGAATAAATGGATATTAAAGAGCAGTAAGTAATAAAATTGTTGTAAATAAAAAGGTTTAGTAATATGTGTTAAAACCTTAATTTTTTAGGAAAATAAAGCAAATATTTTGTCTATTATATATTAACTGGACAAAAATTTTAGATTTTTTTTCTTAAATTACTTATCCTACAGTGATTTAAGTTTCCAGGATAATTTTCTATACACCTTTCTTATTTAAAAATTTTAATATAAAAAAAATAAATAATATTTTTAACAAAAATAGTGAAGTACCTACCCGAATGTATCAATAAAATGTAGTAGGCATGAATTATATAAAAGAACCTGTTAAAAACTTAAATTTAAAGAAGTTCTGCAGTAACGGTCAATTGAGCTATCCATTGTGCTACTTGTTTTTTAAAGAAAAAATATAAAATTACTTTGTTGGAGTGCCGAATATTTCCTATATTCTGTGCAGGGTAATAATTTTTTTTATGTTTTTTTAATATGTTTATTTGATTTTAAATGCAAAATCCCAAAAAATTATTTTTGACAAATAGTTAACATTTAAGTTATGCCCTGTTGCCAGGAGTTTTTATTTTTACCTTTTTGTTAAATCTAACCCATTGTTAAGTCAATTGCTAAGCTTAACAAAGTGATTATCACTTGGCCATTAATGTCGTCCAAACATTATTGACAAAAAAATAAATCCCTAAAAAAGACGATATAGTAAATTTGGTATATGGTGTTTTATGTTTTTAACGCTAAATATAATTTTTAATGAAACACCCTCTATATTAACATTTATATTATATACCATTTAATTGTCTTAAAATTGGTGATTACAATTAATATCCAAATGTTATTCCATTTTTCACAATATTAAATTTTATTAAAATCCCGCCACTATTGCAGTCCTCGGTTGTTTAACCCGAGGTAGCTATGTAGCAATTGTTACTAAATGACTAGCGTGCTTAAATGAACTGCATTTTATACAGATTATTTTTATTTGGGGACATAACTTGAATATTCTACTTAATTTTAACAACAAACATTGTAAATTTACAAAAACAAAGAAATGATAAAGAAATAATTTAAACAAGCAAATAATTTTTGCAAATAAACTAAATTAGGTAGCTACAATAAATGTTAAAAATGGCCACTATAGTTTTCTAGTCAAGCCTGTTTAAAATATTTTCTTTTGATATTTTTACAAGCTTGTCTTATATGTTGCTTTATAATATCTTGAGCTGTAGGAGCAAATTGACAACTCTAGACCTTGACGTAACCCCGTGAAAATAAATCAATTTTGGTTATATCGGGCAATCGAGCGTGCCACTGAAATGGTTTACTTTTTCCTATCCCTCTATCCGAAAATGATTGATTTAGATGTTCATGAATTAATGCAGTGTGATGAACTGGAGCCCCGTTCTGTAAATACCACATTTTATTTTTAATGTAGTCCGGTAAGATATTGGTCAGGCGTGCCAACTCGTTTTGGAAAAATTGGAAATAAAGGTGGCCGGTAACTGGTTTAAAAAAAAATAAGGACCAACAACAAAAGTACCAATTATACCACAGCAAACGTTTAGTAATCACCTTGTATGTAAAAAAGTCTAATAAAATGAAACAATTATAACATTTTTATTTTTGTAAAATGTGGCTTTGTCGGCAAATATCACGTAATAAAAAAAGCGTCTTCTAATTGAATTTTTTAATGAGCCCATATGCAAAAAGTCTGCCACCCTAATCCTGCTTAAGTTATTTTTTAAAAAAGCTGGATAAGATACGGATGCACTTTAGAACTCCCTGAGTTTTGTCGAGTTATGTCTGTTCCATTTGCAATTACTCGCAGTGAAATGTGTAGATTTTCTGTTACCCTGGGTAAAACAGTTAATTTTCTTTGTACTTAGCTGTTCAAGTTCGTCCTTTTCATTTCATAAACGACATTTTCAGTTTGAAGAAAGCGATTAAACATTTTTTACAATTCTTTTCTTTTGGCTGTTTTCTGCAGGGAAAATCTTTTTGATAGAAACTGGGCGCTAATAGACAATTTTTGTCACTTGCTTCAAGTACAAAAACCATAACTATGTGTTCTTTTTTAAAAAAGTTCATTATAATTTTTTTTAATGGTCTGAAAAACCCAAAAGTAGTCAATAATTATAATAAACGCTGAGCGTTGTAGATTTTCATGGCCGCTATATTGGCAGCATTTTTATTAATCAAAATTGTAAAAAAGGCTAACATTTGAAGATAAATTACATAAACAAATGTTAATATATATATGGTTAACAAGATAGGATCATAATATACAGGATGTTCCATTAAAAACAAATATATTTAATATTTTAAATATTGTAATATTGCCCACCCTAAAAACACCCAGTATAGGATGTATTATGGTATGGGATTTATTATGGTATCTTTATTGTTTGAAAACACGTAGCCAAATATGTATGACTTAGGTATAGTTCGTTTTTGTTTTAAACTAATTTTTGTGTACACCGTTTTTTACGATAGTTTTAGTAAACTGAATCAATTTCTGTAAGAGACAGGCAGACAAATGGGGTTATAGTTAAAAAAAACCCACAGTCATAACCTTTTAGGACACTTAGTATACAGCAAAATATCTTTACGCCTTGTACGTTTGGAGAGCCTACAACTTTTGTATTAAACGTTTTTAACATCTTAAGGAGCAACGACGATATTGGACTGTCTAGGACTAATAGGTCACCCTGTATTTAAAAAAAAATGCAACTAACGTTTTCGTCTATTTGTAGTAATTATCCTGCTTTACCTGCATACCATAATTGGGTAATTGGACTCCTATATTTGAAGAGCTAACTATGCTAGCAGTATAGCAGTAATTTGTTTGCACTGTTAACCTTTATTTAGAAACTGAATTTAGGGATAAGCAATAATATATTATGTATCATTTTTATTCAAAAGTAAAAGAAACTTTCGAAAATAATAGGAAATAGTAAATATATTTTTTTTTAAATGTTAGTTTTTTTTATTATACAATAACAAATATCTTATTATTGAGGATAGCAAAAAGAATATACTTTTTAATAACAAGATAGATAATTACAATATGCAATAACAATTTCTTTGATATAAAAATTGCATTAAAATATTTATGGTTATTAGATAACCCAAAACTACATATTTGTTACGTATGGGTAAAGCATATAAGCATCCATGTAAATTTTGTGAAGTATATAAGGATCTATTAACAAAAGAAATAATATATTATTATAATCTGTTTTACACTATCTAAAAAAAAAAAATAAGATAAGCCAATTTAAAAATGCTGCAAATTATATTTTTTATTAAAAACTAGATTTATTATTTAATGATACATTTTCTTTGTGATAGAAAATAAGCAAGAAAAACATTTTTATAAGGTCATAAAAAATAATAATTAATGTTTTCTATAAAAACTTGGCTCATAAAAACAACTCATTATAACTTGTTTAAATATTCTATTACTTCTTTTAAATTTTTTATTTACAAAGATATTGCTCTTAAATTGGGAGAATTGCTAATTTTTTTATTAAAAGTATTGGATCCTTTCAAGATTGGGGGCATGTCAAAATTGTAAACCATCACAGAGAAAATACTAGCAACACCAGGAAAAATGTAAATGATGACTGACAGTAGCGATAATAATGACAAGAGTCCAGTATATTTAGGCTTCACCAAATTTGTTTAATTAAGTTTATTTTTAAATTAAAATGGTAACAGTTTAGTAAATGTTCCGTCAAACAAAATGCAATATGTTTTTTATCAATACTCATTAGTTAAATGTTAAAACACAATTTTATTATAAAAACAGTTGGCGCAAACTACAATTCATGAATAAAAATGATTCTTGGTAAGCAAAAAATAGAAGGACTTATACTTAACATTTAGTTCCCCCCGTATTAATTTAGTCCGTTAAAATAAAACCTGCTTTTTCATCATGGAAGTTTAATTCAATAACTAACCACAACTAACCAAAACTAACCAAAACTAGCCACAACTAACCAAAACTAAGCAAAACTAATCACAACTAACCACAACTAACCAAGGTGAACCAGCATAAAAGAAAAAGCATGCTTGTTGGGACAGACCTTTAGTAAACAAGTACAAACAAGGAGGTAAATTATTTAATATCAATTCTTTACTTTAGTAATCTGAAAAATGGATTTTATAAATAAATAATTATTTGCGCCGACATTTTTAACCATAAGACAATGTTTTGAAATCAAAGTAAAGAGTCTATATACAAAAAGATTAATTTTTTGTAAAGAACCTTTACTAAACAATTACTATTAATATAATTTAGGGTTCACTTATTAAACCAGCCTCCTTGCCGTTCATAAGATAAGTATGTTTTTTCGCGTGTATCAATATTTTATTTTTGATAATTTAATAAATTTGCCAATAATCACCTTTATTCCCGACTTCTGTTGTCGCAAGATAAAACGAGAAGAGACGAGAGAAACCAATTTTTACTTTGCGCAATCGTTAGCTATCTATATGCAGCTTATGTGGTTGGTTATTATTCCGGGCAAAACAATATTTATTTGTGTGAAAACCTTCATACGGTTTTTATAAACTGGATCTCTTTAAATATGACAATTAAATAGAGTTTGCTTTTTGACAAGTAGACTTGAAGAAAGCTCAGCATTTAACAAAAACTTCGTAAAAAATTACCAATCTTTTAAAAACAATACCTATACCAATTATAGTAAGATTCCAAATTGTTGTGGAGAATTCACGAATTTAAAAGTCTTCGTTAGGTACTGCCAAATAAACTTCTTCACAATGGGACCACTTCGGTCCTAGTCCCCGGGTATAGAGACTGATAAAATAACGAAAAACCTAAAAAAAACAAATATCTATCTACGTTTTGGTGTCAAGTCTACCAATTTTTTCAAGTTAAAATTTATCCATAAAGTTAAACTAAAAATTAAATAATATTTTAAATTATAAAAATTATAATTAGCTAAAAACAAGTTAAAAAATTATTTTAACAATTAATTTTAAAACACACAAACTGCTGGTAACAAAAACAGTAATATGTTATAAATAATTTAAAGTAGTAAACCTATGATATACATATAACGATCTTTAATTTGGATAGCAGATTACATGAAAATACCGCAAAAAATACATTAATATTCTTGTCAGTAAAACAGCTATTTTTTTCTTAATTTATTATTTTAAAATTGTTACAAAATTACCAAATTTATATCATTAAAGTATCGTAAAAGTAAAAAAGATAAAAAAAAAATAGTTTAAAATCCATAAGTAAAATATTTTAACACTGTTTAAACTCACTAAAAAAATCTTGTATATTTGGTAAATCATATATACATATTTTACTCATTTAAGTCTCAAGGGAAAAAAATTACATGAGAATTCAGTTTAAGTTATGGGCAAATCAGCGCTTAATTACATTTATGCCACTAAATTGGCGTCCTCTGGCTTTATATTTACAAATTAAATCATAAACCTGATTAGACGAAAATCCTTTTTAATACAGGTCTACCTTAGGTCTCAGACCACATCTGTTGTAATTAATTTAAATACTGTCTTTTTTGAATTTAAAAGATTGGCTTTTTGTTACTTGCTGCTATAGACCTTAATATTATCAACATTTTTGCACATTACAAAATTAACTGCCTACCACAATTTTTATCATTTACTATCTACACTATTTAGATTATGATCATACCTTCAAAAAACATTTTATCTGTGGCTAATACGTCAGTTTATAGGACCATCAAAAGAAGAAAAAAGAATGATATCCATGTAAGTTGCAGTTTTAGGATGAAGTTATTTTGTTACAAGTGATATGTGATAATAGCTGCTTTTTCAATTTATTTATATTTAGCTACCCCATCTAGGCTATATCTAGTCAAAATGCTTTATAAAAAAATCATTATAATATTAAAAATATGTAATTACATCTAAATTTGAGTCCTCGCAGTCCCATAGTCCTCGACTTTAACTGAATCGCGATTGCCTAAAAGGCTTGCTTAAAAAGGGACAATTTTATCTTTTAAAAAGGTTAATATAAAATAAATTTGGTAATTTTTTTAACTAAAAGTAATAAAACTATTAGGCAACGATATTCGCAGCTGAATAAAGTTCATATACAATCAAAGTTAATATTTTTATTCGAAAACGTAAGATAACAATTAATTAGGATTTTTATCCGACATAAATACTTTAAATATTCTAAAGTTTTTAATTTTTAAAAAATTTTACTTTATTTAATAGTATAAAGCTTTAATATTATTATAGGATTCAGGAATAAACTTTTCAGATTAAAAGGATTATAAAGCGGAACTAGTATGAAAGGTAATAAAGTTTAAAAGTTCACAAAGTTTAATGAACGTTACCTGCTTAAAGCAATTAAGCCAATTTAAATTTAAAAAAAATATTTTTACTGTAATATACAAATACAGATGTAGAATTGCAAAAGTACTAAAAAAACTTTAAGAGAATTGCGTTATATGCAATTAATATTTGAGTAAAAAATTATTTATTACCGGTATTTTAAAATCCTCTATTATTTGTACAAATTTTTTTTAAATAAATAGTTTCTGTACTATTTGTAATTTAATTTAAATTTTGTTTAAAGTTTTTAGATACATAAAATATGTTTAAGCTTTAAAAAATATGCAGGATAAATGTTTGAATATTTATTCTTTAGATTGTTAAAAGTAGGTTTATACAGGATGTCTAGAAACAACATCAGAAAACTTAAAGTACTGATTTTACATTGAAAAAAAAATGCTATTAAGTTATGTGAAACAATGTCGAAATTTCCATCATTACCAAGATACAGGGGTGTTAAATATCATTTTTTGTTTATTTTTTTTTACCTATTTATTTTATTCTTTAACCGAATAGGTTTATATTCGGTATAACAACAAACCCTTGATAATGTTAATTTCAAGCAAGGCGACTTAATTGTGGGTACAGTTAAATTACGTATGTAACTGATTTCAAACGCATAAAAACTTTAAAGTCGATGTTCTGGCTAAACGGTAAGAATTTTTTACATTAATTAGGAGAACAATATTTTTCAAGTTTATAATTACCTCTAACATGTTATACTCTGTTTTAAGATATCTGTTGAAAAGTTATAAAGGAAATTAATTTTGTGTTTCAGGTAAAGTGCCCTCTAGCGGAATAAAAAATATCCAATTTGTTCTTAGAATTGTAAAGCCAACCAAACTTGCTTCTTATACCAAATATCAACTTAATCGGTTAAAGAATAAAATAAATATGTCAAAAAAATTAAACAATAAATGATATTTTACATCCCTGTATCTTGGTAATGGTGGAGATTTCGACATTTTCTCACATGACTTACTAGCATTTTTTTTTTCAATGTAGAATCACTACCTTAAGTTTCCTGTTGTTGTTTCCGGATACCCTGTATTTTAGAGACATGCTGATCATGCATTCGTTATTGTACAGAAACAGATTTAAATTTTAAAGCCCTGCATCGTACTCGTCAGAAAAAAAACATAAGGACTTACCTTAAGTTACAGTTAAAATTTTTCAATTATTTGGTAAATATAAAAATGTTTTGCAGTTTTTCTAACCAAAAAACCCATTTTTATATTAGTAAAGCAGCCAAAAATTTTAGGTATGTAACATCATATTTCAAAAAAATGTGAAGCACAGACATATGAACTAATATAAAATATTTATTACCCGTTTTAAATCCATATTAAATTTAAAATTATACAGGGTGAGTCGGGAGGAACGCACCAAACTTCACATGAGTATTGTACACGTGAAAATAATTTAAAAAAACTCATATGTTCTTATCCGATTCTCATTTGTTTTCAAATTATAGCGTAATTAAAATGTTTTAAATAGTTTACCGATTTTTATCACAAATGCTGTGGGTTGTTTGATCTGTTTTGTTGTTCTCATATGTGTTAGTGTCAGTGTCAGTGTTTTTGACACGTTTATTTTCGAGTTTGTACAATAAAATTCTTATAAAATGCCACACATCTATTCAAGCTAAGAATATGCAAATATGGTTTTTGTTTACGGCTTTTGTAATGGGAATGCTACAGCTGTTGTTTAAGAACACCGTCGACGATTTCCACACCGGAGAAATCCGGACAAAAACGTATTTATTAGAGTTTACAACAAACTTTGCGAGACCGGATCTCTGCCCAGTACTAACATAACATCTGAACGAGCCACTAGACAAGGTTTAGAAGAAGTAGAAAATATTTTGCATTTGGTAGAAGATGATGCAACGACCAGCTCGCGAAGAATTGGAACTCAGTTGGAGATTCCACAGAAAACAGTCATCAACACGCTCCACGAGCAAGACCTATATCCATACCATGTACAGCGTGTACAGCACCTACAACCGGAAGATTATGTTACGCGTATGCAATTTTGTGATTGGATAAATAATAATCGTCCTGTTGTATCGCGCATACTTTTTACCGATGAAGCAACATTCACCCGTAATGGCATCAATAATACTCATAACTGTCATGTATGGTCAGACGAAAATCCACACGCAACAGTCGAAACTAATTTTAGCACAAGTTTTTGGTAAACGTGTGGTGTGGTATAATCGATAGTTATTTAATTGGCCCACACATTTTAGAAAATCGTCTCACAGGAGAGAACTACTTATTTTTTTTGGGAGATGAGTTAACAGCATTATTATAGGAAGTTCCTCTAAACATCAGAATGCAAATGTATTATCAGCACGATTGAGCTTCCGCACAGTTCGCTCGTCAGGTCAAGCAATATTTGGACGAAGAGTTTCCAGGACTATGGATTAGTCGCGGTAGTCCTATTAGTTGGCCTCCAAGATCTCCAGACCTCACACCACTGGACTATTGTTTGTGGGGCTGGTTTAAAAATCAGGTGTACCAAGTGAAAGTCGACACTCGGGAGGCCCTAATTCGACGCATTAGAAATGCGGCAGTGTTTCTCAAAGAAAGACATGAATCAGTCAAAAAAGCAACAAGAACCCTTCGCAGACAAAAGAGGAATGTGTTTCAGAGGTTAATTATTTTTGAAATTTTTTAAAACAGCGTCGTAATAAAAATTATGTTAATTTGGGCAAATTTGTTGGTTTGTCATTACGCTATATTTTGGAAACAAATGAGAATCGTAAAAGAACATATGGGTTTTTTAAAATTATTTTTATGTGTACAATACTCACCTGGAGTTTGGTGCGTTCCTCCCGACTCACCCTGTATATTAAATACATTGTTTTTGCTGCTATATTATTTATCGGTACTTTATATTTAAATATGTATAAATTTAATCTAAACAAATGCTGATTTAAACAAGGTGTAAAATGTGGGTGTTTCTTCACTTATTTATTATTTAAACATATAAAACAATTTAGGAATTATAATTACAAAATATTTGTATTTTTTAGTTTTAAGGTCACTTTATTAAATTAAAAATTGGTGGAAGGAAATGCCACTGTAGTCATGGATACATTCACCTATGATGAAAAAATTGACGAAGTCCTTCGTAAAGGCAAATACAGATCCCTTGATCAAGATCAACACCCTCAATAGAAAACAAAATTTACAGGACTTTTAGAAAATATAAAAACTTTCTGACGGACGTAACTGGAACAACTCTAACACCTCATCATAGTAAGCCTCCACATCTATATGGACTACCAAAAATACACAAGGACAATATACCTTTAAGGCCAATCACCAGCTCCAGGAATGCACCCACGACTGCACTGGCAAAATACCTTTTAGAACTGATTAAGCCCTTAGCCGATAAGTCACCATCCTTTGTAAAAAACTCCAGTCATTTTGTTTAGATTCTCAATAATGTAGAAATAGGACCAAACGATACTTTCGTAAGCTTTGATGTAGAAAGTCTATATACAAATGTGCCAATAGAAGAATCGTTAAGCATCATTCGGGCCAAGCTCAACGAAGATGATACCTTAGTAGAACGCACCACCCTGCCGCTGGATGGAGTGATGGAATTGTTGGAGCTGTGCCTCCGTAGTTCTTACTTTCAAGTGAAAGATAAGTACTATGCGCAGGACGATGGACTTTCCATGGGTTCATCGCTCTCTCCAGTGGGAGCAAATATTTATATGGAATGGTTTGAAGAACACGCAATTAATACCGCACTAATCAAACCAAAAGTTTGGCTACGATACGTTGACGATACTTTTATTGTATGGACAGGTAATGACGAAGAACTTGAAGGTTTCTTAAAACATCTAAATTGTCTTCGACCCTGTATCAAATTCACAATGGAGAAGGAACAACATTCGGTTCTACCTTTTCTCGACGTTTTAGTCAAACGAAATAATGGACAGATACAAACCTCGGTATACAGAAAACCTACCCACACTGGACAATATTTACACCAGAATTCCAATCACTCTAACGAAACAAAACGAGGAGTCATACGTACTCTATATAACCGCGCGGTGACATTATGCAACAGTAAGGATTCTCTGCAAGCCGAAATAAGTAATATAACCAGGGATCTCAAGCAAAATGGCTACAGTGAGAGATTGGTTAAGGAAACAATCGATAAATATCAAGATAAGACAAAGAACTCTAATTTGAACAAGACTTCACAGGAACAAATATTTATGACTATTCCGTATATTAAAGGAACTTCAGAAAAGATCCGCAGAATAGCGAATAGGTACAATATTAAAACAGCATTTAAATCCCAAACCACTCTCAGAAGTATTCTTACTAAGACGAGACCGGACAACAATGTTTCAAAAAATGACTGTATCTACCAAATTCCTTGTGAATGTGGTGAAGTATACATCGGGAAACAAAAAGACCACTAGAAATTAGAGTTAAAGAACACAAAAAACATACGGAACGAGGTGAAATGTCGAAATCAGGGATTGCCGAACACGCTTGGTCAAAACAACACCGTATACAATGGTCGGAAGCAAAAATTATTCATAGAGAAACCCACTGGAAGAAAATAAAATTTAAAGAAGCTGCAATAATTGCAAACAATCAAAATGTATTTAGCAAACCTAGTGTAGACATTCCGAATATCTGGCTGCCGTTGCTGAACCGTGACAAGTCGGTCAAGTTTCGGTGAACAACGGATAGTATATAAGTGCCTAGCTTTTAAGAATAGTTTTAGTTATCACTTGAAAACGGTTGGAGATACATCACTAACCGAAACGTTGTGTATCAATTAAGTGTCTAACATTTTTAAAGAAAAAAATCATTGTTTTCACCATAGAATTAGGTACCAAAACTGTAAAGTATAAAATGTGTAAAATTATGGAATAAATTTAAATTTTTAATATGACAAATGGAGAGACGCGAATAAAAATTTTTTTGCAAATTAAAGCATTAGCTTAGTAAATACAATTTTTCTACGTGTCATTATACCTACTAATTAAATACTGTCGCACTCAACGTGTTGCTTTTTTGTAATGTTAACAGTAATACTTAGGCGATTGTGCAACTGTTTTTTTTGTAATAACTTTAGTTTACCAAACTGCATTTTTGCCACAAACCAAATTAATTAATTTAAAAAACCCGAAGAGAGCAAAAAAATGAGTACCCATTACGCAATCGGTAATATGGCGCGGTGATCGGTGATCTAATATAAGCAAAACTTTTAGGAAAAACTTTGTTATATCTTAAAACTTTTTAAAATTAATGTCAAATTATTATTTTTAATATTGAATAAGTTATTCTTGGGTAATGTACCCCTTAAATTTTCAAGGTAGTGAAAAGGGTTACTTCTTGGTGGGTATTACTACTTTTAGCAATAATGTTTTACAATAATACTAAAATATTTTAATTAGCAGCGAAAGTGAAATAATTTTGCGTTTTGGTTATATGAGAAAACTTGAAAAAGTACCTTTTATTCTTTTTATCCATTTTCATAAAAAGTCAAAAAAATTTTTTTGTTTAAAAATTATTTACTTTAAGAATGTTATTTTACTGATTTTTTGTATTTCATGTAAATGTTAAAACATGTTTTTAAAGTCGGCAACGGGTTAACATTGATTTATTTTTTTAATATATTAATTTTTCTAACGAATACATATTATATGTTTTCCCGTTTGAAAATATGTCTTTATAAATGGTTAACCTTTACCACAGTATATATCTTAAATAATTATTTTGTAATTATTACCAATTAGGCGGAAATAATTATTAATAAGTTGCCATTTTTATATTTTAAATGAATTTATTTTCTCCTCTGGTGTATTTTCTTGTTGACTCAAGCTGGTAAACAGGCTCCCTTTTTTGTAAAGAGATATTACTGATTAAACAGTGCAATACTTTTTTAATTAAAATATTTTATAAGTTTAAAATTTTTAATAAAACTTTTCGAGGTTATATTGAAAACTTGTACTTTAGCAATTAACAGATAATGATATGATATACAACAGTATGTAACTGTTCTTCTTATTTAATTTTAGGTATTTGTAAAAGCATGGTAGTTTTAAGTAAAAAAAATCAATGGACTGACATAAAAACAAAACATATGTGCAACTCAATAATGAAATTACTTTTAAAAATATCGTGACTTGATATTTGTCGGTCATGGTCGTACTTAAACGTTTTGTATTTGTCTGCACAGGGTATCGTTAAGAGTTTATACTATATGAATTTAGATATTTAGAATATCGACCGTTTTACAATAATTAGTCAACGGTTTCGTATCCTAAATATATATTTGGCAACAAGTGCAAAATGATTAAGAATAGTTTAAGATTGACACAATCTTATTCCAAGAAATAAATATATATATATATATATATATATATATATATATATATATATATATATATATATATATATATATATATATATATATATATATATATATATATATATATATATATATATATATATATATATAGATATATATATATATATATATATATATATTAATATATCATTTTTTAATACCTAAATGTACTTTTAAAAAATTTTATAGAGTAATGCGACTTATATTTACACATGATTGTATTACCCTATATAACGGGGACACAGCGGACTTGTAACAGCCCATAACTATTTGATTTATACTAATTAATTTATGAAATTTAGGTGATGTATCTGTCATAAGGACATGCTGTTGATGTATAAATAAAACCAATTTGTTTACTTTCGTTTTAACCGGAAGTTACCCTAAATTTTAAATAGCACCCTGTATATATTTTGAGCCTACCTGATCCGCCTTAAATTCTCTTTTTAACGATGTGTCACACTTATGATTTGTTTTTAAAATGGCCGCCAAAATCGATTTTTTCCCAAAATTTTAGTAGGCCGTGATGTGACAATAACAAATTATCAGCATGTAAAAAGCGTTGACATGTAATCAGGGCCGCTGCCAGAAAAAAATGTAGAGTGAAAAATGTAAGTCAATTTACTAGTCTAGAAATAAATAAATTAAAAACACAAATAAAAATACTACAACTTTAATTTCTAAATAATAATTATATTATTTAAATTCCCGGGCGATATTGTAAAATTTAAGGATTTAGACGGAAAGTGTTGTATTTTAAGTTAGTTTTAAAAACCCAGGGGGGTCGACGGACCTCCTCTAACTCCCCCTGCCGGCGGCCCTGCATGTAATGCTACGTTTACACGCTTGGCAAGTCGCAACAAAGCTCCACAAAACGCAAGCGTGTGAACGGGGTGTTTGGCTTGGCTTGCGTGAGCTTGTAAGAGCTTGCTAACCACAGGAATATATCAACCAACCAGTCTCGGGGTTATACAGACTTGTAGAAGGAACAAGAGTAATGGGAGCATTGATATAAAAGATAATGGGAAATTAGGCACAAAAAGCCCATGAGGCTGTGCTGCCTTCGGTAGTTAATCAAGACGGCTCCCAGGAAAGAAGAAGAAGAAGAAGAGCTTGCCGCCGACCCCGGTAGATGTCCGTTTTGGAACACAAATCAAAGAAGTTTGCCGCAAGCGTTGGGAACACACTAATGCACTTGCAAGCGCTTGGAGCTTGTCGGCGCTTGCCAGGCCATGGCAAGCGTGTAAATTTATAAATGTAGCTTAAAAAACAAGGTGTAAAAATATTTGTGATTTTGTTAATTTTAATCTAATTATTAAGAGTTAGAAACAGGGGTTAAGTTTGAAATTTTAGAAATGTATTTTTTTAACGCCTAATATCTCAAAATACAAAAAAGGAAACTTCAATTTTTATTTAATATAACTTAGATCAAATAATTACTATTTCAAATAATTTATCAGAACTAGTATGAAAAACCGACTTTTTTATTAATAACGTGAAATTATACATATCTACGTTTTTCTATAAAAATTGTTTAGTTCACTTTTGTGTTATAGGTTTAATAATTAATTAAATTTCGTGGATCTTTTAATATGTTTACCATTTTTGTTATCCCCACTGCCTACTTGGCGCATTAATGTTATCTGTACTTATACTTATTATAAGGATTTGCGAATTAATGAAGATATGTATAATTTTGAGATTTTGCTAAAAAAGTCAGTTGTGCATAACAATTTTGATAAATTAGATATATGAAATAGTAAATATTTGATCTAAAGTTAAATTAAATAAAAATTAATTTCCCATGTTAAATTTTAAGATATTAAGCGTTAAAAAATACATTTCTAAAATTTTAAAAATTGACCTTTATTTCTAACTCCTATTAATTGGGTAAAAAATAACAAAATCACAAATATTTTTACGCCTTATTCTTCACATCTCAACGCTCATTACATACTGATAATTTGTAATTGTCACGACATGACCTACTAAAATTTTGAAAAAAAATCTATTTTGGCAGCCATTTTGAAATAAAATAACAAGTGTGACACGTGGTTGAAAGGAGAATTTAAAGGCGGATCAGGTAGACTAAAAATATATACATGATGCTGTTGAACATTTTAAATTTAGGGATACTTCCGGTTAAACCGGAAATAAAAAAAAATAAATAGAAAAAGTATAATGTGCAACATATGAGAAAAGCACATTTCCTACTCGCTAATTTGTTCAAACTCACTCGTGGAAAATGTTAAACTTTTCTCACTTGTTGCACAATATACTATTCTTATATTAACTTGCTATCATAATACCCCGCTTTATAAGGTGTGGTGATTTTATTCAGTTTTAGATTTTTAAATTTATCGCATTTTCCAGACATGAAAGCACACAGACTACAGTGTAATCTTGAGAATGGAGCTGTCGAAATAAGATCATAACTTATTTATTTAAATTTTGGTAAAAAGTAAAAGAAAAGAAAAAAAAACCTGATTTCCGTATGGATCTCAAATCTTTTTCCGTTCTTTACGGTTTTTTTCATATGCAGGGTAAGTCTGTGAAGTGAGATCCCCGTTTTTTGCTTTAACTATTTAAATTGGGGAAAAATGTTTTATACAAAAATATTTTGGTTTCTGCTGCTCTATATTTTGCGAACAACGTTATGTATACAGAGTGTATCAAAAAGTCCGTACAAGGACAAAGTTCATTTTTTTAAATGACACTTTATATTTTTTGTTATATTTGTGAATTCTGCGTAATATTTAAAATATTTTTGGTTAAGCATATCATATCCCTATAATCAACTGTTTTTAAAATATTTGCGTTTAAATACAAATTTAAGAAGGGAAAAGTTTGCTTATCTTTTAATCCTGTTTTACGTTTCTATGGTTTCAGCGGTTTTTTTGAGTGACAAAACAGCCATAATAATTAATAATAAAAAATTAGATATCACGAGTAGAAATAGACTAAACCTTTAACAAGAAAAAAAAGCTTTAAACATTTTTTTACAGATTATTAAAAGCAACAAAATAATATACATAATCTATATTCTTAAATATTGTGTTACCCTTTTAATCTATACGAACGTTTCGCAGTTTTTATCTTGAATTTGCATCCTTCAATGATTAGAACCATATCACATAATTCATTTACTGGAAATTTTTTGTTATATCTGTTATTAGCCATAACATCTGCTCAGGACGATTAAATATGTATTTAAAACACCATTTTTATATTTAAAAAAGTGTCGCCTTGACATTTTTAGCTAGTTACTATGGTTGTTATGCCACTTTAAAAAACCGCTGAAAACATAGTAATGTAAAACGGCATTAAGAGATGAGCGGATTTTTCCTTCCAGATTTGTATTTAAATGCGAATATCTCGTAAACAATTAAATATAGGGATATGATATGTCAGACAAAAAATATCTAGAATTTTATGCAGAAAACAAAAATGTAACAAAAAATATAGGGAATCATTTTAAAAAATGAACTTTGTCCTTGTACAGAATTTCTGATACACCCTGTATACATAATGTTGTTCGCAAAACATAGAGCAGCAGAAACCAGAATATTTTTGTTTAAAACATTTTTCTCCAATGTAAACAGTTAAAGCAATAAACGGGGGGTCTCACTTCATAGACATACCCTGTATATTCTGTTTATATGTATGTATGTAAGCAAAGTATAGTTTTATTTAAAAAATATTGTAACATAATATACCACTCACTCCACCAGTTGTGGCACGTTATACTGCGGGGCACTATACTACATGACTTTTAATTGAGACCTCAACCGGATTAGTCCGGAAGGACACCGCAAACAACCAAACCAATAAGAGATAAGCATAAAACCATTTGTTTTATGTTACTATAAACAATAGTCAATTGAAAGCCGCACTGCTGCCTAAGCTCCGCGGGTTTAAATTACATTTTTTTACCCTAAAAAAATCGTGAAAAATTGTTTTTTTCAATATAACTCGAAAACTATTAATTTTAGCAAGAAAAGATATATAGGAATCAAAATTGATGGCCTAATAAAATACGTCAGTTTTGTTATATGAAATTTTTTGTAGCACTTTTAGTATTTGAAATATTAACGATTTAAATTTAAAATTAAAACGTAAATATCTCAAAAACTAAAAGAATTGCAATAAAGTAATACATGGTGCTGTTTGAAATTTTAAATTTACGGTTACTTCCGGTTACACCGTAAGTAAAAAATTGGTTTTACTTAAATATAAAAAGCGTGTCCTGATCATGTCTGCATCAACCAAATTTTAAAAATTGATTCTTATTAATAAAAAAATTATGTTAAACTTTTTACTTGTTGCACGATATACTATTCTTATATTAACGTGTTATCATAAAACCCTGCTTTATAAGGTGTGGTGTTTCTTTTCATTTTTACAATTTTAAATTTACCTCATTTTTTAGGCATGAAAGCACACAGACTTCAGTGTAATCTGGAGAATGGAGCTGTCGAAATAAAATCATAACTTATTTATTTAAAGTTTCGAAAAAAGTAAAAGAAAAGAAGAAAAAAACCTAGTTTTTTATGGATTTCAAATAATTTTTTACAGTTATTTTCATATATGTTTTATTTATATGTAAGCGAGGTAGAGTTTTATTTTAAAAATATTTTAACATAATATACCACTAACTTCACCACTTGTGGCACATTATACTGCAGGAAACTATATTGCATGATACTTAATTGAGACCTCAACCATATGGGCACTTTACTGAAAAGAAACCTGCAACCCGTAAACTATAGGAGAGTTACTATACTTTTAGTAACCAATATAAAGCACATTAACAGCCCATTTAATTATTTTTAAGAGTTGTATAAATATTATTTTTTAAGATATCTAGACTCAATGCTAGGTAGAATTTCTTTGGGCATAGAGGCTCCTTAATAAACTGAAAAAGAAAATTAAAAATCCTGTTAGGTATGACTACTTAACTTGGTCGGTTTAAAATTACGAGACCTCCAAGTAAATGGAATACTCCGGGTTCAGCCAATCCGATTACACATGTTTCACCCTTGTTGGGGTTGGTCACACCGAATGTAGGCCGTAGACACCCTTGACTGCGAAGTAGCCAGCTTATGAACAATTGTAATCCCATACAACTAAACGTTAGAAGCAACTAGCGTCATCTCGTCAAGTAACTTTAAACCAACCAATCTCAGTATCGACAGGTTAAGATGTTGTTGTGTGCCATGTAGGTGTATACGCAAAAACATTCGGAAGTTGCTTTACACAACACACTTAATGAAAAATGGCTTTTCATTAGGTCACGGATATGTAAATTTCAAATGAGCTTTTTTGCCAATTCCAAGTAGGTAATGTGCAGCACGACTGAAAACGAATATATATATATATATATATATATATATATATATATATATATATATATATATATATATATATATATATATATATATATATATATATATATATATATATATATATATATATATATATATATATATATATATATATATATATATATATATATATATATATATATATATATATATATATATATTGTGCTTTTTATTTTTAGGGGGTAAGAACCACCCCTTATGCTAAAAAATTTAAAAAACCATAGATATAGACGTTGTGCAAATTAAAACCATATCTAAATATGTGAAATAAATATATTTTTATGTTGTAAGTTATAATTTACATTATACTTGTTACTTTTCAACCGTTAAAAATCACCCTTTGTAGTTTTTTTTCATCTTTATTCAATTATTTAAAGACGCATATATTGTAGAAAAAATTATTTTAATAGTTTACTGTATAATAAATATTCAGTAACAATAATTTAACACTTAAATAACCATGGGGGTGGTTTGTGAATTACAAAAAAAAATGTTTTTGACAAATTGAAATATTTTAGTGATACTTATAATATATGAAAACTGAATATTATGTATTATTAACTTACGGTACAGTACAATTTATCCAATTTTTTTTACCTTCAAAAACCACCCCTAGCAACAAAAAAAGGTTAATTATTCACTTATTTTCAAAAACCATAGATTTAAAATTAATGGGGACATTTTTGAAAGGGTTGAAAAGGAAAATAAAAGAATTTTATGTTCATTATATAAAAAAAATTAATAATAATACAAAATGTTAAATTATGAAATGTTTAATTCATCGCCACTGTTAGGTTCCTCCTCCTCTTGATCTTCGATTGGTGGACTATTCAAGCAATTGTCATCGGAACACGTTCCACGGGTAGCATTGCAAAACAACCCAATTTTCTGGTAGCTGCAATCTGCACCGCATCCTGATTTACAATTGCAAAACATCATTTTCAGGAGTGCCCGTGGTGCAGGTTGATAAATCATTTTAATTGGAATTGAAAATTTTTCGTTTTTAATTCACCCCCAATCTGGTGGACAAATATCTTTATTTCCTAGCTAAATTTGGATTTGCAAAAAAACTCTTTTAATGTCCTGATGCAAAGCGTCAATCATCATATTTTTTTTTTATTTTGTTAATTTTTTTAATGTAGATTAGCTCAGTAGACCAACTGAATAATTGTACTCCTGAAAGAAAAAATAAAATTTTTTGAAAGCTTAAAGTAGCACAAAAGCATTTTTATACAAGCCCTCTATGATTACCCTAAAAAATCAAAATTGATTCGGGAACATACGCTTGGTTTTTCAAGGATAACTTCCTTAATTTTAAAGCTATTAAATCAATTTAAAAATCATTTTGCAGAAAATTTACATAGCTGCAAGTCCGTAAAATTGAATATTTTTTAATTTCTCTCTTTTTCTAGGTTCTCTCCCTCAACAGCAAACTTCTAGCAACCATATCTCTGTTAATTTTTATTTTACAGAAATAAACAAAAAATCAAAATATTCTCTAAACGAAATTTACGGTTTTTTACTTTTAAATATTTTTTATATCTTTTTTATTTTTTCAGTTATTTTCAAAAGAATCTTTTTTTTTTAAATCAGATATATATTTTTTCATTTAAAACGTTAAATTTTCAAAAATAAGCATTCTAAACCACTGAAAATTTTGAAATACATTACTGACACATAAATAAAGACAATTGTTAAAGAAATATCTTTATTGGTATATTTATCAAAAAAAATATCAAATTGTGTGCTGAATTTTTTGTCAGAAAAAGTTAATAAATATTTTTTTTTGTTATAACTTCATTAATTTTTATGCTAATGACTTTAAATTAAGTTTATTTTAAAGACGTTTGCACATATATGGATAAAGTAAAAATTAATCTTTTTCTTTTTTTATAGCCTTCATTTTTTTAAAAATATTTTTTTGTAGAATGTAAATTTTCCAAGGTATTTAAAAAATCTATTAAAAAACGTGGTTTTTTAATGAAAAAAGACCATTTTCAATGAGGAATATGTCAGAAAATATAAACTTGCCGAAAATTGTTCATTAGGAAATTTTTGCTTAAAATTTACCCCTTTTTCGATTTCCAAACTTATTTTTAATGGTATATTTTTCACCCTTGAAAAGGGGTAGCTTACACCCTCTAGGTAAAAGCACACTACGGCACCATATAAACTTAGTTTCTTGGGCTATTTTCTACTTACTGTCCAACTTTTAGGTCGATTGGACCGATACATTATAATTCGTACGGAAAACCCTTCATTCACTGTACTATTAAATGTAATTATATGACACCGAATCGCATAAAAAAGAGCGCGTTTTCGAGATTTCAGGAGAGTTGAGCTGAGATAGTCAGTCAGAGTCGATCAAAGGGATCGGTCGAAGCAGGCAGCTGGAGGCAGCCGCTTCGGAGGTATATACCGGGGATACATCTGCCAGGTGGGCAGGCCCCAGGTGCGCCTATGGAGGTATTACGGTTGTAACTCAAGAGGAGTTACGGGTTTATTATTTTTGTTTGTTTTTGTTTAGTAACTAAGTAAGAAGTCTTTAATGCGATTCGGTTGAAGTTATCGAGGAATGGTGGTGTTAATGGAAGTTAAGATGAAAGAGATGCCATGAGTTTTATTTATTTTATTAAAATATTCTTTTTCAAGAATAAACACTTGGTACGAGCGAACGCCGTCTGGAAACAGTTTCGGCACCCCGTGGAGTTTCTTTTTCAAGGAACTAAATAAAGAAAATCAACTCGGAGATTGCCGCCCACAAAGCAGGCACTCCATAGTTAAAGAGAAAATCGGCCTGGAGATCGCCGTCCTAAAAGCAGGCGCTCCATGGTTCTTTGTGATTCCAGGAAGTGGGTTCACACTTAGGGAGAAGTTGTAGCCGCTCCATTGCACTTTCTCAGGGGCAGGCTCCTTCGTTCCACCAGGGTAGAGAGAGAGAAGATAGGAGAAGAGGAGAGATAAGGATTAAGGGGATAAATTAAGGGAATTCAGGGAAATTAGGATTTTTGGCAGGGATACCCGCTAGTACGCAGGGTCCCGTTGGTGCCAAACGTTAAGGGACATATCAGGCTATTACAGTATCATAACCCGGGAGTGGATATCCGCGGGTAACTCGGTGAAAATTAGGGATAATCAGGGAATTTACAGGATTTTGAAACTTTAAGGGCTATTTTGAAGGTGATACACGCTAGTACCCGGGGCCCAGTTGGGTTATTTAGGAAGAGGAACATCAGGAGGAACACCCCGTAACAATCCGGGAGTGGATATTTGCGGGTATCACAGGGAAAGCGGGATATTTATATATTATTTGGAATTGACATTTTCAAACGCCGATTTGGGTACGATACCCGCTAGATCCAGCAGCACGGAAAGTTTTAAAAGGAAGAGGAGGAACCCAGGAACCCTCCCGTGAAGATCCGGGAGTGGATAT
>JAHBCN010001058.1:0-134201 GCA_019359885.1 Listronotus oregonensis
TATTTTGCTGTATTGGTCCCCGTCCAAATTCCTACAACGAGTTTTTTTGTTTTCCCTTTTTCAAATAAAGATCGAAAATTTTTTCCCAGTTTCCATTGGCCGAAGTAATCGTTCTCGGCGATTTTAATGTTATAAAAAGGATTTTAGGATCCAAAAAAACTGATACACAAAGCAGAGAAAGAAAAAAAATTTTTGAAATCAGCAATCTAATCATGGAACCACCATTTTCCCTTTTAGGTTCCCACCCATAATTCTAACCCCTAGATCTGTTTCTTACTCCCCCCCGAACTCTATCAAATCAGTAACTGCTCCTTGGTTCGCTTTGACCATGGTTTGGTAAAGTATCTTAATTCACTCATTTTGAGGCAAACTGAGAGCATGCCGCCACGAACCGTCTGGCACTACAATTCGGCCGACTGGGAGGGTTTCGAGAGATTTTGCCAGCTCCCCTTTGGGACCCCTACCTGTTTTTTACTTTGGGATCCTTCCGAAATATTAAACAAATTAGCGAAACAATTCAACAGGCATTGAGACCTATTTTCCCCCACACAAAAAAGCATAAATTAAATAAAAAACCGGGTTTTCAAACCGTGAAAAAGTTTGATTAAAAAAAATTCCAACAAAAAGTTTCTTAAAAACCCCAAGTCCCGAAAATCGACAGGCTAGCATCGAAGCGAGAAACCCAGTATAATCAGACCATTTTCGAAAAAAAAGACCATTTTAACAATCGAATAAAAGATAAAGTTCTCTTTGCTCAAATTGTAATTTTTTTAGCCCTTTTTGCCAAAAGTATTAGTCAGAACTTTTGGGAAAAATTTTTTCCACCCTTTAAATTTAAAAATAAAAGTTCCTTTTCCTAAAGGAAAAAGGGCTATTTGGGAGCCTGATTTCCCATTAATCTTCCCCCTTTCCCAAAAGTTGCCCCTTTTTAAAAACCGATATAATTTTTTAAAATCAAAAAAAGATCAAGCAAATTTTCTTTCTTAATAAAAAAAAACGTTTTGGAATTTGGGTGGCATACTAGCAACCCTTTTTAAAAAAAAGTGCTCCCGAGTTTAAACCCCTCTTTTAAATCGTTTTTTCAATTTTACGACACGGGGATTTTTCCCCGGGGAGTTGGGGGTCTGCACAGGGGGAATTCCTTCACAAAAAGGGGTCCAAAAGTCTCCCCTTTTAAATTGACCTATATCTCTTCTTTTAGTTGTTTTCAAAAATAATGGGAAAAAATTAATTCCCCAAAACTTAAAATATCTGGAAAAAATAAGATCTTACATATAGAAATATGGATTCCGGGCACAGTAGATCCACAAGGGACCTTTTCCTTTGTTCACACAACTGGGAAAAAGTCCCTTGAGTTTCTTGGTGAATCCAAGATCGGTTCCTTTACATATCCAAAACTTTCGATCAGGTCTGGCATGATGGGCTTCTTAACAAACTTTCCCTTTACGGTCTTCCACCTAGGTTTTTTCTTTGGATTCCAGGGTTTTTTTTAATGACGTTACAAATTTTGAGCTTTTTGGGTGGTCATTCCTTCAGCTTCTACCAAATTAATGTGGGGACCCGGGCTCAGTGCTGGGACCCACGCTGTTTTTTCTACACATTAACGATCTTCTCTCTTCCACAATCAATCCCATTCATAAATTTTTGGGTTTACGATAAAACCCCCCTCTAGTATTCAATTTTTTTGCCACCGTGTAACCCCCTTTTAAAACAAGCGCAGGTCAATGCAGATATGTCTTTCTACAAGACCCCAAACCACTTGGGTTGGGGGCCAAAAAAACTTGTTCAGTTTAATGCTTCGAAAAAAGGGGGAAGGTTTAAGCGGAAAAGGGCTACAAATGCCATCCCTTACATATGAGCGGGCCGCCCGCAGAAATTTTGGGGCCTTTTTAAACTTGTCGGCGTTATTTTTTAGAAAAAAACCCCGACTGGCATTCGAGCATGTATATCAAAAAACAGGTTCTGTAAGCACGGTAGGCCTTCCAGTGGACTTCCCCTTTACAAATTAAATTTTTGTTTTAAAAGGGTTTTTGATTAGACATGCTTGGGTGGACAAATTTTTTACCCAAAAAGATTGTCAGGAAACCTTTTCAAACCTTTCCATGCAACTTTACTTTTTAGAATAACCTCGACTGGCATTAACACATTTCATCCATAGCCGGCAGCTTCAAAAAGATTGGGTTTCTTCCGAGCAAGGGAAAAAATTTTCTTCTTCCAATCATACAACCCTTTTATGTATTCCTCCCCGACCCTTTTTTAGAATATTGTTTTTTCATGTCTGGGGAATGGCGTCCCCCAAAAGCACTTAGCATTCTGGGCTCCATTCAAAGAAGAGCCGTTCGTCTTATTAATGATCCAACGTCAAAAAAAAGGCTTCCTCCTTTTGCCCCCCGTCGATTTTGGGGGTCTGTCGCTCTTCTATAGGTATTTTCACGGCTTCTGCTCAGGGGAATTGACCAGTATAATTTTTTTGGGCAAAAAAAAATTTTTGTTTTGCGGGGTTGCCTATTCAGAGGTTGACAAAATTTAATAAAATATCCCTAGAAATATTCATTGGCGCCGGGCTTTTTTAAAGTCGTTTTTTTAAATTCAAAAACTTTTTTTTTAAGGTTGAAAATTTACCATTTATTTTTTCGTAATTGTAATTTAAACCCAAGTTATTACGTTTTTGGATAATTTTTGTATGATTTATTTTTTATTCTTGTTTTAATTTTTAATTTTACTAGATTTAGGTAAAAAAATTTTTAGTCAGAAAAGGGATTTTTTGCAGAAATATGTTTTGAATGGGGTTTTTTTGCAATCATTCGATCAATTTCTAAAAACTTTGTGAAAAAATTTAATTATTGGAAAATAAAAACCTGCATTTCTGCTTTAAAAAAAAATAATTTTTTAAAATTAATTTTTAAAATTTGGAATTATAAAAAATTTTAATTATAGGTAAATAATGATGAAAATGAGAATTTTTACTCGGGGGTTTTCAAGGGCGATGACATCTGACTATGATATTGGCAAAGGGCCAGGGGGCACCGGTGGGGCTAAAGGGTAGGGAAACGTGGTCTAGTGGAGTTTTGACAGTTGGACCGACATCAGGGATTTTTTGTAAAACTTTAGAAGACGACGTTTACACCATCCTTTAAAGCGCACCAAATTTCCCAAGCCCTTGTCAATATCAAAGAGTGTAACACCTGAAACCCCAGTAAAAAATTTACCCAATGATCTTTTTTTCCCAGTTATAATTTTTTTTAGTTTTAAAAATTTTTAAAATATTTAAAATATTTTTTAAAAAAAATGCAGTTATTTATTTCCCCTTAAAAATTTGTTTTTCAAAGTTTCTATATGTTTATAAAATTCAATGCAAAAACCCCATTTAACCACACTGCAAAAAACCCCGTAAGGCCCATTTTGTTGGTTCCCCTTGACTTTTTGGGTTTAGGATGATCCGTTAATATATTTTATTATACCCTTTTGGGTTTTTTTGTCAAATTTTAAAATTATAGAAAAATTTGTCACATTAACTCTTAGTTTCAAGTTTATTCATATTATTTAAATAAAAATATTAACTTAAAAAAGATGGATATGACAGATTTATTTTTACATTATTAATAAATTACACTACATAAGTTACATAATAAAAAAAATTAGGAGGAATTATTACATGCTAAAAGAAATTAGATAAAACAATGTACAAAAAATTCCAATTATTTTAACCGGGCAAATGAAACCACGCTTCATCAGAAAAATGCGGTCCAAAAACATCATTCATTGTTAAGAATCTCATCAAACCATTGACGAAACTGCACCCTCTTTCTAAAATCGGTGAGAAAAGGAATTCTTGCAATACTGTTACCTTATATGGATGCATTTCCAAGTTTTTGGTTAGTGCTTTATGGCAAGAACTAACAAACATTTCTAAAAAAATATGGCATTGTAAACATTAGTTTCAATTTTTATTTAAAATAGTATCTTTACCGGACTGAGTAGACAACTTCTCCACTGATTTCTTAGGAATGTGCTCCATTCGAGCATGTATATCAAGAACAGGTTCTGTAAGCACGGTAGGCCTTCCAGTGGACTTGCCCTTACAAATTCAATTCTTGTTTTCAAAGCCATTGATTAGCACATGTCTGTGATGGACAAATGTTTCGTACTCAACAAGATTGTCAGGAAACCTTTCTCTAAACTGGTCCATGCAACTTTACTTTTGAGAATAACCTCGACTGGCATTAACACATTTCATCCATAGCTTCGGCAGCTTCAAAAAAGATTGGATTTCTCTTCCGAGCAAGAAAATATTTCTCTTCTTCCAATCTATACACTCTGTATGTATTCCAAATCAGACCCTCTTTAGAATATTGTTCTCATGTCTAGGGAATGGCGTCCCCAACAGCACTTAGCATTCTGGACTCCATTCAAAGAAGAGCCGTTCGTCTTATTAATGATCCAACGCTCACAGAAAGGCTTCCTCCTCTTGCCCACCGTCGAGCTGTAGGGGATCATCGCTCTTCTATAGGTATTTTCACGGCCTATGCTCAAAGAGGAATTGACCAGTATAATTCCTTGCAAAAATGTTGCAGGTTGCCTATTCAGAGGTTGCACAAAATTTAATAAAATATCCCTAGAAATATTCATTGGCGCCGGGCATTTTAAAGTCGATATTTAATGTCAAAACATTTTTTTAAGGTTAGAAAATTTACCATTTATCATTTTTTTCCAGTAATTGTAATTTGAGCCAAGTTATTACAGCCTTTTTGGATAATTTTTTGTATACATTTAGTTTTTTTTTTTTTTGAGTGTCTTGTTTGTCAATAATTTAATTTTACTAGATTTAGGTACAAAAATTTTAGTCATGGAAACGAGTTTTGTGCAGTAATATGTATTTGAATGCGGTTTTGCAATCGATTCGTATCAACTTCTACAAACTTTGTGAACAAATTATCTCATCAAACCAGTGACAAAACTGCACCCTCTTTCTAAAATCTGGTGAAAGAATTCTTGCAATACTGTGACCTTATATGGATGCATTTCCAAGTTTTTTGGTTAGTGCTTTATGGCAAGAACTAACAAACATTTCTAAAAAAAAATGGCGCCATAGTATTAATTTCAATTTTTATTTAAAATAGTATCTTTACCGGACTGAGTAGACAACTTCTCCACTGATTTCTTAGGAATGTGCTCCATTCGAGCATGTATATCAAGAACAGGTTCTGTAAGCACGGTAGGCCTTCCAGTGGACTTGCCCCTTACAAATTCAATTCTTGTTTTCAAAGCCATTGATTAGCATGTCTGTGATGGTAAATGTTTCATTACATAAAGCAGGTGTCAGGAAACCTTTCTCTAAACTGGTCCATGCAACTTTGGAGAGAATATGACCAAGTTCCATCCTCATTACGAGTTGCACTTTTAATGTGCCATTATTATAAAGGCATCTTGTTTCACAGTCCACATTTTAAACATTTTCTAAAAGTAAACAAAACAGTTTTATTTACGTAACCTCAATAACAAAAACACAGGTAACTTACGTTTAAAACTCGAAATATGAAAAGTAGTTCTAAAAGAACTGTTTTAAGCTTGTAAGGTTCGTTTTCAAACATAATTTGATCAAAAAAATCTAAAACTTTTGTGGTGTCCTTTTTATATTTTTAAATAATTTATTTATTATAAGGTGTTTTTAGTAAAAATTAAGGTATTTTTTTCTTTTTAAAAGGAAACCACAGCGAACGGCAGCGGTTCATCGAAGTACTTTGGGTCGTAGAATAGGCTGTACTTATCATTTTGAGCGCCACTTCATTTAGTTTAAAGTTCGGTATAGCATAAAAAAAATCAAGAAAATTGCTATCCAATACGTGTTTATTAAAACAGGTTACGATCATTCTAAATAAACACCAAAGGAATACTTAAATATTAATCCATTTTATTTAATTAAATAAAGTCTACCTGTCAGGCTATTGTTGACAGGCAAATTCAATATAGTTTTAATTTAAAAAAAAAACTAATCATACAGGCCTTAATACTGCTGTGTTGGTGTCTTGCTGGATACAAGGGTTTCAATGTCAAATAGGCTTGGTGGTTGGTACGGAAGATTCTTTACTCGTACATACAAAATTCCGTACTAAATCATCTCCAGAAACACCACCCAAAATGTAGGAAAACTCGCCTATGGCAAAGATATTCACGCCGAAGGTGTCAGATGATCAGAAAATGTGGAAAATAGCTTGACTTCCACATGGATCCGGGACAAACCCTTCAAAATCAAATAAATCAGCACGATCTCCAAAACGAAAACTCACTACAGGCAATAAAATACAATTTTTGTTGTTTTAAGCACAAAACCACATACATGGGCAAACAATAAAAGATAGATCACTCTATAGCCACCACGGCCATTCAAAAAACGTTTTTCGCCAGAAGGCCTGTCAAAAACGGTCAGAAAAGTCGTGTTCTCTAAGGGAGTACTGAAAACTTAACCAGTGTTGCCAAGGAAACAACAATCCTCTAAAAATACCTTAACCCTCCAGCGGTGACGTGGGATTTTGTAACATCAGGGTGACGTCGGACTTTGAGACCGATATACTTATGTGGAGTCCTACATCTAATAAGTTATAAAATTTTATTATTTTTGATAGTAAAACAAATACGGATACGAAAATGATAAATTTATTTAAAAAAATCCATACTAATATAAAATAAAAACAAAATAAAGTCTTATTCTTACAAAAAAAACTAAAAAATCACACAAAGGCAAATATAAAAATATTAAAATAAACTCAAATTCTTAGAGAAAGAAAAAAAAAATGAAATTATAGATATGTATAGTAAGTTTTATTGATATTTTTATATTTTGTCCACGCAGTCACTTCAAATAATGTTGGCATGTTCGAGGCAAAAGGAACTTATTGCACATTTTGCAATAATATTGGTTTTTCTATTTTGTCTCGATGTGCAAACGAGCAACGTCCAGCACGCGGTTGCGACTCATTAGGTATTCACTCTCAGGTGGGAGTTTCCGAATTTGCCGAATTCTTTCTCGGATGGGTCGGGGTATATGCTGATCAGCTTGTCTCCTTATATATGTTTTTTGTAAGACCGAAAGAAAGTTGGGTCAAAAATGTCCTTCTAATATACGTCTTATTTTGTTCTTCATTGCATTTATAAATGACATATGAATTAATTCCAGACACATTCAGAAGGGCGTAGAACACAACCATAGGCCATCTCCTTGGTATTGCGTGCTACATTATAGTTTGAAGATAACTGGTCTACCATATCTACACCTATTTTCGTTTTGTTGTAATCAATGATCATCATGGGCTTCTGCGTTGTTTGGTGAATTTGATCGTCATCATGCATGGTGGAAACCAATAAGACATTTGTCTTGGGTTTTGGAACATGTGATACCAAAGTGCAATTTTCTCTAAACGCGAACATACTTGATGGAATGGGTCGATTTTGACCCACTAGAAACTCTGCTGGTAGCTGTTTTTTGTTTTTTCGAATTGTTCCCAAATGAGTTAACTGGTGCTCATTTAGTAATTTTTCACACAGTTCAATACTAGTAAACCAGTTATCTGTCGTAAGGTTCCTACAGGATCCGCTAATGGGGTCAACGAGCCTATCAACTACATCAATGGCGGAATTGCTAACAGTGTATGGCGAATCTTTTGGCTGCTTGCCAACATAAACTTCCATATTGGCAGTGTAAAACATCACGGCGTCGGCTAATGCAAAAATTTTAATGCCATATTTAGCCGGCTTAGACGGGATGTACTGGCGAAATGAGCATTTGCCGCGAAAAGCTACTAGCATTTCGTCTATTGTTGCGTGGGAAGAAGGACTTGCTGAAAAACCTCACGAATTGGAACTAGTTTATCGACAGCTTTTCTAGCATCTCTTGTTGTATTATCATCAAATCTAAGATGTCTTAGAAGAAAAAGGAAACGCTGGTGCGACATCGTTAGGCGAAACAGTTCAGGTGAATCCCCACTAGTGCTAAAAATTTCATCACAATTCAGTCTGTTCATCTTCTTTACTCCAGCTAAATATAGCAAGCCTATCAGTGCTTCTACTTCAAAGGCATCAGTAAGTCTCGTATATGTATCTCTAGAATAATTTCCTTGAGCAAATATCTCAATGTGCTGATTTGTAAATTTTACAATAGTTTCAATAACAGACTCATCAAAAAACTTTTTCCAGATTTCCACAACGTCAGTCAAATTTCGGGTAGGAGGTTTTGGACCAGGTGCTTGAGTAATTTTATTTTTTGATTTAGCCCTATAAGATCGTAGTGTTAAAGGTGGACAGAGTTTGTTCCATAGGGTACTTTTGTCTTTTCCTATATAAAATAGGCCTCGTTTATATCCTCTTGATTTTCGGGGTGTATTTTTATTATCTTCTCCTTGTCTATCTTTTTCTTGTGTGTTGGCTTTCTGTGGCTCCCTCATCATTTTTGGTAGTTATTTCCGCACAATCAAATTCTTGTTCGCTTTCCGAATCTTCTTCTCTGGATTCCACGTGGTCTTCCTCGTTATCATCGCTGTTATCGTCATATTGGGATACATTTTCGTCGTTGTCAAGCAACATTTCGTCTGCAAGTTGTTGTAACCATGCCTGATTTCGCTCGTAATTCATTTTTCTAAAAGATTTGCAATGAGTTATGATAAAATTATAAAAAAATACAATGAAATAGTCTATGAGGCTATAAAATGTATTTTAAAGTAGTTATTATTATAAAATATGTCTGTGTCTTTATAGTTTGGCAATTATAAGCAGAATAGAGTATATATTTATCATAAATAATTTTTAAAAATTGTCTTACTTTTTAAAAAACAATCCCAACTCCGGTGACTTCGGTCTGATGTTCCGTATACGACTTGGGTGACGTGCGGTTTGAGAGACCGAAACACGTGTACTACCCGCAAGTCACTCCGTACTAGACTAAGTCGTAGCAGGGACTAGCGGTCACTAGCGGATGCGGAGAGCTCGCGAAAAGTATTCCCAAACACGAACGATTTACGACATCAGTCGAAGTCGGCCGAAGGTATTGATGGGAGAGGAATGGTTTTATTTTCAATTTGTAGGTATACTTTTAGTGATTTATCACGCCTAAAATATAATTGGGGAAAATAAAAACCGCTTTAACTAACTAGAACTAGCATGACCGCCCCCTCTGGCCCCACGAGAATCAGCCAGAAAGGGCGATCATGGTTAGTTCTGGTTAGATAAAGGAGGCTTTTATTTTCTCCAATTATATTTCGACATATAAATCACTAAAAGTGTACTTTTTGTCAATTTGGCATGTTTTTATACGATTTCTGTGGGGTGGGTATAAAAAAGGTCCAGTAATTTACATTACACACTAGTGCCTAAAGTGAACACCGTATAATTCAAACATTTTTTGCCAAATTATTATTATAATTATTTTATTATCAAACATAGTTTATGACACTCGCTTTATTAATATGCTTTTTGGGATATATTTAGGTTTTTAATTTCTGATATAAATATATTTTATGAAAAATCGATCCCAAAAAAAAAATTGAATAAGTTATATAGCGAAGCGGTCCGTGCGTAAAAAGACAAAGTTAACACACTTTTTTGCATAAATAACTATTTTTAATAATATTTTTTATTGGTGATGATTTGATAAAAGATGCACTCATTTAATTTTCTTATTTATTTATTTTTAACGCATTGTAATACATTATTAATTGTTTGGGATTTTTCTATAATCTAACGTAATAAACAATATTGAGACGCCCGTTAGTAGACAACTAACTACACAACAACAATCGCGCCAAGGCATTCGTGTCGAGTTCGGGACTTCTCGCGTCTGGGAATACTTTTCGCGAGCTCTCCGCATCCACTAGTGTAGCAGGGCAATAGATGGCTTTATTTAATACATGTACTTCGACGATCAAAGCGCTTTACCTTGCACCGGCGCAATACTCTATGTTTGTCTTTGTCATTGGTCTCACAGACCGTACGTCACCACTGGAGGGTTAATACGGATATTGTTATTAGTAAAATGTTTGCCTTGTAAAAAAGATTATTTGTAAAATTTAAAAGATTTGTTAAATATCGTTGCAACAAACCTAAAGTTGGCGGTTAGCTAAAAAGTATAAATCCAGTTAATTTTTAATAATACGCATTAACTTAAAAAAAGTAATATGGGTTTAGCTACTTAAAAAAAAATATATATAAATAGAATAATAAAAAATATACATCATACAGGGGTAATGCAAAATTTTTAACCGTAACAAAATGAACGTCATTTTAAATCACTTTACCAAATTTACAGATCACTGTAAATGGATAAAAGTATGCAGAATAACACATTAGTTCAGCGAGAAAGTTTTTATGCAGAACAATGTAATTTGCATCATTAAAGCAAATGTTTCTACTGTCACAATTGTGTTTATTAATCATTTACTTTATTTTCATTAATAAAGTAATTAAGGGCAAATTAAAACTTAATGCAAGTTTTTTAGGTTAGTTAATCCAAGAGAACAATCACTTGTATTGTGAAACAATACCTGACCAACTTATACAAATTTATTACACAAAGGCAAAACGAAAATATTAAATCAAGAAAATACCAACAAAAAATTGTGTATTTAATGGCGAGCGGCTTAATCCTCTAAATTTCGGTCCCCATTCAAATTATAGTAAATTTACTGCATCATTACGTAAATGGCCGAAAACATGCACGAACCGCGAACGCAAAAAGCGATAATGCCCAGTTTACCCCAAATAACTGGATCCACTAGCTACGACTAAATTTCCGAAACTGCTTTAAAAAATCCACATATGCACAGATATAAAATTGTAGATCGCACTTTACATTCCAGTGTCATTATTTTTTTATATGAAAGTTTAATGCTAATTACCAGTACTTCTATTTTACACACTTGCCTTTTTTTGTTTTGTTTGGTTTAGCAGTTATATATATGTTTGCTTTATATTTCTATTGCGGATTTATTAATTACAAAATATTTTCTAAGTTACTCGTTGGACATAATTAAAATTATGATTTTTTCTTTAAATGATTTTTAAAATTTTGCAAAACCTATTTTAAATTAATAGGGTAATGTCACAAACACCAAATTATACAATTATAATATAATTAATTTGTGCACTCTGTGAAAATGCCTTAAGACTTAGACCTAAAAGGTTCCGTTTTGTATTCTGGCAAGTAATTTAAATTTGTGGCTTGGTTCTAGAAGGGAATGTCAATTTTTAAAATTTTGTGTTATTAATACCAAAACGTTTATTTATTTTAATTATTATTTTATAATAACATTGGCTGACATTAAAATGGAAATACATTTATATTACTTTGGTATTAGACATTGGCCTTTGTAAAATTAAAGATTTACAAAATTGAAAACTTTTTGTATAAATAACCCAAAATTTGAAAAAACTGACATTGACCATTTTAGAACCAAGCCACAGAAATATTATAATAGCCCGGGAGGCCACCGCAAAAAAGCTAGCCAATAAGAGATACGCATATTTTTTTTATATATATATCACTATAAACTATAGTCAATTCAAAGCCGCACTGCTGCCTCAGCTCAAAGGATTCAAATTGCACTTTTTTAACGTAAAAAAAATCGTAAAAAATCGTTTTTTTTCAATAAAACTCTAAAACTTGGGAAAAAAGGTAAATAATTAGAATTAATGGTCTACGTATTTTTTGTTGCCCTTTTGTTTTTGAAATACTAACGCTTTAAGTTTAAAATAAAAACGCAAATAACAAAAAGTATTATTTTTAATAAGCTCTGTGAAAAAGGTTATAAACACATTTTTAATAAAATAAGTAATAAAGAAGATATAAACTAAAAAGTGATTTGAGTCATTAAAAATTTCTAATAACAATATTTTTTTGGCACAAGTAAGTATACTAACTCCAATCCAAGTAAGTATACTAACTCCAAATGAATTTATAATGTTCTTTTCATCAAATAAAACAAACTAATACACATGTGCCTTGAGGCAATGGAAGATAACTTGGTGGCACGGATGTTTTATTAATTTTTTTTGGGTCCAATAACTGTACCCATTCCGATCCACTAAAAACTTTACCTTAAAGAAAATTTGGGGTCTATTTTATTGAAAAAAAAAGATAATAAGTGCCTCCTCTATCAGGGTGGACGCTTAACATTTCTCGATCTTTTATGCTACTATGTGTATAGCTTATCGTAAGTATTTTTATTATCGATTTAAATAATAATATTGATAATTTAAAAAGACTTGTGCAGGTATCCTTTTTTTGATAAAACAAATTTTTATGAATAATCATGATAGAGAATAGAATGCAACGGATTTCTGGCCAAAAAAATTTGAGCAACTCCCTTTTAATTAGATATACTAGGTGATCTAGAGGAATGGCTAACCTGTTTTTTTTGCACTTTAAAATTGAGCTTGGGGATATCATAAAACATCACATTTGATGTTTTCTGACAAGTCAATTGATTTCCGGTGATTTCCGGTTTTACCGAAAACGGCTCAACTTTAAATTTTCAAACGAGACCCCTAATTTTCTCCCGTATATTTTTACATTTTTGGAACTCTAAACACATTCTGTGTCCAACAGTACCCCATATGTCAAAATTTAACTAGGTACTCTAACATTAAAAAAAAATGACCATGCACACTTTAAATGGGTTTTTTTGCGACCGGTGAAATTTAACACAAATTTAAGATGTTTTTAAGTACCTTAAAAGAAGCAATTTTTATCATTGCACTAAAACTTTAAGCCAACAGGGTGGGCCTCTAGAGCTAGGTATAATTTGTGTCCTGCTAATTTAAAAAATAATGGTTTGCTAAGTATTAACTATATTTAGATAGTAAATATTACTAAAACCTTTTGCATTTGCTATGTATAATAACTTATTTAACTTATAAAGTGCTATTAGTTGTGGTTAGTTAAAGTAAGTTAGTAAAGTTAGTCTTTAAAATACAGGGTAAATAAGAAAACCAAATGTTTAAAACCATATGACATAAGAATTGGTCTCTCCGGTAGCGTAGTGGCCTCGGAGTGGAGTCTCGGCTCGCCGTGCCTGCGATTCGGGTTCGATTCCCCGCCGGGGAGACACTTTTAGGTAGTAGTTATTTAAAATAACGTCCGTGGTGGCACTATCGCGTTGTCTAAAAGGTGCTGTGAAATGCAATATTTGCATGTTTCAGTGCTTGGACAGCGTTGACGGAACTGGGGAAAATGATGGGTTAAACATCGGAAAACCCTGCACTCACGGTACTCTGGTACTTAGGAGCATATATGTATATGTATATGTCCAGCATATATTATATATGTATATAAAAAATTCTTCGTAAGCTATCACAAAGATAAAAAAAAATCCTAAATGAGAAGTGTGTAATATTGCTATTAGGAAATAACAAATTAGGCCAAAATAACTGTAGACAAGTAGGGATTTAAATAATCTTTTAACTGTTATGAAGGGTTCCACAAATTCAATACAGAAAAATTAAATTATACCTATTTTTAAGTGTGCGATTCGATTGAAAAATAAAAAATCAATGTAAAAGGTAAAAAAAATTGCGCTCCGTGTAATTTTTACCCTTTCAAATATAATAAATTTTAATAATATTTAATTAAAAAGAACTTTTAGGTAAGTAAAGAATTTTATTACATTCAAGTGTAAAGGTTTAATTACACTCTTAACTTTTTTGTAAAACGCCCAGAGGCAACTAAACAACAACTAGTCCATTAGGTAACATTACCATGTGTAATAAAAATACCTTTTAAAGAAATAGGCTTTAATTCGCAAAACATGATGTTCTGATAACATTGACAATTATTAATGACATAAATCAAAAAAGACAAATAATATAACCTCTAAACAATATATGGATAAAATATGTTTATACTACATTTTTCTATTTAGTCTTTCTGTATAGTCTTGTAAATAATGTGGTTTGTTTTTTAATCTGGTTGATCTTCTCAGAATATCAGTATCACTTGTTGGCATATCATTTTCATTTACATCTTTACTAACAGATTGATTTAGGTCCTCGGATGAACTCGAATTTTTGTTATTTAAATTGGAATTATGATCTTCTGCTTTTTCTCCATTATGTTCTATAAAGTAACATCTCCTCTAGGTGCTAAGTGTTTAGTAACTACTGTACTTTCTTTTCCATTTTCACATCTGATCAAAGCGTAGTCTGGATTTGCTTGAATAAGGTCAACTTCTTCTACCAAGGGGTCAAATTTACTTCTGCGAAAAAAGCTTTTTAATAAGACTTTTTGCGAACTCTGTAACCATGAAGGAATAGATGTTCCACTAGTTGATCGACGTTGATAATTTAATAGACGTTCATTGTGGAGTATTATTAGTTGCTGTACATAATAAACTTTTTACAGAATGTAAAGCATCTGGTAAAACTATTTCCCATTTAGTAGTGTCCAAATTTCTAGTTTTAAGTGTTAAAGTAACTGCTTTCCATATTGTACCGTTGTACTTTTCAGCTTGTCCATTTCCTCGGGATTATATGGAGTTGTTCTACTTGAGGCAATCCCTTTTAGAATGAAGGTAATTAATAAACTCCTTCGAAGTAAAACTGGTTCCACGGTCTGAATGTATATAAGCTGGCATTCCGAAAAGACAGAATAAGTTATTTAGACATTCTATAGCAGTTTGACTAGATGTGTCGGTACACGAAAAGCCCATGGAAATCTTGAAAACTCATCAACTATCGTTAACGTATAGCAGTTTTTGGATGAACTAGGGATTGGACCTTTAAAATCAATATTTAGTCTTTCAAAAGGTGCCGTTGCTTTAATTAAATGCTTGTGTTCATCTTTTGTATAAACTTTAGGTTTAACTTCAGCACAAATTGGACATGCAGCTGTCATTTGTCTTATATCTTCTATTGAATAAGGTAGATTACGAATTTTTACAAAATGGTACATTCTTGTTACACCAGGATGTGATAAGAAGAGTGTAATCCAAACAATGTGTTTGTAATGCTGTTACAAATCCTTGAAAATGTATCTGCTGCAACATTAGATTTTCCAGGACGATAGATGATATCGTATTTAAAACATAAAAGTTCTAAACGCCATCGCATTATTTTTTCATTTTTGATCTTGCTAGAATGATTACTATTAAACATAAATGATACTGATTTCTGGTCTGTTACTAATTTTAATTGTCTTCCAATCAGAAAGTGTCTCCATTTCCTTAGTGCCTAAACACAAGCATAGGCCTCTTTTTCAATTGAAGAATGTCTCCGTTCAGAATCTGTAAGGGTACGAGAAAAGAAAGCAACAGGTCTTCCCATTTGACTAAGAGTAGCAGCAATAACAAAATCGGATGCATCTGTTTCGACAATTAAAATTTCTTTATCATCAATTGTCCACAGAAGGGAGTTTGCTATATCAGTTTTTAGACTTTCAAATGCAAAATTTAAATCTGTATTCATAGGAAAAGACTTACAATCCACAAGGCCACGTATTTTCTCCGAAAAATTTTTGATCCATTTTGAATAATGTGAAAACATTCCAAGTGCTCTTTGAAGACTTTTTAAATCTGTAGGAATTGGAAGGTCTAAAAGAGGTTTTAGTCGATCAGAATCAGGTTTCATTGTTTTATTTTCGATAGTATAGCCGAGAATATTTACTGATTGTTTATTAAATTTACATTTATCTATATTTAAAGTAAGTCCATATTTTTGAGCTGCATCTAAAAATTTTTGTAAATTGATATCATGGTTTTTTTGGTTTTCACCACAGACTGTGACGTCATCCAAGTATGCAAATACGCCTTGTAAATTTTCTTTTTGAATATCTTTGGAAACAAGAAACTCCATTAGTGACCCCAAATGGAATTCGTCGAAATTGATACAATCGACCTACTGCTTCGAAAGCTGTATATGGTTTATCATCTTCTTGAATAGGTATTTGATGGTATGCAGATTTAAGATCAAATGTGCTAAATATTTGATACTTTGATATTTTTGAAACTAACGACTCAATCTTAGGAAGAGGATAGGCATCAAGTAAAGTAAATTTATTAATAGTTTGAGAATAATCAACGACCATACGACGTTTATGATTGTCACTTTTAGTTACTATTACTTGGGCTCTCCATGGTGAAATACTTTCTTCAATAATCCCTTCTTTTAATAGATTTTGGACTTCTTTTTTAATAAATTGCTCATCTTTATCCGAATGCCTTCGAGATTTTGTTGCGATTGGGTAAACATTTTCACTAAGATTCGAAAATAAGTATGGTGGTTCAACTTTAGCTTCAGCTAAACAACAGATTGAAGGTGGTGATTTGGATCCTCCAAACGATATTTCAATGGATTTATGTTGTTTCATAATGTCGTGACCAACAATAATGTCCGCGCAAAGATCTGACAAAACTAAAACTTTTATTTGATTATATCTTTCATTTTCAATTTGAAGATTTACTAAACAATAGCCCTTAATTTCTGATGAACAGGACATAGAAGCCATCGAAACTTGCCCTTTAGTTATAAAAATTTTTAATTTATGTTTAATTGCAAACTCTGATTTAAAAAGGTATCTGAACTCCCAGTATCTATGAGCGCTTTAGCATCCATGTTATTGATAGAAACGTTTATTACTGCTTTTGAAAGAGTAATGGGTGTTTTAGATAATGAAGCTATTACAAAAGTTGTTGCAGAAATGGGTTTTGTTTGGTTTAGATTTGTAGATTTCATGCACATTTTCACCCAGTGACCCCTTTTTTGACAGTTTTGACAAATAGCATTTCTCGCCGGACACATTGGACGTGGGTGTCTAGCATTTCCATAAAAATAGCATGTTTGAAAAGATTTTTGATTCTTAGAATAAACAGAAGCTACATTTGTTTCTTCTAATGTATAAGTTTTAGAACATGAAGCACTGTTAGCAAAACTTGATGTTGTATTGTTATACGATTCGGCTTGTTTTCGAGAATCTTCTAATGATCTCGATTTAGAGACAGCTTCATCTAAAGATAAGGTAGTAAATTCCAGTAATCTTTGGCGGATGTTAGACTGTATAATGCCGTTTATAAAAGCATCACGGATAAAATCTTCGTTGTTTTGTTGAGCAGATACAGCTTTAAAATTACAATTTTTAGACAAAAGTTTAAGCTCTTGAAAATACTGATCAATGGTTTCGTTAACTTGTTGTTTTCGAGTAGACAGAATATATCTTGCGTAGATTTCATTTGTGGCTTAATATATAAACTTTCTAGATTTTTTATAGCAGAATCATATGATTTTACTTCACTTATATAATCATAGACATTAGATGAGACAAAATTAATTAAAAGCATGTACTTATCTTTGTCTTCAAGTGATTTCTCTTTAGGTGAAGTGCTTTCTAAGAAATTTCTAAATGTTTCATACCAATGCTTAAATTCTTTTGCTGCAGTTGTGGAATTTGGATCAGCTTCTAGTCTATCAGGTTTAAAGTATTTTTCCATGTTTTATTTGCGAATTAAATTGTAATAAAAATACCTGTTAAAGAAATAGGCTTTAATTCGCAAAACGTTCTGATAACTTTGACAATTATTAATGACATAAATCAAAAAAGACAAATAATATAACCTCTAAACAATATATGGATAAAACATGTTTACACTACACCATGGTAATATTTATTTGTTTACTGTTATTTATTCCGTTAAAAAAAAACATAAATTAAGTTTTTGCCCTTTTTCATGGGCATAATTTGAGATTAGAATTTGTATTTATAAAAATGATAAATAAAAATAAACCTAGGCAATTTTACTATTTTAATCTGACAAAAATAAGAGTTAAAAAAAAACAAAATAATCAAATTATCGACATAGTAGAACGGTCACTAAGGCAAGTTAATCAGTATATACCAGGTTCTGTATAGTAGTGTTTTAAAGATAAAAAATGTTAATAATCTTTTTTAAATAAATGTTTAGGTGACGTCATTATAGAGATAATCATTAATTGTATGTAGAGACTTATACAATCATTAATATCCCGAAAACTGTATCAGTTTGGAAAAATGTTATATGACCGAAAATTTAAATTAATAAATTAAAAAAAAAGTTTTACAGATATTTTTGATTGGAGAAATAATAAAGTAAAAAACTTGAGTTATATTTGAAAATAGTCTCAATTGATTTTTTGAAAATAACTCAAAAAGTATTATATGTATACAAAAAAGTTATATACTTTAAAGATCTTGTAGAAATACATACTTTTTTATTAAAATTTTGTATAGCTTTTATAGTTTTAAAATATTAAAATTTAAAACAAAATCAATATAATTTTAAAAACCATAAGGGATACAAAAAAGTCTATAGGACAAAAAGTAAAGCCTTTAAAATTGTACCTTTATAAAGTTATATAAATATTTTTGATGAGATAAATAATAAAGGGGATATAAAGAAAAATTAATTTTGATCAAAAATTTCAGTCCAAAAAGGTTAAAAAGTTATATTTTTAATCCAATTTTTGAATTATTTTTATTTAAATTTTTATTTAAATCCCATATCACTTAAAATCAAAAATACACCGTAATAAAAATATTATTTTGGATTTGAAATATTATTTTTTGGCTTAATCTGTATTTTTTTTACCTTATTTACACCTTATAAGTTAAATAAATAATTATACAAAGGAAAAATATAAAAGTTTTGGTATTTTTGAATATTTAAATACATTTAATACTTAGCAAACCATTATTTTTAAATTAGCAAGACACAAATTATACCTAGCTCTTTTGAAGTCCTTAATTTGATTACATTTTACCGCTCGCAAAAAACCTATTTAAAGTGCGCATGGTCATTTGCTGTTCTCCTATTATTTATAAAAATTTGGTTTAATTAAAAAAAGATATAACCTGCAAATTTAAGCTGTCGGATCTCTTACTAATAGATAATAAAGATAAGCTATTTTAAACCAGTATAGTTAAATGCCACTTAAACATAATTCAAAAATGTAAATTCTAATACCCCTACATTTCAGCACCTGTAACTCAATTTTCAACCAACGCGGTTCGATTATATCTCATTTTACACATTATTGATTGTAGTTTCATTACACCATCCCAATAATTGTCATACGAGTATTGAAAATTAATTAATTTGACAGATCAAATCAGTGTCTAGCACTGCTTTTTTTGTTATAAAATGCATTATTCTTTATTTCATTCTATTTAAATTAAGTCACTGTATTGGTTATTTATCACCAAAATTAAAACATAATAAAACTTAAAGAAATATATAATAAAGAACTAGGAAGTATAAAATTTTCACTAAAGTTTAAAGTAAATACAGACTAGAGACGGTACATTAAAAATATAGGCGTACAACAATAAATCAAATATAAATCATTAAATTATACAGCCACACACAAAAAGAAAAGTGGTCTGTACTTTACATGCGATAAACGACTCGCGAAGTATTTTTTTTGTAGATTACGAATCATGCATCAAAATCAAGTTAACACATTATAAAAAGGGTGACCGCAAAAACAGCATATTTTTAGCCTATTTTTTCACCCTTGCCAAATAGCACAGGAGATGAGGCATTTTGGCTAGGAATTTTTTTGTCCTGCATGGATTTACTTGAAATTTTCACAGAGGATAGGGAATAGCCCAAGGATCAAACTTTATATCATGCCCAGGTGTGCTTTTATCCTGGGGGTGAATGCCACCTCATCTTGGGGGTGGAAATTTTGTATTACATTTTAACTACAGAAATTCATAAAGAAAGTAATTTTATGTAAAAAATGTTTTATACATTTTTTTCGTAAAACTAATATTTTTCGAGTTATTCGCGATTGAAAGTAAAAGTTTTTCGACGAAAAAAATGGGGTTTTCACGAATAACTCTAAAAATATGCATTTTATCAAAAAAAACTGTAAAGACCAAAATTGTAGCTTATAAAAAAATTAGAAAAAATGTTATTTTATAATTTCTCTACAAGCAATACAGACCGAGCTACGGCTTGTTAATGGTTAGCTTTTGTTCGTCAAATGTTAAATTTGAAAGATTCAAAGTCAAATAGCGGAAAATGTTTGCATTTTTCAAGGAAAACGTAAAAAGTCTTTTGTAACGTATATAATAAGACCTTTCTTTTAAAAATAAAAAAAGAGTTTATAGCATGAAAATTGAGCGAGTTATGATAAAAATAAGGTCGGTCCCTACTTTTTTCTACGAAAAGATCATTTAAAACAACCCCCTAATTCCCCTCTTAATTAAAATAGATCTGTAGTCTTCTGCGATTCATTTTATATATGTATTAATAATACATTCTAGAAGTTTAACCAAATTAAAATGGTTAATTTTAGAAATATTGTAGCTTAAAGTGAAAAACGATTTTACGCAATTTCGTAAAAATAGCCATTTTCTTCAAAATAACTCCAACAATACTGGAGATACGAAAAAAAATGCTAGGGTACCGAATTATAGCTTTTTAAATAACAAAGACTTTTCATTTCATATATTTTTATGTAGAATAAATATTTGACCAGATATGGCCGTTTAAAGCCTCTATTTACGAGCGAGCACCACCTTATTCTAGCCCTTTAAACTCATCCCATTTTAAAACTAAGGGATTAAAAAGGATTTAATTTACATAGCCTTGTAGCTCTTGCTATTTGTTAAATGTTCAAAATACCAATCAACTTTTTTTTTCGAAAAAGTCGAATAGCCCACTTCGGAGCATAATATTTTATAAAACCGGTATACTTTATACTTTTACCGGTATAATTTTTCTATGCAATTCTACTTTATTCCCATTTATATCCGTTATATTGGTTTATAAGAATTGCAATTTTGTAAGGGGTGGTTTTAAAGAATAGAAAATTTGCAAAAGAATGAAATTGGTAATATTTCAGGCAGTAATATTCTTAAATATTAAATCTGTCAGGCTATTAATTTTTTGGGGATACATTTTTTTTTATTTAAGCTATAATAAGGGTTGATTTATAAGGGTCAAAAAGTTGCGAAATGAAATTAGTACATATTTTAAGCAACAGCATTCTAAAATTAAGTCACTATGGTTTTTGGGGTAAATATTTTTTTTATTTAAGCTCTAACAAGGGTTAATTTTTAAGGGTTGAAATATTTTAAAATTGCATTCTAAAGCATAAAACAATCATTAATCAACTAATCCAAACCAAATTTTACCCATCTTAAGGTTTAAAATGTTATTCCATAAGTTTTGACAATTAGGGGTAGTTTTCACTCTTAAAAAACAAACAGCGCACATCACCATGAAATAGAATTTAAAGTAGTGGGTTAGAAGCGCCTAATTCCAAATTTTTATACAAATCGATGCAGGACACAAAAATTGCGAGGTTTTACAATTTTTTAGCTTCATTTCCGGGACAATAATTATTTATCATCAAATCGTTTTAATTTGTCTTTTTTTTTTGTAAATCTCATAGGGTATGGTTATCTAAAGGTTGAGTTATGGTTGTTAAATTTTTATTATTCCGTAAACTGTTAAAATATTTTTTTCACAATAAAAGCGTTATTAAATAATTTTAAAATGAAAAAATATTTTTTTTTAAATTTCGTTATTAAGGGTCATTTTTAAGGGTTGAAACGTTAAAATATAATGTAAGATATAACTCACAACATAAAAATAGATTCATTCTACATATTTAGCTATAATTTTAATTTACATAAGTTCTATTTCTATGGTTTTTTAATTTTTTAGCATGGTTTTTACCCCCCAAAAATAAAAAGCACACCCTAAGCATATATAAATTTTAATCTAGAGGGTAAAAGCAACCTAATTCCAAATTTTCATTAAAATTGAAACTGTACAATAAAATCCGGAGGTCAAACAGCTTTTTTCTCCCCATCCACTGTACTAAAAGACCTTAAAAATATTCTAAAAATATTCTGTATATGTCAAGTTATCGGTAATGCAAAATTAAGATAATCATATTTTTTTGGAAAAATGTCAAAAAACACTCCTAATTAGGGGTTGATATGATGTCGTAAAACTGAAATATATGAATAATATCAATGTAAATAAAAGTAATTCTGATAGTGCTTTTTCTATAAAATAAAATTTTAAAAATGGAAAAATATTATTTATATATTATTGAGGGTGAAAAATAGTTAAGTCCACCTTTAAACGCGCCAAGGGGGTTAAATCATCCTCTAAATACGATAAAAAAACAAAAATTACTTGAAAAATCTAGGAAAAACTACTGGGATATTCTAAATTATTAGAAATTCATATCTTGTACCTCCCACTAGTATCTATTTAAGGAAACTACCCCTGTAACGAGATGGTGAACTACCGCTGAACGTAATACCATATAAAATATCTTAGCAATATAAGAAAACTATCGAATAATTTATAAGAGATCTTACTTCTCTAATCAGAAAGATTAAGCTGACTTCATTTAATTATGTTAAACTTTTTTTAGAATAAAAGTCTACTTCTTTAGGAAGTGAAATCATCCGCTAAATATAAAAAAAATATAAATCACTTAAAAAATCTAGAAAAAAACCATTAAGAAATTCTAAGTTATTAGAAATTCAAATCAAGTACTTCTCACCAGTATCTGTAAAAAAACTGCCCCTATAACTAAGGAGTGAACCACTTCCGAACGTGATAACATACGAAAATATTATAGCAATATAAGAAAACTCGAATATTTTATAATAGATTTTAGCTTTCTGTTCAGATAAATTAAGCCGGCTTGATTTAATTATTCAAAAGAGGGTTGATTTTTAGAAAAAAAAGTTTGGAGTAATTAGATCAAGTCAGACTAAACTATATAAACAGAAAGCTAAGATCTATTATAAAATATTTGAGTTTTCGGATATTGCTATGATATTTTTGTATGTTATCACGTTCGGGGGTAGTTCACCCCTTCGTTACAGGGGTGGTTTTCTTATAAACACTGTTGGAAAGTACACAACCTAAATTGCTAATTATTAGAATATTTGAATAATTTTTCCTTAATTTTTCAAGCAATTTTAAATTTTTCTCATATTTCGGGGATTATTTCACTACATATGAGGGTTGATTTTTATATAAAAAAGAAATTAAATAATTAGGACAAGTAAGCGTAATCTTTTTGATCAAAAACGCAACGACTATTATAAAATATTCGACAGTTTTTTTTATATCGCTATGATATTTTCGTATGTTCTCACGCTCGGGGGTAGTTCACCCCTTCGATACAGGGGTGGCTTTCTTATAGATACTGGTGAAAAGAGCACGAGTTAATTTTTCAATAATTTAGAATACCTTAGTAGTTTTTCCGAAATTTGTCAAATAATTTCTGATTTTTTTTTTCATATTTGGGGAATGATTTAACCCTCTTAGAGAGTTATAAATATGAAAATAAATTACTTTTTTTTTGTAAGATGTTATTTTATATGAAAAAATAAAATAATAAGCGCTTTATTTTTATTAAGAATATTTATATGTTTCAGTTTTGCGTCATCATATCAACCCCTAATTATGGGTGATATTTGATATTTTTCAAAAAATCAAAAAAATGCTAATCTTGATTTTTTATTACCAATAGTTTGACATATGCAGAATATTTTTAGGATATTTTAAGGTCTTTGGCAAAAGTGAAAAAAGAGGATAACTTTGCGGTTATTTTTTCCCAACCTGAAAAAACAAGTCTAAAATAACCAAAGCTCACGAAACAGTACCAGTAAAAATGCTAATAATTTGTTTTTCATATTTTAAAGAAATTCTTACTTTTTAAGAATCAACCGATTAACGCCAAATGTTACCCAAAACTCTGGCGGTTTACGAAAGAGTTGGTACATAGGGGTCGCTAATCACGAATTTAATTTTTAAAAATTAATTAATGATTTTTGAAAATTTTGTCCGCCATATTGGATCTGTTATTTGAAATTTTAAAACTTTAAACCTTGGTGATTACTGATCAGTGACCCTCAAAACTCCTCTCTATCGAATCTGGCGTATATCGGAAGAGTTTGGGATATTTGGTCCGCCATGTTGAGCCCGCCATCTTAAATGTTGCAAATCTGACTTCGCTTCGGATTAAAAATCAGCAACCATAATCTCCATTTACCGAATTTAGCGTAAGTTGGTTGATTTTTGGCAAATAAGGACTTTTTTGTGATCTTGTGTTAATTCTGAGGGTAAATTTTGGAAAATAAAAAAAAACACATTTTCCGTATTTCTGCTGGTATTTTTTCGTAAATTTTTAGTATTGTAACCCTGTTTTTTGGGGTTGGAAAGTTTCTGTATTGTTCTGTTTATTTTGATGCCGGATTCGTGTTCAGGAAGAAAACTCCGGAATACATATATTGCATGTCAAATACAGACCACTTATCTTTTTTTGTGTGTCTGTTATTTTAAGATATATGAGGAAAGTAAAAAATAAACCAGTGTTTTCAAACCTTATTTTAAATAATTTTTATTTGTAATCCCTATAAACAGCGTTTGTCGATTTTCTAAAGGTACTGTGATGGCCCACTAATGTCGGCGTCTTTTAATTGACTGTGTCTATTACCATTGCTTGGCCCGATATTAATTCCCAATTAATGGTACGACAGAAAAAAGATATAATGATATATCCACAGTGGCCTATTAATTTAACTGAGTTACAAATCCAACGTTATTAATTAAGCATTTGCCCACCGCATTTATTCGTTACTCAGCATACGTTAGATCGTGTTTGTTTGCTCTTTGCCTAACCACCGACAATTGAAAGTGAAGAGTGCCATCATACCCTAACTTTTTCAGAAGCTTTGTAATTTTTGTGAATGATTAGGGATGAGGTGATCGGAAAGTTTAAACCGTTTTTGGGCAGTTTTTGTGTTTTTTCGGTGTTTTGGCAAATGAAAAGTATATTATGGTGATATTTTATAGGTTTAGAATCTTTGTTATTATTATATTTTGTATTATTATTGACTGTTATGTTAATTCTGACTTTGTTTCGTATTTTTGCAGTTAGACTATCTTATGACATTTTAAATTCATCTGCAAACCACATTGTTTTAAGTGTTTGTTTGTCTTGTGCTGACAATAAATTATAGTTTTTTATGTATTCATATTTTTTTTTAATAAAAATTAAAATTTTTACATTTTTATTTCATTTGCTTTTCCAGTGGTGTTCCAACAGTAAGCCTAAATGAATCACGGTAAATATTAGTTACTATTTTGCTAATATCCCAATAATTTTATAACTGTGGCCTTAAATAAAACATCGGTAAATATTATTTACCATATTGTTAACACATTGGTTTTTTTACAGTGGGCCTCCATAAATATATCATAGGGCCAATATGTAAAATTATTGGCAAACTGACTGGTAAGTGTCAATGGGCCGGTGTGCCAAACGCAATAAGGGCCGATGTTGGCACCAACATATATTGTGTCAATGGACAGCTGAATAATTAAATGAAAAAGTATATTGGGCCATTGATTTTCCATTATTCAATGTTTATAGGGATAATAAATAAATTAATTTTATCAAAATTCCTTTGAAGAGCGACAATATCAATCTGTGCAAGAATTTCAGAATTTTGTATGTTATTGTTAAAAAAAAATAATTTTAAACTAAGACAGGTAATTCTTTTATTAGCTAGATACCAGACAAAAAGGATCTTGAAGTAGAGAATCCAGTCTAAAATTAGAAGAAAAAAAACTCTAAGTTATCGCATGGAGTTGAAAATCACAATAACAAAAATAAAATCTGTTTTTTTATTGCTAATTTTTAAAAACCAAGGGCCTAAGCCTAAAACTTAGTGGGTTCGTAATTGTGTAAAACGTATTATATGTTTATAAAATAGCTTGTTTTGGTAACAAAAAGGAATAAAATTGTTTTTCGTTGGGTGATGATTTATTTTTTAAATAGTGTATTAAAATAATAGTAAGCAAAATAGTAATGTCAATAAAATAATATTTAATGGAAAAGTCAACAAACAAGAGCAAAATTTTAATATGCTATACGTTTCGTTTTTCCACTGAACTAAAGGCAGAGACTTAAAAACAAGATTTTTTTGTGTTTCTCGTAGCGGTTTTTTTAAGATAACTAGTTGATTTCACTAAACCTGTAAAAGCAAAACCGAAAATCTACGCAATAAATTAAAAAAATATATATTAAAAAAAAAACCTACTAGATAATTGGTCAGTAGTTATATAAAAAAGATGATATTTTTTTACAATAATGTAACTATTGTTCTGACAAAAAAAATAGTTTAAGCATATCCACCTGGGTTTTAATAAAGATGTAAAATATAAATACTGGGTTGTTTTATTATTTATACGTATATTATGTGATTGCTTCACTTTACTGAGATTGGGCTCTAAGGTTCATATCTGATTTAAAATAAATAATGTCTAAACAAACACTAGACACAAAACTTTCTTTCTTGAAAGCTAATATTTACAAATTTGACGTTTTAGTCGTTGTGCTACAATCAAAAATATGACAGTTTCCTTAAAATAGAGGTAGATCGGTTTTACATGCGGGCGAAAGCGATGTCGAATTAAAGTTTAGGGATTATTTCATTTTGGCATCATTGATGTTAACTTTATTTATCGACTTTAAGACAAACTTTGTTAAATAAAATGTATGCTTATATTTTAATAAAACTAAATTTAGTTAACAAAACCTAACCAGAACCTTTAACCAATGCGTTAAATTCAGCAAAATCCGAAATCAATGCTCTGGGTAAGCTCTTAACCCTGCTTACGTAAATGGTGCATAGCGGGTTAAAATAACTACATTGTGAGCAACTTAAGAACGTATTTTAGTTTGGTCCTCCTGTTTTTGTAATTAATAGTGAAACTTATTAAAAACTTTAATGTCCGATATTAGTAATTTTAAAATATTTGCATATTTTCTTTCACTAATTCAAGTTTATATATTATAGTAAGTAAATAAAGAAAATAAAATAATATAAAAAATGCACAATAAATATAACAATTATTACTCTACTTTTCTCTTATTTGCGTGCTGACTGGTCTGCGGGGAGGATTATATGCCCGCCGACTAATCAGCAACTGGGGTAAGAAAGCATGGTTACACACCTATTATTCTTTTTCTTTCGCATGCTTGTTCGTACGACCAAACCGCAAGCCTGCTTCTAGAAGGAATATGCTGTAAGGTTTTACTTAGTTTTCTGTTATTGTTTGTTTTATACCCATATTTCTTTGTTGATGTATGTATAGTCTGCCTCAAAGTATATCGCTATGGCTTTTGCTGGACATTACCCCGATAAACCTTTAACGATTTTATTACCTATTGTTATTGGTTAAACCCATTATTTCATAGGGGGCCAGGTATTTCTTGAGTATTGACCATTAGGTATATAAATATTTCGGCTAATATTTTAGTGGCAGTATTGAATAACCGTTTTTTACTTTTACTTTTACAAAAATATATATTTGCCAAACAATTTGCTGCCAATTCTGCGCTTGATCCTCTTATTATTTTTCCTCTTTCAACAGTTATCCCTGTTTCTCATAAAATGTCCGATATCATTTTTAAAGTCAAACAGGTCAAGCGCATTCTTTCTTCTCTTAATATTTAAAATTCGTCTGGGCTGGATGGCATATCAGTAATCGTCTTAAAAAAATGTGCTCCCGAGCTTGCACCCATCCTAACTCTCGTCTTTCGAAACTCTTACGACACGGGCATTTTCCCGGAGAGTTGGAAAGCTGCGCGTCTGCAACCTGTCCCCAAAAAAGGATCCAAAACTCTCCCTTCTAACTATAGACCTATATCTCTTCTTTCAGTTGTTTGCAAAGTAATGGAAAAATTCATTAATTCCCAAATCTTAAAGTATCTGGAAATCATAAGATGTTAAATGATAGACAATATGGATTCCGTCACAGTAGATGCACAGCTGATCTTCTTTCCTTTGTATCACACAACTGGAATCAGTCCCGTGAGTTTCTTGGTGAATCCCAGGTCTGGCATGAAGGACTTCTTAACAAACTTCCTTCTTACGGTCTTCCACCTAAGCTTTGCTCTTGGCTTTCCAGTTTCCTTACTAATCGACATATATCAGTTACTGTAGATGGTCATTCCTCCAGCTTCTACCAAATTAATGCTGGGGTGCCCCAGGGCTCAGTGCTGGCACCCAGGATGTTTCTTCTACACATTAACGATCTTCTCTCTTCCACAATCAATCCCATTCAAAGTTTTGCTGACGATAGTACCCTCCATTCTAGTATTCAATTTCTTAAGCCACCATGTAATTCTGACTTAGAAAACAAGCGCAGGTCAGTGCAGATATCTCTTTCATAAGACCTCAAACTTATCTTCGATTGGGGCGCCAAAAATCTTGTTCAAAGAAGAGCCGTTCGTCTTATTAATGATCCAACGCTCACAGAAAGGCTTACTCTTCTTGCCCACCATCGAGCTGTAGGGGATCTGTCGCTCTTCTATAGGTATTTTCACGGCTTCTGCTCCGAGGAATTGGCCAGTATAATTCCTTCTTTGGCGGCTCCCAACAGAGCAACACGTAGTGCAACTTTTATGCATCCTTTTACAGTTCAGTTAGAGAAAGAGAAGAATTTCCCGCTTTCTTCGTTCCTTCATCCCTAGAGTGTCAAGACTGTGGAACCTGCTGTACGCAGAAGTTTTTCCTTCTCCTTCCAATCTCCACACTCAAGACACCCACGGTACGTTAGTACTTAGGCATCAGCCTTCGTGGAATGTCCCGAGATTAAAAAAAAATATTACTATATCGCGTCTAAATCATTTGTCATTAGATGCAAAACAGGTTGTGAAAAATGTATATGAAATTTTAATTAGTAGAGGACTAAAAACAAACAGCTTTAAAAGAAACCTGTCTACTTACAAAAACTCCAATATCATCGATAAGGGATATTATTATTAGTGGAGAATCGAACAAAAGAAGTGATTTTCAATCCTACCGTATAGACAATACTGATTAGGACCTAATAATAAAGAAAATATATTTTCTTTATAAAAGCGAAGTTGTTCCTACCTTGGATAAACTGAAAATAAAGCTAGACGAAGACGAAACCAATATAAATATTAGTTGTTTGTAAAATGGGATTTAAATATCGCAAAATGGACAAAAGGCAAGAAGTAATGGAATCGCACAGATAACGCATTTGGAGATTTAATTTACCTTCAAGAAATTAAAAGATATAGGATAGAAAACAGATCTATAATTTATCTTGATGAAAGATGGTTTGATACACACGACACAGTAGCCAAAGGATTGGTTGATTCTAGTCAAAACTGTCAGACGAAAGCACCTTCAAATAAAGAAAAACGCATTACCATAATACACGCTGGTTCAGAAGACGGATTTGTCTCAAATTGCTTGCTGTTGTCTGCAAAGAATATTAAGAACTCTAGCTTAGGTTATCATGATGATACAAGTGCAGAACTTTTTAAAAATTGGTTTCAAAATTATCTTTTAAAAATATTCCAAACAACAGTGTTATTGTCATGGATAACACAAGCCACCACAGCCGTCTGCTACACAAAGACCAGCTTCATCAAGTTCAAAAACTGAAATCCAGGAATATTTGTTAGAAATTGATATTTATTTTAAATTCAGTTACAAAAAAGCGCAACTTTAAAAGTCCTAAATTCATATGCAATTTAAAAATACAATATGTATGTGATAATTTGGCTGAACATGCTAGGCATACTGTCTTACGTCTTCCTCCGTATCACTGTATGTTTAACCCCATAGAGCATTTGTGGAACCAAGTAAAATCAAAGGTCAGAGCAGAAAATGTTACACCTACTTTAAGTCCCAGTGTAATAAATTTGATAAAAATGTAATTACCAACATACCAGGTGAAAGCTGGAAAAATTCAGTACAGCACAGTATAAAAGTTGAGGACTCTTACATTTCTATACAAAACAATATAAATCCTATTGTAGTTAATCTCAATGATGACTCTGATAGTGAAACAGAATTAGATTTAGATATTTAGATTAAAAATGTTATTATCTATAGATAATATAGTTATAAATGTATTAGGACTTTGCATATATTTAATTTTAAGATTATACCTACTTAAATAAACAATAAATTATAAATCTATACATATTAGATTCCGTCCTTTAATACCTATTGATCCGCAGTTTTATTGTTGTCGGCAGATATAATCCATAAATGAAGGCAGAGTTAACACGGTATACTTTGAGACCAACTATACTGTCGTTTTTAAAAATTCAGTTTGTACTATACACTTCTCTTTTTGTTTTAATAAGGTTAATAGTAGATATTTCTATATCCACAATGTTCAAGAAAAGTCCTACAAAGATTGATCCTCATCCTTGATATCTTAGAGTACTCTAATTCACCTATAAAAGTCTATTACAATAAAAATGGTCAAAATCATATTACAAGGTTAAGTCCCATGATAATTAAATCATTTACAAAGCAAATGTATCCGCCACAACATATTGCTAAAAGAATGCGCATTACTTAACCTAATACTAAGATAATAATGATTTTACTATAGCACAGTAAATTTTAATGTGACCGAACTATAAAATGTCGATGTGCAGTAACACTATGCAGTTGAAGCACTTTCTGAACAAAAAAAAATGAAACACATTTACTTTTTGTGGTAAATTGTGTAAAATAAATAAATAATTTAACAATTTTTATAAATAAATATTATTCTTTTAGTTTTTCCAATAAAACTTGCTACCCATAATTTCTTCTTAAAAGCTACTAAAACACACTTAATTTTACGTATAAAAAACGCTGGTATCCAATGTAAAACAGTTTAATCCCATGAGTTTTTGTTCGCCATTCAAACTTTGGAAAATTTACTGCATACTTTTGTAAATTATCTAAACTCGCAATGCGACTAACGTAATAAAGCTGAAAATGTCCATTCTGCCCCAAACATTTTTATCCACTGGCTTCGATTAAATTTACAAAAATGCGCCATAAAGCCCGCATATTCACAGAGATACAAATATCAATCGCTTTATATTTTTACTGCCATTTAAGTTATTTTCATATATATTTTTTTCAGTAAAAGCTGTAGGCATCATATTGAATATTGATTGTACTTTTTATATATTGTTTCGACGTATTCAATTTAAGGTAAAAAAAGGTAAAACTTTTTGATAAACATACAGCGGCGCAGATAAGCAATAAATGCAATTTTTATATATTTGCAATTGATTTTTAAGAAAAAAAAACAATTGGGTTATCATAAAAACAAAGAGAAGCTTCAACAAAAGTTTGTCATTGGAATCAAACGATACAACATGATTTTAAAATGTTTAGAATCACGTTTTAATCTTTGCTGATCGTCACCTACTTGAAATTGGCAAAATTTATTATTAAAATTTTAAATATCCTAGGACTAATGGGAAGCCATAGTTTTAATATTGTTTATTTGGAACTGCTACGCGACAACTCGCCGGCTCTCCCATTTTTAGAAAGAGTTTTTCAGGGTTCGTTGATGAAAAATCTTTATGTCGGTCTGGAAGCTCTCAGAAATTCCGAACGAAATAATAGCGGTCAAACCAAGGACTGCTACTGATATTAAGTATAACCTAGTGCACGACACAAAACGTAAAAACTACAGTGGTCTAAGCCTCAACCGCTTACAGCGCTTTAATAGCATCAATGAATACATAAAGCTGTCAGTCCTCAAGAACAGTTCCGATTTTGATAACTTTTTTAAATATTTTTGTTTTTTCATATTATTCAAAATCAGAAACCTTTTGGAGTCAGCAAACAAGTATTTATATTGTTTAAACAATATTTATGATATTTAAATGGAACTTTTTTTTAAATGGAGTAACTTTAAATATTTATTTTCGTTATTCTTACACAGAAACTTTTTTGTAAATAATTAAATTTACTACAAAAATAGTTTTATAATAATTTTTCATTTTTTTATATTTTCGAAGATATCGTAAATTTTACTTTCTGATAGCAAAAATTTTACTCAATTTCCGAACTGTAATAATTGCTTATTATAAGATATTTTTTAAATAATAGTGACATAAAATTAATATACATAACAAAATTAAAAATTAATATATTTTTTTAGGATTGAAACAACCCTCAGGAGCATATTATTTATGAGATATTTAAGAAAATATGATAAAATTTAAATTTTAAAAAAATAGGAAGGAATATTTATTATTTTAATATTTATTACATATACAAAAAATATGAAATTTAATTTTTAGTTATATTTTGCGTATCAGAATTTTCATTTTCTTTGAGTGTTGGGTGGTTATTGAAGTCACTTCCACTGAAAACACTGCAAGCCGGTGAGCAATGAAGGCCACTTTTTTTGCAGCCACATACTGAATCGCATTCTGTTTTGCAGGAGCAAAATATGATTTTTAAGACGTTTTCAGGTGCTGCTGGTTGCGTCATTTTTACTATTTTTAAATAATCGTCTTTTTGCCAACCCCATTCTTCAGGAGGGATTAGAGAATTAATTTTCCATTGCTGGACTTATAAGTAGACGCTTTTGATGTGTTGTTCTGATGTACCCTTTGTCGGATATAGTAAATAAAGTTGTACACTTTTATCTTTTGAAGCTAATGCTTTAAAAGTTTTTGGCAGTTATACATACCATACATTATGAGTGTACAACTTACACCTTAAATTCAGGTGCTGCACGTAATTTATAATAATTATTTAAAATTTTAATAAAACTATTTTAATGCATTCACATCCAGTAAATGCATAAATAAATAAAATACTTAACTACCATATTTACTTGACATAGTTTTTGTTGAATAAACTCGTAGTAAGGCACTACTTTGAAGTAGTTTAAAAAAACATTTTTTTATTATCAGGTTGTATTTTACTTACAAGTCCAGCAATGGAAAATTAATTTTCTAAACCCTACCGAAGAATGGGATTGGCAAGAAGATGAATATTTAAAACCAGTACAAATGACGCAACCAGCAGCACCTGAAAACGTCTTAAAAATAATATTTTGCTCTTGCAAAACAGGATGCGGTTCAGCATCAGCTGCAGAAAAAGTGGCCTTCATTGCTTACCTTGCAGGGTTTGCAGTGGAAGAGACTGCGATAACCACCCACCATTTGAAGAAAATAAAATCTTCGACACGCAAAATATAAATAAAAATTAAGTGTCATATTTTTTAATATTTTAAAAATACTGATAAATAACACTTTTTTTATTTATTTAAATTTTATCATATTTTCTTAAATTTCTAATAAAGAATATGTTTCTAAAGAAATATATACATTTTTAATTTTATTATGTATATGTATTGTATGTCACTATTATATAAAATAATATATTATAAGCCAATATAACAGTCCAAAACTTAAGTAAAATTTTTGCGCTCGGAAATTGAAGTTTACGATATCTTCGAAATTAGAAAAAAATACGAGAAACACTATTTTTGTAGAAAATTTAATTATCTACAAAAAATATTCTGTGTTAAAATATCCAAAATTAATATTTAAAAAGTTATAACGATAAAAAAAATGTTTTATTTAAATATCATAAATGATATTGTTTAAACCAGCTTATTCTCAACCGCTGCGCTGGTTCGGCGGACTAACAGTGGTCCGCGGAGAAATTTTACTGGTCCGCGGACAATTTCTTCTATCCGCGAAAAAAATTTACTTATTAAAAATAATAGTAATAACTAAATTTTAATTTATATAATTAAGAAATATGAATATTTTAAACTAATTTTTATTTGTATATTTATATAATTACATATCTTTACATTTAAATATTATTGAAAGAAAATGATAATAAAAATGTTCCGATTAACTTATGTAGGAGTTCTTTAATACCTAGTTAAATTGGGTCGTTAGAAAAATATCACTGGTCGGCGATTTTTTTTTTACAAATTTTACTGGTCCGCGGGCCAAAAAAGGTTGAGAAACGCTGGTTTAAACGATATAAATATTTCTTTGCCTCCTTTAAAAGGTTTCTGATTTTGAATAATATAAAAAAACAAAATTATTTAAAAAAATAATCAAAATCGGGGTTGTTCTTGAGGACTTCCAACTAAAATGCTTTATTGGCGCTACAACTTAGCCTCAGAAGGACTACATCTAGATGGAGTACACTACCTTTCTTCTGCTATCAGCCGCCATATTGAAGCCGCCATATTGGATTATTCAAAGGCGCCCTAGGCATTTGCAAGTAGATGCTTTAAACTTTTAAATAAGCCCTTGGTGGGTTTATTTTGGTGTGTGGGTGTGTGTATCCGTTGGTTATTTATTTTTTCAGAATATTACACCAAATCAAACTTCCTATTTTTAATACTATCTATACTAAATGGTCAAATCTTTTTTTTTGATGTCGGGATTCTGATATCAAACTTTGTACCTACATATACTTTCCGGACAACCTAAAACTTGCAAAAATAGTAATAATTTGTTTTTTTTTAATCGTTAGTATAGCTATTACTAATAAAAATAATATTTATATGATATGGAAATGATTTTAGCACCTAACAGCAACTTCAAAACGGTCTCGCCAATGTTACGATCTCCTTTAATATTGGTTTAATAAAATTAAAAGACAAATTGTACAATAAAAGTTAATTGTCAAATAATTGGAAAATTACTTTGGAAGTATGTCTACTAATAACCAATGGAAAAGACAGGCCAGAGTAAACTTTGAATTTACGACTATTATGTGACCAATTAGGCTCTAAGTATATCAAAATTGCCTGTAACTAACTTATTTAATCATACAATAAAAATTTAAATTTATATTTGAACAAATGTGTCTAAAATAATATAAAGATTAATATGCATATAAGACTTTCTTCAAAACTATAGTAAATATTATAAAATCACAACGATGAATGGGTAATTGTTATAGAGTTTTTCTTTAATCAACATAGGGTTTCCTAAAGTTCTACCACTGTTCATGACAAAAAATGAAATACATTTTTTAGAAAATAATAAAGTTTCTTTCAGCTGGTATACACCAAAAACACAACTATATTTTGACCGAAAATTTGGGATCATAGGTATAATAACAGGTTCAGGCTAAGGTTTAAGGTCCGGGATCTCAGAATCCCGGCTTGAATTTAGTCCCGGAAATTCAGGATTTTTCTTTTTACGATCAAATTTTAATCAGTTCTCAATGGTTCTCGTGTAAAAAAAAACATTATTCTTTATGGGTAATTTTTTACTTGTATTTATACTTTTCACGTAATTTAAAAAGAAATATCACTTAGTGAGCACAGCTTATTGTTAGCCAAGCTTTAAGAGGTTTATATTTCCATCAGTTTTAAAATTATCTACTTACAGTACCACCCACAAGTGCGGAAACTAAAGAAACTTTTCCTTGGCTAGCAGTCGTATTTGCGACCAAAGTTACTTTTTTACGTAAGTGACTTATCTTAGGAACATCCTTTCCTTTTGTATACTCCGTATATATCCCCGATTAGACCCTCTTTGGAATATTGTTCTTATGTCTGGGGAATGGCGTCTGCTACAACTCTTAGCATTTTTGATTTCATCTAAAGAAGAGCAGTTCAACTTGTTAATGATTCCACGATTATAAGAAGTTTGTCTTCTCTTGGCCAACGACGGGCTGTAGGGGAACTATTGCTGTATTTTACGGCTTCTACTTTAATAACTTGGTCAGTATAATTTCTTTTCTGGCAGCTCCCAATAGAGCAACACGTAGTTCTGTTTTATGCATCATTTTACATTTTAACTTGAAAGGTCCTGTACTTCTTGTTTTGTTCGTTTCTTTATTCTTAGAGTGCCCAAACTTTGAAACCTGCTACCCGCAAATATTTTCCCTTCTCCTTCAAATAAACTCCCTTTTATTACACTTATGACACCCACAATAAGTTAAAATGTGTTTTTAGTTTATGCATGGGATTTATTAAACTAAAAGGTAATGTTTTTGGTATAAAATATTAGCTTACATAAAATATTTCTAATTTTTTAACTTTTTAGAGTATCCTAAACCTACAATGCTTTTGTAAGGCAGCTTAATATAGTAATAATATTTATAATGTTTAATATTAAGTTTTTCGTTGACATATTAACAGAACCCTGAGTATAAATAATATTCATGGATACATTAATTTTTCTTTTAAATAAAAAGCAAACATTTTTGGATGTTTTTTATTGAAGGTCTATTTTCGTGTTTATAAATATTTTCTGGAGTTTTTTTTAAACAGAAACAAAAACGTAAAAATTACCAAAGCTCGCTACAAACCCTCGAGACTCCAAAAGATACACTAATTGAGCAAGGTATTATTGCCACCAAAACGCTGATTTTCATCTTCTTTTTGCGGATAAAGGCAAAAAGAAAAAAGCCAAAAGAATTGCCAGAAGCATCATTAGCCTAAATGAGCGTTACGTAACGAGATAGGTCCGCATAATGCTTACTAATTCTGATAAATAAAGTGTGTCTTTGTACGAAAATGGCCAATAAAAAGTGACAAGTTAAAGTTCCGGGCGGGAGTGGAGCCATCTGTCAGTGCATGGATCATTTGAGTTCAGAGGCGCCGAGAATTATTCCTGATACACCTGTGCTATGAATCTCGAAGAAAAGAAAAAAATGTTTAAAAAAGGATTTATATTTAAATTTAGGTATATCCAGTGCATTTAACTTAAAACGTCACAATCTTAAAAACAAGCAGTCTAAAAGGTGCTATATACAAAATCTAGGCCCCCATTTTTCAATAATTTCGTTGAGTTAATTTAAGAGATGTTCAAATGGTTTTAGTGGAAAGCCACTGTTGGAATAAGCACTGGCTGTAATAGCCTTCAAAAAAAGTTTTGTTTTTAAGAGTAAGTATAGTTTTCAAAATTGTTTAAGGCTTACTTAAACGGATTCTTCAAAAGATCTAATTTAGATAGAACATGCAAAATTAGCAGTGTACTAGATTGTATACAACGAATTCTTGGATAAAAATAAAGTAAATAAACCTTGTTTGGGATTAATATGATCAAAGGGTCAAGGCGGGAGAGTTCTTGTAAACACACTGCATTGGCAAGGTTGATTAAACACACTATACTTCAAGTCCAAAATTTCTGTCAATGACGTATCGCTCGCTTTTAGAGTGCCCCGGGTTGTGTGGGGTCAGGGGAATCAATTCCAGTAGCGTATGCATTTTAGAAAATAAATGATAAAATTTTGTCAAAACATGAAAATATTTTTTACAAACAAAAATTATTTTCTCACATTTTTATCAACCCTTTAAATTAGTAACAAGCCTATATTATTTTGGTATTATTCGGATTAATGAAAAATGTAATTTTCTTGTTTAATTTTGCACACCTTCTATTTTGAGGTCATAGAACACAAACTTGAGTTTTTTTTTGGCGATTTTTCAACGTTTTTCCAAAAAAAAAAATACATTTTTTACTTTAATTTTACCTTCTCTGATTTTATTTTGCTACATAAAAAAAATTTAGACTTAAAATAAATTAAAACAGATGTAAAAGCAGAACGATAGACAATCCAAGTTACACCGACTTGCCAATTCACCACCGATCTTGCAATTTCAATATTAAATACGATATTTACACGTATTGCTTCATCAAAAATATCCACTATATAAGGAACACGAAAGCCCTGAGATCATCAGCTTGTAGAATCCAATAACTATTTCGGGTCTTTCGTGTTCCATATTTAGGATTTCCATATCAAGAATATTTTTGATCAAACATTGCCCAGCGAGCGAAGCAAGGTTCGCATACCTTATAAAAATGTCATAAAGAAAACTATTACTACTTGGTAACAGGTCAACATTTTTAGAATTTCGAGTTGAAAAATTAAGGTTTTTTCCTTACTTTTTAAGTGATTTTTTTTTAAATATTAAAATAGTATGAGTTTTTAAATATGTTTTCGTGCAAATGACAGAATTTAAAGGAATATATCGTAAAATAGAATAAAACAATTCAATTATTATTATTTTTTAAATACTATAAGAGGCGGCCAAAAAAACAGCTTCTGATTCATGTTAAACAATCGAAAAGTAAAGAGTGTGCAAAAAATAGCGAAAAAATCGCATTTTTCAGTATCCGAATAATTACTAATATTGTTTTTGGCCCTTTAAAACTCTGAATACCGTACGCGAAAAAACTTTTGTTAAAGTTGCACGTATCTCTGCAGCATCCAAAGTGGTTAGTTCTGGATTTCGTTCCCGAATCCCATGGTAAATATTTTTAACCATTATTCGTTCTTTAAACGTTAACTAAGTCTTTTTTTTGAAGGCGGATAACTAGTTAAAGGTTGGTTAATATTCATAGTTTACAGAATTAAAAGCACTTAACAACACTTAATCTTTATATACAATTATATACACTAAATAAGATAAACTATTATAAAATTGGCACAAAACAATATCTATATACTACAATTATTAGAAATTTATAATATTTAGAAAATACCCTGTATAGAAATTAAAATTTAAACTTACAAAATCTGTCCATAATCAATAATAACTAAATAAAATCATCGAACAGCACGAAGACCCTGTAGATACGCTTATTTTCAAGTCTCTTTAAGTTGTAAACTAAGGAATGTGTGTTGCCACTTTTATTGTCTTCTCGATAACAATGATTTCAATACATATTGGCGTGCTATTTTAAGTGCGATCGCTGACTGGTAACTTATTTTTGCGAATTATGACAACGTGGCGATGAAACTTTTGGCCGGTTTACTGTTATTGAAGCGGAAAAGTATATCATAGGCTGAAAAATCATTTGCTAGTGTTAGATTTTTATTTAGCCGCTTCGTCGGTTGGGTGGCCGGTATTAAATGAGTCACTGACAGAAATTTTGGACTTTAGGTATAAATAACATCACTCCAAAAATAATCACTTTTTTAATGTTTATAGAATTGCATCATAAATGGCATTTTTTAAATATTGATAATTCTTTATTGTTAAAAAATATTTTTAAGCCAGAAAACTATTTTTGTTTATTATCTGAAGTGACAGACAAATATGTCATTTACTTTAGATGCTCAATTCGATTGCTGTTGATCAAGTCAGTTTACAAAACGTGTTATTGAATAATATAACCTAATAGAAAGAGATAAAATGACATCGAAGTGCCGTACAATACCTGATTTAATATTATTTTTTGTCAAACGAATACAGCAGCTGTCCAAATCAACCTTTTTGCGGGTGCAATCGGATCTTGAAACTGTCATATCAATAAATGTTTATATTTAAATCGATGTTGCCTATAGAAACACAAAAACCAATATTTTTGAATAATTTTATTACATTTTCAAGATAATTTCCTGATTTTGATTTTTGAGATCTGGCAATTTGTTTACGTTTTTCTAAAACAAAAACAAACGATGGCGTTGCGTTAATTCTAGTCCTTGAGTTAGTTGATTGTATATTAGTTTTAAAATCTATTTAAAGACTTACCTGCCTGTTTTTTATTTATGTAACTGTAATACAAAATACTGGTACAAAATAATAATTAAAAAATTAAATTTAAATTTGCTTGTACTTGAATACTTTTTTCTTTCACTGTATAATCAGATTTTAAAAAATAATTTGATTTGATTTTTGAAAATACTGCTCGCCATATTGGATCTCTCATTTTGAATTTTTTAAATCTGACCTTAAATTTGTGATTAGCGACGTTCAAAATCCTATGTACCGAGTCTGGCTTATTTGGTACGTCATATAACCAGCTATCTTGAATTTTGCTAAATCTTTTTCTTCAAATCCATGATTAGGGGTTTCCAAAACCCCCGTTTACTTAATTTGCATATGCATATTAAAAATACGTAAATCGCATGTAAAGTACCGCCTTTCCTTTTTTTTGGGTGGTATTGTTATTAATAAGTACAGGTCCTTAGAGATGTTTTTGATATATCGGCATTTACAGTTTTTAAAGAAATACCCTCTATATATTTTATACATTCCCTAGAAAGTTCAAATAATTCCTTTTTATTAAAATATTACCAAAATAGTAATAATAATAATAGTAATAATGAAAATAGTAATGATAACTAATTTTTTTTGTAATAGCATAAAACCAGGAATAAAAAACAGACTTTGATACATTGATTCGGAGCACGTACACATACAGTGCCTTCATTAATGTTTGTAAACCACGTGACCACGCGATTTTGGTTTGTAAAAGTGGCTCCACTGCTTGGTTTTTTTCCTATTTACAATGTTGCCACGATGGAAAAAAGTTAATAAAGTTCTTGCTGACATTTATTTTTTTCTGTGACAATTTACCAGCTTCTAAACTCCAGACAAAGCAAAAAATGTGTAAATCAAAATTACTGATTATAATAATCTCCTAAAATGTTAAAATTCCAAAAAAATCAGAATCAGTGCAGGTTAGTGGTCAAAAGAACACACCGTTTATGAGGAAAAATTGTAGTGTTGGCAACACAGCAAGCTCTGTTTCGACAGTAGACTTGACTGACACTACTGACAGATCATTGTGGGCGTTAGCGGTATTTGGTTTTTGGATAGTTTTTTTTTTTTTGAAAAGTTTTAAATTTTTTTGATCAAATTATGTTCGAAAACGAACCTTACAAGCTTAAAACAGTTCTTTTCAGAACTACTTTTCATATTTTGAGTTTTAAAGGTAAGTTACATGTGTTTTTTTATTGAGGTTACGTAAATAAAACTGTTTTGTTTTCTTTTAGAAAATGTTAAAAATGTGGACTGTGGAACAAGATGCCTTTATAATAATGGCACATTTTAGAAGTGCAACTCGTAATGAGGATGGAACTTGGTCATATTCTCTCCAATGTTGCATGAACCATTTTAGAGAAAGGTTTCCTGACAATCTTGTTGAGTACGAAACATTTGTCCATCACAGACATGTGCTAATCAATCGCTTTGAAAACAAGAATTGCATTTGTAAGGGCAAGTCCACTGGAAGGCCTACCGTGCTTACAGAACCTGTTCTTGATATACATGCCCGAATGGAGCACATTCCTAACAAATCAGTGGAGAAGTTGTCTACTCAGTCCGGTAAGGATACTATTTTAAATAAAAATTGAAATTAATGTTTACAGTGCCATATTTTTTTTTTAGAAACGTTTGTTAGTACTTGCCATAAAAGAGAGTGCAGTTTTGTCAATGGTTTAATGAGATTCTTAACAATGAATGATGTTTTGGACCGTACTTTCTTCTCTGATGAAGCGTGGTTTCATTTGCCCGGTTAAAATAATTGGAATTTTTTGTACATTGTTTTATCTTAATTTCTTTTAGCATGTAATAATTCTTCTAGTTTTTTTTTTATTATGTAACTTAGGTAGTGTAATTTATTAATAATGTAAAAATAAATCTAAGTCATGTCCATCATTTTAAGTTAAGTAGTTTTATTTAAATAATATAAATAAACTGTGTAAACCAAGAGTAAATGTGACTTGAATTTTCCTATTAAGTTTAAATTGACTAAAATCCAAAGGTATAATAAAATATATTAACAGATCTTTGCTAAACCAAACATAGTCAAGGGAACATGGCACCAAAATAGGTCTTACGAGGGATTTTTTGTGCAGTAAGATGGATTCAAATGCGGTTTCTTACATTCGAATTGCATAAACATATAGAAACTTTGTAAAACAAATTTAATTAATGGGAAATAAATAACTGCATTTTTGCATTAGAAAAATGCATTTTCGAAATGCATCTTAAAGTCTTCGTCGGTTGGGTGGCCGGTATTAAATGAGTCACTGACAGAAATTTTGGACTTTAGGTATAAATAACATCACTCCAAAAATAATCACTTTTTTAATGTTTATAGAATTGCATCATAAATGGCATTTTTTAAATATTGATAATTCTTTATTGTTAAAAAATATTTTTAAGCCAGAAAACTATTTTTGTTTATTATCTGAAGTGACAGACAAATATGTCATTTACTTTAGATGCTCAATTCGATTGCTGTTGATCAAGTCAGTTTACAAAACGTGTTATTGAATAATATAACCTAATAGAAAGAGATAAAATGACATCGAAGTGCCGTACAATACCTGATTTAATATTATTTTTTGTCAAACGAATACAGCAGCTGTCCAAATCAACCTTTTTGCGGGTGCAATCGGATCTTGAAACTGTCATATCAATAAATGTTTATATTTAAATCGATGTTGCCTATAGAAACACAAAAACCAATATTTTTGAATAATTTTATTACATTTTCAAGATAATTTCCTGATTTTGATTTTTGAGATCTGGCAATTTGTTTACGTTTTTCTAAAACAAAAACAAACGATGGCGTTGCGTTAATTCTAGTCCTTGAGTTAGTTGATTGTATATTAGTTTTAAAATCTATTTAAAGACTTACCTGCCTGTTTTTTATTTATGTAACTGTAATACAAAATACTGGTACAAAATAATAATTAAAAAAATTAAATTTAAATTTGCTTGTACTTGAATACTTTTTTTTTCTTTCACTGTATAATCAGATTTTAAAAAATAATTTGATTTGATTTTTGAAAATACTGCTCGCCATATTGGATCTCTCATTTTGAATTTTTTAAATCTGACCTTAAATTTGTGATTAGCGACGTTCAAAATCCTATGTACCGAGTCTGGCTTATTTGGTACGTCATATAACCAGCTATCTTGAATTTTGCTAAATCTTTTTCTTCAAATCCATGATTAGCGGTTTCCAAAACCCCCGTTTACTTAATTTGCATATGCATATTAAAAATACGTAAATCGCATGTAAAGTACCGCCTTTCCTTTTTTTTTTTTGGGTGGTATTGTTATTAATAAGTACAGGTCCTTAGAGATGTTTTTGATATATCGGCATTTACAGTTTTTAAAGAAATACCCTCTATATATTTTATACATTCCCTAGAAAGTTCAAATAATTCCTTTTTATTAAAATATTACCAAAATAGTAATAATAATAATAGTAATAATGAAAATAGTAATGATAACTAATTTTTTTTGTAATAGCATAAAACCAGGAATAAAAAACAGACTTTGATACATTGATTCGGAGCACGTACACATACAGTGCCTTCATTAATGTTTGTAAACCACGTGACCACGCGATTTTGGTTTGTAAAAGTGGCTCCACTGCTTGGTTTTTTTCCTATTTACAATGTTGCCACGATGGAAAAAGTTAATAAAGTTCTTGCTGACATTTATTTTTTTCTGTGACAATTTACCAGCTTCTAAACTCCAGACAAAGCAAAAAATGTGTAAATCAAAATTACTGATTATAATAATCTCCTAAAATGTTAAAATTCCAAAAAAATCAGAATCAGTGCAGGTTAGTGGTCAAAAGAACACACCTTTTATGAGGAAAAATTGTAGTGTTGGCAACACAGCAAGCTCTGTTTCGACAGTAGACTTGACTGACACTACTGACAGATCATTGTGGGCGTTAGCGGTATTTGGTTTTTGGATAGTTTTTTTTTTTTGAAAAGTTTTAAATTTTTTGATCAAATTATGTTCGAAAACGAACCTTACAAGCTTAAAACAGTTCTTTTCAGAACTACTTTTCATATTTTGAGTTTTAAAGGTAAGTTACATGTGTTTTTTTTATTGAGGTTACGTAAATAAAACTGTTTTGTTTTCTTTTAGAAAATGTTAAAAATGTGGACTGTGGAACAAGATGCCTTTATAATAATGGCACATTTTAGAAGTGCAACTCGTAATGAGGATGGAACTTGGTCATATTCTCTCCAATGTTGCATGAACCATTTTAGAGAAAGGTTTCCTGACAATCTTGTTGAGTACGAAACATTTGTCCATCACAGACATGTGCTAATCAATCGCTTTGAAAACAAGAATTGCATTTGTAAGGGCAAGTCCACTGGAAGGCCTACCATGCTTACAGAACCTGTTCTTGATATACATGCCCGAATGGAGCACATTCCTAACAAATCAGTGGAGAAGTTGTCTACTCAGTCCGGTAAGGATACAATTTTAAATAAAAATTAAAATTAATGTTTACAGTGCCATATTTTTTTTTTAGAAATGTTTGTTAGTACTTGCTATAAAAAGAGAGTGCAGTTTTGTCAATGGTTTAATGAGATTCTTAACAATGAATGTTGTTTTGGACCGTACTTTCTTCTCTGATGAAGCGTGGTTTCATTTGCCCGGTTAAAATAATTGGAATTTTTTGTACATTGTTTTATCATAATTTCTTTTAGCATGTAATAATTCTTCTAGTTTTGTTTTTTATTATGTAGCTTAGGTAGTGTAATTTATTAATAATGTAAAAATAAATCTAAGTCATGTCCATCATTTTAAGTTAAGTAGTTTTATTTAAATAATATAAATAAACTGTGTAAACCAAGAGTAAATGTGACTTGAATTTTCCTATTAAGTTTAAATTGACTAAAATCCAAAGGTATAATAAAATATATTAACAGATCTTTGCTAAACCAAACATAGTCAAGGGAACATGGCACCAAAATAGGTCTTACGAGGGATTTTTTGTGCAGTAAGATGGATTCAAATGCGGTTTCTTACATTCGAATTGCATAAACATATAGAAACTTTGTAAAACAAATTTAATTAATGGGAAATAAATAACTGCATTTTTGCATTAGAAAAATGCATTTTCGAAATGCATCTTAAAGTTTGTAACTATAAAAAAATTATAATTAGGTAAATAATGATGCAAATGGGCTCAAATTTGTTATTTGGGGGTTTTCGAGGTCGTTGAACACTCATATGATATTGACAAGGTCCTGGGGAGTACCTGGTGCGCGCTAAGGATGGTGTAACGCAGAAATGCAGGTTTTCATTTTCCAATAAGTAAATTTGTTCACAAAGTTTGTAGACGTTGATACGAATCGAATGCAAAAAACCGCATTCAAATCCATCTTACTGCACAAAAAATCCCTCGTTTCCTTTACTAGAATTTGTTGTACCTAAATCTAGCAAATGAAATTATTGACAAACAAGAGACTCAAAACTAAATGCATACAAAAATTATCCAAAAAGGCTGTAATAACTTGGTTCAAATTACAATTACTTGAAAAAATAATAAATGGTAAATTTTCTAACCTTAAAAAAATTGTTTTTGACATTTAAATATCGATTTTAAAATTCCCGGCGCCAATGAATATTTCTAGGGATATTTTATTAAATTTTGTTCAACCTCTGAATAGGCAACCCGCAACATTTTTGGTCACGTGGTTTACAAACATTAATGAAGACCCAGTGCTCTTGACCACTCTCGAACTATTTTGCCAGGGCTTGTTGATAAAAACGGCGTTCTCGACGGGTAAGCATCATTTAAGTCCCTTGCAATTCAAACGATTGTTTTTGTAGTACAATATTTATTATCGATATAATTTTATTCTATTATATATTTACAAAAAGGAAACATACTCTTAAGGGCTGTTTAAACTTTGTTTGTATTTTAATATAAAAATGCTAAATGCTGCGTTTTTATAACTTTTGATTAATAGAGAGATGTTTCTAAACGCCTTATGCCCTTACGGGCCCTTACTGCGGTATGTGTTATAAAAAGTATGCATGTTCGTGTAACAAGCAACAGCATACGTATTTAAAAGGACCTAAAAAACTTATTATTATAAATAAGAAACACAGAGGGATTAAAGTTGATGTATTATTAGCGTGCAGTTTGTTTACCTCTAAAAGGATTTTTGCCCTTTTAGGGTTTTTTAAAGAATAATCTTATATAAAATTTATCAAAATTATTGAATATTTAGGAAAATTTGTAATTTTTATTATTTTATAATAATTTGAGCATAAATTAAATGTTTGAGTATTTTATTGGGGGTAAAACAGCCCTCAATTATCACTTAAATATCGTACAATTAAAATAAGGGAAAAACAAAAAATGTTTTGTTTTCTGCCTTAAATTTTAAATAAATAGCCATTTAACTACCTAAAAAAATGTTTTCCTCCCTTAGGGGTTTTAAATACCCCTTGCACTGCTTTTGGGGGCGTAGAAATTATCCAATTCGAATCAAAATTACAACCATCAGTTTAGAATTATGCCAACCCATAAAAAGGGTGTATTTTGCCCTTTTAGGGGTGATACCGGTGATCAAGGGTTTCGGGGCCCCAAGATTCGGAATAACCTACCCAAAAATCGTTTCCTGAGAGCATATAATAGTTGTCAAAAAACATTTTCATAAGTTTTTTACAAAAACAGCCCCCAAAGAGAGTGTTTTTTACCCTTTTAGAAGTGACGCTGGAGTTCAAAGGTTTTCAGACTCCCAAATTTGCGATTAGCGACCCAAAAAGCGTAAACTGAGAGTATTTTCTAGGCGCTTAAGAACATTTTTATAAGTTTTTCTAAAAAACAACCTCTTAAAAGGGTGTTTTTTGCTTTTTCATGGGTGACGCCGGGGTTTTTGGGCTTAGAGACCCGAAAATTTGGAATCGATGACCCAAAAAACGTCCCTGGGAGGATTTTCTAAGTGCTTAAAGAGCATTTTTATAAGTTTTTTATAATATTTTTTTAAAATTAAAAAAGGGTGTTTATTGCATTTTAGGAGTGATGCCAGAATTTTCGAGCTGCGGGACCCCGAAATTCGAAATCATTGACCCAAAAAACGTACCCTGAAGCAGAGCTGTCAAAGTACTTTTAAATAGTACTTCAAGCACAAGTACCAAGTTTTTGATTTTTTTAAAATTACTTCAGGTACAAGTACCAAGTATTCATTAAAATGTACTTGCATTTTCAAGTAAATTAAAAAAGTACTTGAAATACCACCCAAGTATTTTACTTGAAGTAAATCCAAGTACTTGAAGTAAACCAAAGTACTTAAAGTAAAACAAATTACTTAAAGTAAAACAAAGTACTTGAAGTAAAACAAAGTACTTGAAGTACACCAAAGTACTTGAAGTAAACCAAAGTACTTGAAGTACATAAAAGTACTTGACAAGTACTTTTTATTTACTTGAAGTATTGTTTTTACTTCAAGTTCTTTTTATTTACTTGAAGTACTTTCTTTACTTAAAGTACTTTCTTTTACTTGAAGTACTTTTTTTACTTCAAGTACATCGAAATACTTCAAGTACCTAAATAAATACTTCAAGTAATTTACTTGGTCAAATCAAGTAAAAATCCAAGTATCTTTATTAAAACTAATCAAGTACAAGTACAAGTACCTCCTAATAAAAAGTACTTGAAGTAAAATACTTGAAGTACAAAAAAGTACTTCAAGTAAAATTTTACTTAAAGTACTTCAAGTTTTGACAGCTCTGCCCTGAAGGTAGTCTCCATTTGCAGCGAAATTGGGCACCCAGGACCCGCGATTTAAATATACCAAATAGTTTTGAGCAAAGACGAAAAGGAATACACACTATTTTATTTTTATTAGAACTATTTTAAAACAATATAAGCCAGTCAGTACAATTGATTTTCCTATATCGTTTAAGGCGCAGATGTATCCTAATATTGCCAAATATAGTTTTTCCAAAGGCGGCAAATTTAATTCGCCAGATTATTAAATTCGTTTTATTACTATGACATTATAAAGGCATATTTCAAATAAAGAATAATCACTTGTTTACACTTTGTAAATCAAACAAACAATAGAACAAATACCAAAATTTAAAAGTGTTTTTTTATATGTACCTACATACAAAACAAGAAATAAAATCTGTTTGCCCTAAAAATCTTATATTAGTAATAATTTCTTTTTTATTATAATGAGTAAGTAATTTAATTTGTAAACGTTTATTTTAAAGTAAATCAAAAGGTAAGGAATATTTTTCAAGTAATTAGTAAATTCAAAATATTTTTGCTAAAGTTTTACCGTAGCAAAGGTATATATTTTATGTCTTACGGTCAAAAAGAAATCTGTTTTTGAAACTAAAGGAGAATTATTATTTTAAATAAATGGTTTTAGAATTATGTTGGGCGATTTTTTCATATTCTTCTAGTAGGTATCTGGTTGTCTGGAATATGGAATATATTCCGTTAAATTTCCTTTTTCACAAAATAAAAACGATGAAATGCATTTTTTCAATACCTGTACCTAATACTGAAGTTTAATTATTCGTTCTTTTTAAAGGCAAACTATTATTTTAAAATACTAAGCAGAGTAAATTCCTCAATAATATCGCTTTACTTGCACGACCATAAAAACATATACTTTTTATAGTTATATATTGGACCACTATTAAATGGCTCTGCTTAATGTAAGATGTGGCACGTGTACTTTGTGACTAACCCCACTTTATATCTATCTCTTTTGTCCTAATATGGTAATAGCCGAGTTTCTTAAAAAGTGTAAGAAATTAAAACTGCAATAATCAAACCAAAGTTTAGCTACCATATGTTGACGATATTTTGAATGACGAAAAAGTTAAAGGTTTCTTAAAACATCTAAATTGTCTCCGACCTTGTATCAAATTTAGAATGAAGGAGCAAAATTCGGCTCTACCTTTTCTCGACGTTTTAGTTAAACGAAATAATGGACATATACAACTCTCGGTATACAGAAAACCCACCCACACTGGACAATATATACACCAGAATTCCAATCACTCTAACGGAACGAAGCCAGGAGTCATACGTACTCTATATAACCGCGCAGTGACCTTATGTAACAGTAAGGAATCCCTGCAAACCGAAATAGATAATATAACTAGGGATCCTAAGTAGAACGACTACAGTAAGAGATTGGTTAAGGAAATAATCGACAAATATCAAGATAAGACAAAAAACTCTTATTTGAATAAGACTCCACAGAACCAAATATTTATGACTATTTGGTATATAAAAGGCACTTCGGAAAAGATCCGCAAAATAACAAATAAGTATAATATCAAAACAACATTTAAATCCCAAACCACTCTAAGGATTATTCTTACTAAGACAAGACCAAACAACAATGTTTCAAATAAATGACTGGATCTACCAAATTCCCTGTGAATGTGGCGTGGTATACATCGGGGAAACAAAAATACCACTCAAAATTAAACCTAAAGAACACAAAAAAACATATAGAACGAGGTAAAACGTCAAAATCAGGAATTGCCGACCACGCATGGTTATAACAACACCGCGTACAATGGTCGGAGGCAAAAATTGTTCATAAAGAAACCCACTGGAAGAAAAGAAAATTTAAAAATGCTGTAATAATTGCAAACAACCAAAATGTATTTAGCAAACCTAGTGTCGACATTCCGAAGATCTGGCAGCTGAACCTGAAAAAATCGGTCAAGCTGTAAACAATAAGTCGTAGCTTTTAAGAATAGTAGTTTTAAGTTATCACTTGAAATTGGGTGGAGATACATCACTGTCCGAAACGTTGTGTATCAATTAACAAATAAAGACAATGATTGAAGTCCAAGATTTAAGTGTTATTGAAATGGCCGAGTTGTTATGCTTGTGATCCACAGAATGACTGGGTGGATTCTAAGGCGACTTTGGTTTCAAGCTTTAATTAACAAAAGCTGTAGAGAAATTTCTCAACTATTCCAATATTTATTTTATCAACTAAATTTACCAAAAGATGAAACGTAGTTAAGGGGAAAAACGGGTACGAATTTAAGTTTACCCGTAACTTTAATTAATTCGGAGATAAATATTCGGCGAGGTGGTAAGAGATTTCCGAGCGCCAAAACAAAATGTGGCCGAAACGACTGAATGAGGTATTTTACGATTTAATCTCGCCACTAATATAACAAAGTTTTATAATAAATCTTAAACACACTAGCAGTTCTCTGGTTTGTACAAGAGTGCACGTGCCCACAGCTTGTAATTACAGCCAGAACATGGTTTAAATTCAGATTACTCACGAAGCGAATGATTATTTTCTGCCCTGCATGATCTGATAATTAAGAAAAATAAATAAGTTTTACCGACGCAATGCTAAATTTAAACACACTATTCAATTCATGTTTTTGTACCAAATTATCAGCAAATAATTATGAACAAACGTCTTTTTGCCGAATATAAACATATTTTATTTTTGTTTAATTTGTTTGTGTTTTTCATTGATACTTCTAAAAATGCGACTGTCTTAAACTGGCTTCCGACACATGTTACGAAAAAAAAAAAAATACAATTTAGTCTTGTCCACAAAAAAAGCCAAAACTCTTCCTTTTAATTATAGACATTAATATATTTTTTTGGCAAGGCAATAAAAAACTTATTACCTCACACATTTTAAAGTATTTGGAAAAGCACAAAATTATATATGAGAGTCAGAACGGATTCTGTCACATAAGATCACTAGCAATTTTTTTTATTTGCTTCACACTTCTAAAACAAGTTCCTTGAGTTCCTTGGCGAATCGTACATACAGACTCTATCAAGCGGTCAGTAACAAACCGCAGGCGTTTCATATGGAGAGCACCGACCTCCTCAGGAATGTCCTGACCTGTGACAGACTGGAAATGCCCTCAGACATAATGCCTACAGCAACCAATTACAACCGGACCTACAGTGTAGTCTACCCACAAAGGGAGGACTGGAGTCAAAAAACGACCGACTTGCTCCGGGCTAACATCTGTTGGTACACCGATGGCTCCAAAACCAAGGACGGTGTTGGAGCTGGAATATATGGACAAAGGCCGAGGGCAGAGTTTTCCTTTAGCCTGGGCACTCTCGCAACCATATCTCAAGCGGAGGTATTTGCTATTGAGATGTGTGCTAGAACGCTGGTCGATCGGCACTGCACACGTAAGACAATTAAAATATTCTCCGATAGTCAAGCATCTCTTAAGGCTTTTGAATCCAGCCGGTGCAATTCGAAAACCGTCTGAAATTTCAAGGATGCGCTGACCAAACTGGGTCAAAACAACAAGGTTACACTACTGTGGATACCTGGACACACCGGCCTAGAGGGTAATGTATCCGCAGACCTCCTTGCCAAAAGGGGGGCGAAGACAAAATTCACAGGGCCGGAGCCGGTCATAGTTATATCTTATGAAACGGCCAAGCAGTTCATATCAGCTTGGACACAAAGAGAAAATCTTCGGTACTGGGATGGACTTCCAGGTCTCAGACACTCGAAGGCCTTCATAAGCCCACGAAACCAACAAAGTACTGTCAAACTACTGGAGCAATCAAGGCTACACCTTAAAACTCTAGTGCGACTGTACACGGGACACTGCAGATTAAAATACCACATGCACAAGATCGGCCTAGAGGCAAGACGCCGAATGCCGCATGTGCATGGAGGGGATGAATTGGCAGAACACATACTGTGTGTGAAAGATCTCTCTCCCAACAGGATCATCAGATTTATTAGGAGTCTGGACCTGGTGGGAGAAATATAAAAAGGTGTGAGCCACAATAGACCGATCGGTCGCGGTGGAAAGGTGTTACCCACTCACTTTAAACCTACCTACCTACCTACCTTGGCGAATCTTAGAATATTGCTTTAATAAAACTAATAGTGCAGGGGCCAAAGAAAGTTGAGTATGTGAAATGTGAGGACCGGCAACTATGCTCAAATTTTTTTTCCTGAGACACCAAACAAACGAAAAACCTATGTTACCGGTAGCTGTGCTGGTCCCATTCCCTTTATTTTACCACTCACTCCGCTCTGCATGGAGAACAGTAAAAAAAAATTAAAAAAATATCGAAAAAAAATAGTCCATCTCGATACGTAGAATTAAAAAATAAAAACTTTTTGCCTTTTGACGTCATGTCATAAACGAAGCCAAGAATTATGTACTATTATATATATATATATATATATATATATATATATATATATATATATATATATATATATATATATATATATAGTATATATATATAAAAATAAAATAAATTTTAAAAAATTATTTCTTAATAATATTTTTGAAAACCGGTGAAGAATGCGAAATCGATGGTCGAGAAAACAATGTTGCAGCAATTTCGAAAGGTAAACACTGGAAAAAATTTGATAAGTCAATAATTTTTGTGTTTTTTATATCTAATAAATTTGTTTTGGTATTAAGTAGTTTTTTATCAAAGTCTTTTTCATTTTAATTTTAGTTATTTTGTAAATTGAAGTACAAGTATCTTTAATCAAAAGAAAAATGTCAAAAATAATCATTAAAATTTGCATAGATTTAATGTCATTTATTAGTATAAGGGTGTGTATTTAAAATATGGACGAAAAAAGCTTCGAACATCCAGAATTATATTCTGCAAGCTTTTCTAAAAAACAATTGAATGCGGTCCTCAATTTTGCACATAATCATCCAGACCCCGGTTGAACTTTGACAGTCTGTCTAATGCTAAAAAGATAATCACTAGAGTGGACGCCAAAAATGGAAGGCCTTTTACACCGACCCCAGCTCGAGAGGGCCGTGAACACTAAGAAAATATAATGTACCTACTAGAAACAATAAAAATATTCAGATTTGAATGTTTTCTAACGCTACAAACATTATGTTACTGGTTCAATTAAACTTAAAGGTATTATAAATTTGGAGGTTAAAAAATCTAAGCAAATGGTTAGAAGAAAATGGCTATCAACCCTAATTTTTGAACCAGAAGAGTAAGGGAAGTGTCATTTTTATAAGACTTGAGGATAAAGGACTTTAAATCGCAAAAGCTTGTTTAAAGTAAACCTATTCTATGTATATATCATTAGTCAAATGAGTTCATGTTTTCTTGAAATATATAAAATTATTTCCAATTTTAGTGTGTCAGTGCAACCCGACTCTTAAACTTAAATAATACCTGTATATTAGAAAAGGCTTTAAAACTGGAAAAGAAAGGTTACGCATCTCAGCTATTTTATCTAGGAACATTCCATGGCCCAAAATTTAAAGTTTAATGATTTAACTAACACTTTTGCTGAACCCAAAACCCAAAAAAACTTTAAATAATAAATCTTTAATAAATTGTAAAATAAATTTGTAACATTTGAATCAACTGAAAATTTTACTATACTACATTTAAGAAAATTTAACTTGATGTCAAAATAAATGAGCTCATCGATAATTTCATATTAATAAGTTAGCATGGACCGCTGTAAAAAAATTCATTTAATGGTCTTCACCCAAACTTTGTTCCTGGTTTTCCAAGTTTCCTTTCTAATCAAACTTGATCAGTTGTTAAGATGGGCACTGTTCTGGATTTACCCATCTTAAAGCTAAAGTATCAGGGATGTACTGGCATCAACTAGATTTCTTCACAACTTTCTTCCACAATAAACCCAATTCATAGTTTTTAGGAACTTTATTTTATTATTTAATTCTCAAGCAGTCTCTACGCCTGATTGGAAGGCAAGCGATGGAAAACAAACTTCTTTTCTCCGAATTCATCAGAACAAACGTCCAGTTTAAGCCTTAAAAACACAATTATGTTGGTTGTCAAAAAAGTCTACCAGTACTAACTTTACTATGAGAATTAAATATTTAACTTTTTGAGCCGTTAGATTTAAGATCTTAATTGGCGCAAGTAATTATATACATAACCACAACAGCCTGAAAAAGCTAAGAGTTCTCTTAGCAAAGTTTTTCGAAATCATTACTTGTAAACCCATTATACCATTTCTAAAATATAACAATTAACATTCCTGATTCATTCAAAGAGGAACATTTAGTCTCTTACAGGAAAGCCTTACCAAACCTCAGGGCAGGATTTTAAAAGGGGATTTAGGCCTTTGCTTCAAAATATAATAATAAAACAGAAAATTTATCCAAAGTTAAAAAAATCAAGTACCAGAATCCATATTTTTATATCAAATTTTTGTCTAGTAGTCTGGATTCTGGCAGACATCTTTAAAAAATATTCTTTTTGTTTCGGAGGGTATAAAAAGCAAACACCCCCGAAAACAAGAGATTCGTCAGTTTTCACTTGCTGTAGTCACCTCGCTGCTCGGGAAAAATAAACAAATGAAATGAAAAGTTAACCCTACTTTTGAAAGAATAAAACAAAATAAGTTGTAAAAGAAAAGTAATTCAAATTGTTGTTAAGGGGAAAATTTTAGCAAATAATTTAATAGTAAATAATAATATAAACAAATACAAACCTTTAAAATAACAACGACGAATCCAAAAAGGTCAAGAAGACAACAAATTGGGAAATTTTCATAATCCAGCCAAACTACATGTTCCAGTTCAATAAATTAGATAATTTGGTAATCATAATATAAATCCAGGACAAGAAAACAAACAAATTCATTTTTATATCCTTTTTATAACAAATTCACAGGATAAAAGGTATTTTTTAGGAGTTAAGAATTATGAAAGTGTCAATGTCTTGAACTATTAAAAATCATTTGAACTATTTTACCAGCGTTTTCCATTGGTGATAGTTAATTTAATTTGAGGTATTCCATTGGAATAGTTAGTTTAAAAGGGAATTTTAGGTAGTAAATCTCCATTGTAATAAATTTTAAATTTTTAAATAGTTATTAAAATTATTAAAAACAAACGTCATAAATATAATTTATTTTAATTAAATTTATTTTAAGTAATAAATAAAATATATTTTAACAATAGGACTTTGATTTATCCAAGTTGAATAAAAAATTTAGAAAATTAAAAATAATTGCCAGAACTCAAGGGATAGGGGTCTAAGATAAAGATAGTAAGTTTTGCCGAGGTATTAATAAAATAAAATAAACAATCAAATAAACTTTATTGTCCCACACACACAATTATAAAGTATCGAATCGTTGCTACATTAATAATAAAAATAAATAATTAATAATTAAATAAATAACAATAACAAACTTACACCTAGTAACGATTTCGCTAAATATATATATATATATATATATATATATATATATATATATATATATATATATATATATATATATATATATATATATATATATATATATATATATATATATATATATATATATTTATTTTCGAAAAACTAAAAGTATGCAGTCGGATAGACAATTAAAAAATAAAAAAAAATCTGCTCTGAAAAAATTCGACTGTTCGCTTCCGAGAAGAATATTTTTTTGAAAACCGGTGAAGGAGTGCGAAATCGATGGTCGAGAAAACAATGTTGCAGCAGATTTCGGAAAGGTAAAACACTGTGAAAAAAAATTTGATATATGTCAATAATTTTTGTGTTTTTTTTATATCTTATAATAACATTTGCTTTTTGGTATTAAGTAGTTTTTTTATCAACAGTTCTTGTTTTCATTTTAATTATTTAGTTTTTTGTTACAATTGACTAGCTACAAGTATCTTTAATCAAAAGAAACATAGTGTCATTAAAACAATCATTAAAATAGTTTCATAGCATTTATTTAGTCTATTTACTTGGTATCTAAGGGGGTGTGGTATAAAAAATAAATGGACGAACAAAGCTCTTCGCAACATCCAGAATTATATTCTGCAAGCTTTTCTAAGTTTAAAACAACTTACAGAATGCGGTCCTCATATTTTGCACACTCAACTCCATCCAGACCCCGGTCTGGCCCCCAAGGCTTTTGACCAGGTCTGGTCTAATGCGCTAAATAGTAGTATAACACTAGAGTGGCACGGCCAGAAAAATGGAAGGGGCCTTTTTAGCACCGGACCCCCAGCTCGAGAGGGCCGTGAACACAAACGAAAATATAATGTACCTACTAGAACACAATAAAAAACTATTCAGATTTGAATGTTTTCTAACGCTACAAACATTATGTTACTGGTTCAATTAAACTTAAAGGTATTGGCATAAATTTGGAGGTTAAAAAAATCTAAGCAAATGGTATAGAAGAAAAATGGTCTATCAACCCTTAATTTTCTGAAACCAGCAAGAGTAAGGTGAAGTGTCATTTTTATAAGACTTTCGAGGATAAAGGACTTTAAGATCGCAAAAGCTTGTTTAAAGTAAACCTATTCTATGTATATATCATTAGTCAAATGAGTTTATGTTTTCTTGAAATAAATAAAATTATTTACAATTTTAGTGTGTCAGTGCAACCCGACTCTTAAACTTAAATAATACCTGTATATTAGTAAAAAAGGCTTTAAAACTGGTCGATCTTATTAAAAAAAACTGTACGGGAAAAGAAAGGTTACGCATCTCAGCTATTTTATCTAGGAACATTCCATGGCCCGAAATTTAAAGTTTAATGATTTAACTAACACTTTTGCTGAACCCAAAACCCAAAAAAACTTTAAATAATTAAATCTTGTACCAAAAATAAAATTGTAAAATAAATGTGATAGGTACCCACTAGAAAATCAACGAAAAATATTTATACATACTTTACATACTAATTTAAAAGAAAATTATAACTTTGATGGTTCGTTTTAACATTAAAGAGGGCCTCATCTGATAATTTGCCAGTGGCGTTAACTCTATAGTTACGCCACTGCTGACCGCTGTTAAAAAACTTCATTTAATGGTCTTTCACCCAAACTTTGTTCCTGGTTTTCAGTTTCCTTTCTAATCAAACTTGATCAGTTGTTATAGATGGGCACTGTTCTGGATTTCCCCATCTTAAAGCTGGGGTACTCTAGGGCTCGTACTGGCATCAACTAGATTTCTTCTTTACATCTTTTCTCTTCCACAATAAACCCAATTCATAGTTTTTAGGTAACCTTTATTTTATTATTTAATTCCTCAAGCCAGTCTCTACGCCTGATTCGGAAGGCAAGCGCATGGAAATACAAACTTCTCTTTCTCCGAACTTTCATCAGAACAAAACGTCCAGTTTAACGCCTTAAAAACACAATTATGTTGGTTGTCGCAAAAAAAGTCTACCAGTACTAATCCTTTACTTATGAGAATTAAAGAATTATTTAACCTTGACCGTTAGACTTTAGAACGATCTTAATTGGCGCAAGTATATTATATACATAACCACAACAGCCTTGAAAAAGCTAAGAGTTCTTCTTTTAGCCGAAAAGTTTTTTCGAAATCTATATACTTTGTATAAAAACCATTTCTAAAATATACAACTTTTAACATTCCTGATTCCATTCAAAGAGGGAACATTTGTCTCTTACAGGAAAGCTTCCTTTTTTATCCACCGACGACCTGCAGGGGTCCTGTGACTTTTAAAAGGGGATTTTTACGGCCTTTGCTTCAAGGAATTGGCCAGTATTATTTTTTTCTAAAGATCTCTCAATGGAGTAACAGGAAGTGCCAGTTTTATGCATTCCTTTCCAGTCCAACTGGACAACTCTAAATTTTTTACTTTGTTTGTTTCTTTATCTTTATAGTTTCTAAGCTGTGAAGCCTTCTGCCTGTAAAGATCTCTCCTTTCCGTCGACAGCTCCAAATCTTTTAGTCTCATGTCAATAAACTGAATATTACCTCTCTTAAGGGTCTTAGGGTATGTTAGTACTTGAGCTTTTAGTTTTCCCCAACTGACCTGAAATATAAGAAAATTGACATTTTGAAAAGCTAAATATTGTTCGGTATCATCTGGTATACTATAAAAACACGGATCTTCGTTTCACACCTTTTTATAAGCAATCAAGTTTACAAACGTTTCTATGGTAACAATAATGCAATGTAACTATGCTGACGGTTTAGTCGTCAATGTCATCAACTGAATATTTTAAAAGTCGATTAAACACGGCCCATTTGAAAGGTTTTTTTGACCTCTATAGTAACGTGGAAAAGTCTGGAATTATCTGGAGGAATTCTTTTATTACAGAATGTATGAAAAGTGCAAAATGATTCTTTAGAATGGTGAGGAGAATGGAAAAAAAAACTAAAGTAATTTATTCAATTAGATTATTAACCTAAATTAAAGACATATTTCTTTTATTTCTTTTAACTAAACACATATTTTACAAGTCCGTAATAATATATTATTAATCCAGTAAATGAAGGGGCAAAGCTGTAAATAAATCTGTACAGTTTTCCCTTGTGGCTCAATTCTTAGGTCTTTGGGGATGCTTTCGAGCAAAAAAAAAGTTTATCAACATTACCAGTTGGGAAAGGGCTGAAAATAGCCCGAAAAATGGGTTTCCCGCTAATATCTGCCAAAATATGCGAATTGGAGAATTTTTGTTTGGACAAAAATTAAAGACTGCTATGAAATCTACAAAAATTATCTCTATAAAGTTAAAAAAGAAATCGATAGTTTTCGAGATAACGGGACCCAAATGTCCCCTCATTTCAGCTGCCGCTCTACCGCTAGATTGCCGCTATCTTCATGGATTCACTTATAAGCGAGCGGACTAATTGTTCCATTACTCGGGCAATAATGTACATTTTTTAATTATTCAAAGTTCATTGGAATGGGAAAACCCGTACCTATCATTGTATATGAGTTTGGGTCCATTCTGATTTTTCTAGAATATTAAAAAAAGCGGTAAAATTTTTTTTCACAATAGTATAAGAGTATTTTATTATTCCTATTAATTTATTGATATTTCAAAAAAAAATGGTTTGTTACTAACATTTCTTTTTATTATGAGACCTTAGCAAGTGTTTAATGATTCCAGAATATTTCCTTTACCATCTTTCTTGCGTTTTGATAAAAAATTGATTTGCCCATCTGCATTTTGTAGTAAGAAACTACTACTACCACACCTATCCAGTGTGGAATGTTATGGATTTTTCGACGGCCCTTTTGCGAAAAATATTGGTGTTGCGAAAAGATTTCGAGGTGACCTTCATTTTTTTGAACTTTAAAGGGCCATTTTTAGCGGGTTTCCACGTCGGAATCGTGATAAACTTTTTCTTGCTCGAAAGCATCCGCGAAGACCTAAGAATTGCTCCACAAATGAAAACTGAATTGATTTATTTACAGCTCTCGGTACTTTCAGTTCTTTAGTTACTGGGCTATTATATACATTTAGATTTTTTTAACAATTATACCTAAAGAGGGAAATACAGAGTAAGATTAATTTAAAAAGATCTTTAAGAAAATAAAAACCAGTAAAACCTCTTACATTGTTAAGTTTTTTGCTGGTTTATAAATACAATTTTTAAAAATAAAAATTAACCCAAAATCCCTCTCAGAGGTTTAATTAAAATAAAACATGGGGAGAAAGTCATTAGCCTTACGCAACCTTATAAAATGGCCAAAACTGCCTTTAAAAAACGTAACAAAGAACAGAATTCCCATAACAGAAAAATCAAACTTTATTAAATTTAATAATAAAAAAATATTATTTTGACATATTGGGGATTGGATTAAATATTTTATTGACAATTTAATTTCACAGGCCAAAAGTAGAACACCACTTAATAATACTTTTTTATTTAATTATAGCCTTTGACACAAAAGCTTCCGGTAATGTTTTGTGACCAAAAACAAAAACACTCATGTTTCCTTTTTAAATCTGATAGGATTTAAATAATTATTTTATGGTCTATTTGATTGTGAATTTATTGTCTTAGTTTCAAACAATTTAAAAATAGTTTTTTAATACGTCGGTAAATATTTGGGTTTGAATTTAATTTTATTGACAGTAATTAAATTCGGAAATGTTTACTTTTTTCTTTATAGATTTTTTTATATAAATAGTGTAAGTCGCAATAATTAAAGAGCATAAGTAATTATCTTAAATCAAAATAGGACCTATTTTAAAAAATCTCATTCTGGGATAAAACTGTTGTACCAAACCCAGGAAAACTTAAAATAAATGTTTCGTTAAATTTTATGGTAAAACACAGTATGTTTATTTCTATGGTGTTTTAATTTTTTAGCATAAGGGGGTGGTTTTTATCCCTTAAACATAAAAAGCACACTTTAAGCATACAGTGTGTCCCAAATTATTTCTACATGTATTGGTAACTATGGAACAATTAGAGCTACAGTGTTGGTTAAATTAGGAAAGTTTTAGATAATTTAATTGCAAAATTAAATCTGCTTTCAGATTTTAGTTATCTTTTATGGTTTTTGAGATAATTAAGAAAAACCAAAATGGTGCATTTTTAATTTTGTCTGTAGCTCGCAAACCACCAATTTGACGGTTTTAAGATTACTAGAATATTAGAACATTTTTTTAAGAGGAATTTAATTTAAGTAAAAATATTTTTCTAACTTTATTTGTTTTTGAGATATTTACCCAAACTTTGGATTTTCATACGGACGCCATATTGGATTTTTACATTTTTGAAAAGAGCTTTTCACTGATGTATCACAAGTCTAGGCTTTCAGATTGCTTAAGCTCTAAAAACGATAATTTTTGTTTATTTGATATATAGTAGGCTTAAACTAGACTGCGTAATGGCCGCCCCGTTTCATAAAAAATAAATGATACGCATCTTATAATTTAAATAATGTAAATGTCAAAATTAGCGTGCCTTCAACAAAAATTTAAGTTTTGATTATTTTAAGTATTTACAATAATGGCTCTTAATTATTTTAATGATGAAAAGGTGGATATGATAGAAATTTATTTTAAATCTAACAGAAATACAGAAGCTGCAGTACTTGCATACGAAGAACAATTTCCGGAGCGACAACAACCTAACCAAAGACATTTTAGATTCTTAGTTACGAACTTGTTAGCCTATGGATCTTTTGTGAAACCGAATCCCCAAACTTATACAAAAAATAATGAAGCAAAAGAGGCGATTATAATAGAAAACGTTAGATATGATTTTACAACATCGGTTAGAAAAGTGGAAGAACAGACAACAATTCCTAAGTCACCTGTGCATCGGTCTTTAAAAAAACACAGTTTTCATCCATACAAACCACGTATTGTCCAGGGTCTTCAGGGGAATGATTTCAATAGACGAATCACCTTTAGTCAATGGTTTATTACTAAATGTCAACAAATACCCAATTTCCAAACCAAGGTTCTCTGGACAGACAAAACCCGGTTTACAAATTGTGGAATTTTTAATAGACACAATTATCACTGCTGGGATACAGAAAATCCACATAATTTAGAAGAAAGACGGCTACAAACAAGGTTTGGCTTTAATGTCTGGTGTGGCATCATAGGTAATTTAAAATGCACCTTTAATTTACGTCTTACAATTAGATAAAACATTTATTTTTCTGTTTTAGACAACCGTTTAATTGGACCATTTATTTTTGAAAAAAACTTTGAATGGAGGTAGGTATTTGCTACTCCTGCAAGAACAGATTTTACCGGCCATTAGAAATATAGTTCCGCCAAACGAAATGAATAATTTGTGGTTCCAGCAAGAAAAATGTCCATCGCACAGTACCAGGGAGGTGATGCAGGTCCTTAAAAATACCTTTATTGACAACATACTCTCTAATAATGGGCCAATTGCTTGGCCAGCTAGATCACCGGACATCACACCCCCTGATTTTTACCTATGGGGACACGCAAAAAATGACGTGTACGAGTTTTCTCTGCCCGAAACTAGGCTGGAATTAAAACACAGGGTACGGGATGTGTTTGCTTCCATCAACTGAAACACGTTACGTCGAATAAGCCGCGAGAAATGTGTGGAAAATGGAGGAAGACATGTACTGTGATTTTATTTTTTGTTTATTGATACATTTTTATTTTACATTTGTGTTTAATTATTATCAGTTTAAGGTAATATTAGAAAGTATTAATTTTTGAAAAAAGCATCACTTTTTTGTAGAAGTTTTGAATTTCGCTCTCACAAAAGATCCATAGGGTAACAAGCTCATCACTAAGAAACTTAAATGTCTATGGTTAGGTTGATGCCGCTCCGGATGCGTATCATTTGTTTTTTATGAAACGGGACGGCCATTACGTAGTCTAGTCTAAGCCTACTATCAAATAAACAAAAATTATCATTTTTAGAGCTTAAGCAATCTGAAAACCTAGACTTGTCATAAATCAATGAAAAGCTCTTGAAGAACTCTTTTTACAAATGTAAAAATCCAATATGGCGTCCGTATGAAAATCCAAAGTTTGGGTAAATATCTCAAAAACAAATAAAGTTAGAAAAATATTTTTACCCAAATTAAATTCTTCTTAAAAAAGTGTTCTAATAATGTAGTAATCTTAAAACCGTAAAATTGGTAGTTTGAGAAAAATAAATTAAATCTGTAAGCAGATTTAATTTTGCAATTAAATTGTCTAAAACTTTCCTAATTCAACCAACACTGTAGCTCTAATGGTTCCCGAATTACCAATACATGGACACACTGTATATAAACGTTCATATAGAGGGTAAAAGCAACTTAATTTCAAATTTTCTTAAAAATTTAAACTGTACAAAAAATCCGGAGGTCAAACACCTTTTTTCTCCCACACACTGTATATCTGTTTTCACCGTTGCAGTTGTTTTAAAAATCGAACTTAAGATTTGCTCTATTTCTCGTAGTGTTCCCAATACTGCAAAAAATTATTAAAAAGCAGCCACACTGTGAAACACATTCTAGCTCTGCGATTTGTACCTTGCGATGTCCAAAAATTTAAAATAGTTTTGTTTTATTTCATTGTCCGCTAGAGTGATTATTTGAAGATATTCACAGGTGTCTCGGTTCTATAAACCATATTGCCCATAACATGGCTAAAAAAAACTAAAGATTGTGTCCAACTGAATATCAGTTAGCTACTGATTTGAAAAATGTTGCATCATGTATTTTTTAATCTTTATTTTGCAGTAACTAGCAGCAACATGACCAATTTTATAATTTTGAATCAGGATTTTGGTTAAGTTATCTATTATAAAAATCGAGAAGTGCTACCTTCTTTGGCTAGAAATAAGGGAGGTTTATTATTTGGTACCAAAAGTACTAAAATTCTCCAAACAAAAAATTTTGGGCATATTATACTCAACACTCACCCTGTAATGTGAAAAAAAAATACTTAATTTGGAAAGTCAGCCACGTAAAATGTTAAAAAATAAACTTTATCAAGTTTTTTTAGCCTACCTGAAACGGTTTCACGCAAAACGTGATTTTTGTATGCATTTTTGGGGGGCTCCAGCCATCTTAGAGTGCAGTTAGCGAGGTATGTTTGTATAAACTTTTTATATTTTAGGAAATACAATGAGTCCTATAAATTAATATTGTTAACTTATTTTGGGATACCCTGTAGGTTTTTTAAATCATGCTAGTAGCTACAAAATGAAATATCTGAATAGTTGTAAATTACAAGAGCCAAAGAAAAATAATATTAAATCACCCTTTATATGATAATTTTTTTTATTTCTCGTATATTTTATTTTATTTTATTTTTATATCTTCCTATTATAAATGTAAATATCCGACAGAACATGTAGCTAAATATGCTGCTTCCTTCAGTTGTCTATCGACCTTCATCGCTAGAAATTAGCACAGGTATTAAATGTATATGTGTCTATTGAAGAGAAAATAAGAAAGTACGTTAACAAATGCAGAAGCAAAGCAAAAAGCAAGGTTTATTAATCTAAAGGGGGTTATGACATCCGCCATATTGAAAAACTCTTCTGTGACGTCAAGAAGGGCCCATTTCGGCCATGTTGGATTTTATGCCGGACAGTGGCGTAGAACTGAGGTGAAAACGAAAAACAGCTTTTATTTCGACGAACAAAATTTATATATTTCAAAAATGTAAATGTAATTCAATTATTGAAATTAAAAATTAAAGCGACATCACGACGATGGCTTACCTTGTCAATGGTACCTACTACATTAAATATTTTAAAAATGAGAAAGAAAATAAAATGTTGTAGAAAATACTGACGATTGCTAATTTATTATAATTATGAGTACTTACTCTATTTTTAAACACACGATATTGAATTATTAACACCTTTTTTTTTCTTTAATTATACCCATCTATATTACGACGTTTATAAAATTTTATGAGCAAGTAAAGAAGTTTGGGGTTTTTAATTATTTTTTTTTATCTTGGAACAGTCCGCGAAGGCTGGGGCCTAGTATTAACGCACCGTGGGTGTTTGAAGTGTGGTAAGAGAGAGTTTATTCACAAGAGACTTAAATTCTGCAGGTAGCAGGTTCCATAGTCTTAACACTCTAGGGATGAGGAAACGAAGAAAGCGGGAAGTTCGGGGCCTCTCTAGCTGAAAAAAGGTGCACAAAAGTTGCACTACGTGTTGCTCTGTTGGGAGCTGCCAGAGAAGGAATTATACTGGCCAACTCCTCTAAGCAAAAGCCGTGGAAATACCTATAAAAGAAAGACAGATTCCCTTCAGCCCGTCGCGTCGGTGGGCAAGGGAAGGAAGCTTTTCTGTAAATGCAGGATCAGAAATGGGCTTTTCAAGGTATCTTGAAGATCTTTGTAAGATTATAAAATATCCAACTCCAGATCAGATACTGGAAGCCATAGAATAATAACTTTTCTTTTTAGGAATTATGACGGGGTTTTTGTATTACTTCATAAATATATAAACTTGTCCAAAAACGAATTATGTTACTTTTAAAAACTAGTTATTTATTAACATACTACCATACAGCATCTTGATATTGCAGAATAATAAAATAAATAATAAAAAAAAGATTTTCCTCTTTGGCAATAAAATTAATTATTTTATGTAAAAAAATTTGAATACAGGTTTATTGCTACAAAACTAATTTTTATTTGTTTCACAACTACAACACGACAATACATTAACAATTGCAACAATTAGATAAAATACAACTGAAATTTTTACATTTTGAAATGATATGGAAGAAAAGAACACAGTACTTAGTGGTATTATTTAACAATATTTTGTGGTATACGACATTTCATATTTTAAAACATAAAAATCATTCAACATTAAAATGCTACTTAATACAAACACAAAAATGTCATTTATAGTTTTAGTATTTAGTTTTTTGTTGTTTCCCCTTAAAATCAACCTACTTATTAGTTTATGTCTATATTAAGAATAATAATAATAATAAACAAATCTTTATTTTAAAATTAAATATAAACATACATAAAATAAAATAATGTCATAAAACAAAATAAAAAACAAAGCACCTTGAACACATTTTTAAATTTTTTTACAGTGGCCATTTATTTTATGCCAATGGGTAAACTATCATAAAATCGAATGCAATTGTAGTATGCCCCATTTTCGTACATTGTCAATCTGTGTCTCAGAAAGGTATTGTTTAATGTTCTTGTGATGTAAAAAGCTGCAGACTCTCTACCCCTAAATAATAATCTGTTTTTACAGAAAAATAATATACATTCCTATTCTAAACTGCAGCGACAGTTAGAAGACCATTTTGTTTAAATTTACCTCCGCATGTTTTTTTTTTTTTTTTTTAATTTAAGACGAAGGATCGTTCTTTTATTTATTAGCACAACTTCTAACAGGCATTCATTTATAAGACATTTACCATTATATATAACAATCATTAAGTAAAAAAATGACAAACAACACCAAACAATAAATCAAATTCAACTTAGCTCTAATTTTTAGTCACTAAATTATTAAACAATAAAGCCCTAATCACTTTATTATTGTGCGGCACTCATTGCAAATATATCCAGTTCGTCAGAAAGTTGGTTATTGCACATTGTGTAAATAGGCGATCTTCTTATTTCTTAGCTGTTGGTAGTCCTTGCAAGATAAAGCAAAGAAATAGATCTCATGTTCTTATTTGGCACTCGAAAGTTTAACTTACTTACAAGTTCCTCGCAGTCCACTTTATACTACACAATCTAAACAGAAACTTCTTCAGTGCAGGTTTACATCAGTTACGTTTTAACTTTTAAAAGGCAAATCTAAAAAATATAAATTCTATTTCAAAACGTGTCTTTTTCAATATAATATACCAAGTAATTGGTAGATAAGTATCCAAAAAAATTTAAATACAATTAAAGAATGTAACTAACCGCAAACTTAATAAATATACAAAATAATGGGAAAAAAATATTAAATACATATTCTGAAGGTACATTAATGCATATACCTTAAGTTGATTAGTTCTAGGCATAAGCAACTCAATATTGACATTTACTTTCTTTACAACAAATTACTATAATTAAAATCACACAAAAATTTCAATTTACTTACAAATAACTGTGTAACTACATCCGTTGTAAAGAGTCACTGGTGGTCTTAAAAACCATGTCTGTGTTATCCGAGCTGTAATAATGCAAACTGAATGGAACTGCTACAATGAAAAAATATTTGTTAGTAATAGCAGCATTTAGATATCATATTTTTCACCTTACCTTCTTTTATTAATCGCCTTTTTCCTTTTTGATCAGGATCTCATAATGACATGCTTTGCAATTTTTCTGAAAGAAATATATAAATCTTCTTTTTTAACATGCTTCGAGCAGATGACATAATCCTTATGGGGAACACAACTTTTTGGTCTATTGCACACTAAGGACTAATTAAAACTACACCACTAAACACTACCAAAAACAATATAGTAAAAACAGTCAAAAATACCAACTCTGTACACAAAAATTTGCAACTGTAAAAATAACCCCAAATAAAAACTTCGACTTGTGGCACGACTCTGTCCACAGCTGAGAATGCTAGTAACTTTAAGAGTTACCCGTCAGGGCCGCAAACATAAGCCGTACTTTTCACACTCTCACGTCTTGGACTTTTGCTATCCCCATTCTCGACGATGTCATAACCCCTTTAGATTAATAGACTATGCATAAAAGTGCAAAAAAAGATACTCTATATTTTGCATCATGGAAAATACAACTTGATTTCATACCCAATGACGGTGCAGGTAATGCGTTTATTAAAAAAAAAATCAAATAATAAAAAACTGCTTTATGTTAGCCAGAAAAAGATATCTATATTTAAAAAATAATTCTGAAAAATGTATGTTTTAAAGTAACTTACCATACAAAACAAACAAAAATATAGCAATTCCTTAATATCAATTATATAAAATAAAAAAAGAAACCCATAAAAAAACAACATAGAATAAATAATCTTATAATATATAATATATAATATATAAGATTAATCTTATTAAATGTTGCTTCTGACTTTAAAAGACCAAAGATATTCGCAAAATATTAAGGTTATAATTATGTATACTAACGACCACAAGATATGCCGATAAAGTGGATGTATTTGTTGGGGGATCGATTCCTAAATATTTCTATAATATCCATTTTTTTTTTAATATTTTAAAATTGCATTATATTGCAGCGTTGTGTCTGTCTGTTAGCGCTCGGTTTAATCCTTAATTAATATTTTAAATTTTTGTTTGATTGTGATTGAAATGATGTAAAAGCAATAATATACTATTATACACAAGGAAGTTTGAAGGTTTATGGATGTCTACGGCCTATTCGATCAAAAAATGTCGGGCCACTATGAAAATAACTGTCATGAAGGTTTCCTTATGATTCAAGCTTAGTAACCAAACTCCACGAAATTTTGTAATATGTTGCCTACCTTCATACTGATAAATCAGTGTGTAAGTAGGCAACCCATTATACTTTGGACAGAGCCGGAGTCCTGTTTTCGAATGCGACAGTGCGGCGTGTATGAAACCATACCCCCACTGTGGCGTCGTCGTCTGATTAACTCTTTTAAGCAAATTACATGTTTTGCTGTCGTTTGCACCGTATTAGTTTCAATTGTTTTGCTTTATGTGATTTTAATTGCAAAAGTTATTAACCATCTCTCTTTCACAATCAATCCTATTATTAGTTTTGCTGACGATAGTACCCTCGACTCTAATATTTAATTTCTCAAACTGGCGTATAAGCCTGATTTGGAAAACAAGCGTAAGTAAATGCAAATATCTCTTACTTACTTACTTAAATTGAGGCTTCAAAAATCCTGTCCAGTTTAATGCTTCAAGACACAGTGATGTTTGGTGTCGCGAAAAGAAGTCATTTAATCAGTTTGGCGTTAAATTTGAGAATAACCTTAACTGGCTCAAACACATTACATTCATAGCATCAGCTGTTTCTCCATCTAATCTGTATACTCTGTATGTATTCCAAATCAGACCAGCTTTAGCATATTGTCCTCATGTTTGGATAATGGCGTTTTCTACATTTCTTATCACCCTTGATTTGTCCCGATGAATTTCATTGAACAATGTAAAAGCAAGCATAAAATCAAAGAATGAACGGCAATGTCGCTGAATACGACAACATACTAATACAATAATACAATTTGAATTAAACCATTTTTTACAGATAATTTTTACTGTAATTGAGTCAGTTTTGAAGTAAAATAAAATAATTTTGATTAAATTTAAAATATTAAAAGCCTTTTAATATTTTTTACCTAGATTTTATTTCATCACGTTTGGAGTATTATCTATCAGCTGATGATGACGTACATCGGAAATTGTTTTGCGTTTACCATACATGGACTTTTCCGAAAGATATATAGAATTGTAAAGGCCTCTTGAGACTATTGATAGGATTACTTATATTTATATGACACAGTAATATGTATGTTGCAAAATACATTTAAAAATATGGATAACGATTAATGATTTTAACTAATTTTATGTGTTAACTGGTTCTAACTCTCGGTGATATGACCTCTGGTGACAGATCTATTAAAGGTGAAGAAAACATTAAACAGTTCCCAAACTAGATTCTTTTATTTTTCAATAAGCTTTTTATTGTTATGAAAAAAAAAAATATATACTCTCATTTTATATATTTTTTTAATTTTTATGTAAAATGCCTTTAAATTAGAAAATATTAAATTAAATACAACTTAAACAATAGAATAAATTACAAGGGTCGTTCAGTTATTCCTTAATAAATTCAAGAGATGAAAAATATTAAAAAGTATCGTTATTCATTAGACACCTGTCAGAGGCGCTTGTTTATTTACAAAAATGCAAAAAAAATGTAAGTTTCGAGTGTTGATTAAACACTTGTATTAAAAAGACTTAACACTAAGAGAGACTAAAGCTAGTTGGATGGTTTTTAAAGGCGAATGGGATCCAAAGAAGGCAAAGATGATAAAGTCGACTAGAAGGGTTATTAAGTATTATGTGTTCTTATTCCACCGATTAAACGAAGAAATTATGAAAACATGTCTTCATTAAAAAAAAATAAATAAATATATAAATATACTGCATCATTTAGACAAAGTTCAGTTTTAATGGCTAATATGGTGGAATTAAAGTTTCAATTATTACAACATCCACTGTATTTACCAGATTTGGCCATTAGTCGCATTGTTTTATTTTAAAAATAAACCTTAGTAAACAATGGTTCACCTAGAATAACAAAGTAATTGCACAAACTGGCCTGTTAAAATCTTACTTTTTTGACGGTTTTAAAAAGTTCTAAAAAAGTGTAAAGAACCAATAGGGAGTTATGTTATTAAACAAGTGTGCCTTTAAATAATTTGTTTTTCTGTCTTTTTCTGAGTTATTTTGTATTTTTTTTCTTTAACTAATTAAAATAAAGCTAACCAAAGACTAATTGACTTAACAAAATAAGAGAAGCTTTTTTAAAGCAAGGTCCAAATATTCGTCAGTGTTAACAAAGGGCACACAAACTGTTTTTAAACAGAATAAGATATTTTTAGATTTACTCTTGTAGGTAATATAGCAAAAGTTTTATAATAAATCTTTTAGATACTTGTAGTTTCCTGGCTCCTAAAATAGAAGACGTGCTCCCAGCATATTATTACGTTAAGAACCTGATTTACATTAAAATTGCTAGTGAAGGGGCATTTTCAAGTTCGCACGATTTTATAATTAAGGATAATTAATAAAGATTTAGCAACAATAGCAAAAGCTTTAATAAAGTTTTAGTTATACTGTTATAAGGTGATGCTGATGTTGCAAATAAAGTTTAAATTAAGAACATTAAGCTAAAAAATAAAAAAAAAAATATTAAAGCCTGCCAAAATTTTTGATGATTAACCAGGCAAATCATAGCGACCAAAAAAGGTTGTCAACTTAGCTTAAATTATTTGTTTAAAGAAATTACTACAAAAGTTTGGGGTTTATTCAAAGGGAAGAAAATCTGCAATAATTCATATAAATTATTAATTTATTAAAAAGTAATTTTTGTAATAAGACCAAAGTCATTGGTGAGTATTATAATTCTTTAGAACCACGCATAAAAATATTTTAAATTACATGTTTTCATTGCATCAATACCAAAGCTTATTAAGTTTTAGTTTATGTTCTAGTGTGGGTGCTGAAAAAGTAAAAAAAAAGTTAATAGCTTCTTCACTTTATTAAATTGCAAAATTTAACTTATATCCGGCTTTCATTGAAACAGTACAATTACGGCCATAAAATTTCGGGTAACGATTTTACGTGTTGTAAAACAGCCTTCAGTTACCAGCTTACCTTTACTTTTGACACTAATTCGAAATCTGTCATTGTCCAAAAAATATATCAAGTTCTTCGAACCATGCCACGCATATCAGTAGCAAAAAAAGTTCAAGTTGATACATTGCTGGAGGAGGGCTGCTCAGAAAAATCTGTTGCGGAGAGAGTCGGAGTGCCAAAGAGTTCGGTTCATGATATCAAACTAAAATTTCATGATAGAAATTCGCACGAGAGAAAGGAAGGTAGCGGTCGTCCACACATATTAACCGAGGAACAAAAGGAAAACTTGATCAGCTGCGTTCGAAGAAATCCTTTTTAAACAGCCTCTTCTGCAAAACTAGAAACAATTTTTCCTGGCTCCGACAGAACAGCACGGCGCTGCATCAACAAGTTTTCGGAGCTTCGATGCCGTCGAGCGGCCAAAAAACCCTTTTTAACACAGGCAAATAAACAAGAAAGGGTTGGATTTTGCCTAGAATAAACTGAAAAAACAAATCCTTTGAACTAAAAGACTATGACATTTAGCCAAGAGATTTTCGGTTTTGAATAGGTCCAAATGCGAAGTCTCTTCAACCAAACCCCTAATTCTCTTAAAAATAATCGCGGATTTTTTCTTGTGAGAACAGCCCATTCTATTGGTTCAATAGCGAAATTTCTTTTGTTTAAAGAACAACCAATTCAAATTTGTTCTCAGCTGAAGATTTAATTTTTGATCCAATAGCTTTAAATATTTAGTGGCAAGAGCTTCCGGACTTGACATTAAAGAATTATTCTTGTTCCAAATAAGGGATTGGTTTTAATTTAAAATCTTTCTCTGAGTTCAATAGCATTAAATATCTAGTCCCAAAAGCTTTCAGACTTGGTTTAAGAAAATTATTCTTGTTTCAAATACGGGATTGGTTTTAACTGAAATCTTTCTCTGAGTTCAATAGCATTAAATATCTAGTGTCAAGAGCTATCGGATTTGGTTTAAGAAAATTATTCTTGCTCCAAATACGAGATTGGTTTTAATTTAAAGTCTTTCTCTGAGTTCAATAGCATTAAATATCTAGCGTCAAGAGCTTTCGGACTTGGCTTAAAATAATTATTCTTGCTTTAAATTCGTTATTAATTTTAATTTAAAATCATTTCACTGGGTTTAATAGCATTAAATATCTAGTACCAAGAGCTTTTAGCCTTGGCCTAAAAAAAATGTTCTTGTTCCAAGAGGGCAGTTTACTACGTTTTGCCCCACTTGAACCATCCTCAAGCCATTTTTTTAGTTTTAAAAAAGGTACCAGGAATCGAAAAAAAACTGATATTTAAAAAAATGATTTTATTATAAACTTAAAAAATAGTTAAATTGTTATAGGTAGGCACATGTTTTGTTATACAAAAAAAAAAACAAAATGAAGCATACGGCGTGACTGATGACCATAGAAAATCTCATGTAAAGGGTGATTCTTTTATCATGGGAAATGTGTTTTTCTCATAAACGGCTGCAAATGAAAAAAAAAACAACCTTCAATAATAACAAATTATTAGAAAACATTGGGCAACGTTGCTTATTCAAGCCATGAAATGCCAAACGAACGATATCGTATTATCTCTTTCTAATGTATTTTTTTCTCCCTTTTTTCATGTTAAGTCGGCCATTATTTTAGTACATTTTATATGGGAAATAAAGAAATTATTTTATTTTGTGATAATTTGAGTGAAAAATTAATTTTTTCAGACCCTACCTATGTGTTTTAGAATGATGTAACAAATAGGTGAAAAAAAAATATCAAAATATTGCTGTCTAAAAAGGACGTTAAACGACACCGAAGCCATCTATTTTTAAAATAACTTGTCTTGTGACAAAATTTTGTTTTCTCCCAAGAGTAAGCCTATTAGAACAAAAGCCATGCTGTTTACCGCAAAAGAAAATTATTTTAGTCCAATAGCCATTTTGGTCAACTGAAAGACATTAAGAATTTGCGCCAAAATCTTGTCTCCAGAGAAAGTTTACATTTGAGTTGCCGTGTCACTATACCTTGAAACATTTAAGAATTATGCATTTTTGTACGTTTTCTTAATGACCATGGTGTATATGTATAAAAATAATATAAATATTATACACGAGCCTATAAATTTTATACACGTTGCTATAAAATACCTACATGGTGTTATACCTATTTATTATACTATAATGACAAACGTATATGCCGGCTTGTAATTGTAACTTCAAACAGGTATAGAAATATCAGCCATATTGGCCATTAAATATGATTAAACAAAAACATACCATTTTTATATTAACATGACTTTTGTTAAATCGTTGCCACTGATATTAATTTTTATGGTTTTGTTCTGTTTGACTGATCGTACAGTCATAAAATGTGGCTAATATGCATGGCGTCCATTACCGGCGTTAGACTCGACCTTGCAATTTTAAGATAATAAAAACAATATTTCACAATTTACATAATGTCCTCCAACCTCAAGCAATTTTTACAAAATACACATACTTGCCTTCAAATTTTGTCAGCAAATGGCTTAGACGGCACTGGTCCAAAAATTCTTTTATTTGCATCGCCATTCCTCACGTTGCACGCACACCACACTCAAAACAGTAAAACCGGATCAGGAATCAGCTTCGCGAATTGCGAAAATGGGTAGTAGTGGCGTGAGCATTTGTGGTGGGGATTGTTGTTCTCGCGCCAAAAGCGGACGACTGGAAATTTATACTTTTTTTCTTGCGCTAAAAGACTGGTTGCATCGGTTACCGTGATCTTGTCAAAAGATCTTTCAAATCACGCGGTCTTTTCCCAATAACATCAGGAATTTTAAAGCAAAAGCTTGAATTTTATATGCAAAACATTTATCCTTGAATCAAAAGCTTAATTTCCACGATTTTAAAACAAGAACTTTGGATGTTGTCTGCAGTAAAAAACAAACAAGAGAATATTGTTTTGTTTCAAAAGAACCATTTTTCTAGCTTCAATATAAATTCTTTTAACTTAACTAACATTCGCTTGAAGCAAAATATTTTCTCTTGTCTACAAGAAGTGGCGATCAAAAACAACTCAAGAGCGTTGGGGACTTTGAGCCAAAACGCTCTATTTTTTCAGTGATACCTACCACAGGAAATACGTTTCTGGAAAAGGGTAATATTTAGTGATGAAAAAGTTTTCCAGTCAAGTTTTAATGAAAGTATGCGAGTATATAGACCCCCAAATTCAAGATTTGAAGAGACATACATACAATGTTTGGGGATGTATCGACGCAGGATGGATAGGCGTTTGCCATCATATCCAGGGCAGACTTAACGCCAATTCTTATCAAGAAATACTTCAAAATATCATGCTGCCAGCGGCCTATAATGTCTATGGGAATGATATTACCTATCAGCACGACAACTGTCCGGTCTATACAGCCCGAAGGATCACCGACTGGTCAAGAAACAACCAGGTTAGAATCCTTCCCTGGCCATCACGAAGTCCCGACGTCAACCCAAGGGAAAATGTATGGGGACTGATAGTTAAAAAAATCCAGTCAACACATGTTCAGCCCGCAAATGAAGAAGAGTTATGGGCACAAATTCAAGAGGCGTGGAATAGTTTGACTGAGGATTACACTAGAACATTGTTCGCTTCGATTCCTAAAAGATTGGCCTTGGTGATCGAAAATAATGGAGCTATCATAAAATACTGATTTTTGTTTTATAGTTTATTAGTTGATATTCAATTTGATTTTAGTTTTTCTGTATAAATTAATGGAATTTCGCTTACTTCAAGTCTTTGTCTGTTTTGTTTCAGCTAATAAATTGATATTAAAAGGCCTGTGAACGTGACTGTGTACTTCAAATATATAATTATCAGGTGAAAGCCTGGTTTACGAAAAATCAATGATTTTGACACGGATTATCAAATTTTGCCCGAAATTTTATGGCCGCAACTGTACATTATAACTACACAATTATGCAAAAAAAAACTTCGCCAGGCTCGTCGTTGACGTTGCGTTTGCCTCAAAAAAGTGAGTTTTCTAGGTTATATATCGGGTGTCCCTAGCAGGCGGCTTACCAGTACACCTTTTTTATTTTTTAAGATACAAAAATTTAATTCAGTATAGTGTATAGTATCACCTAAATATGCACTGTTTTACAAACAAAATAGTTTTTTATTACCTCTAGTTTAGTGGAAAATGACCCTAATTTTGTTATTGAAAACAAAACACAAGGTATATTTTTCCTTATTTCATTGGAAAATGACTTCCAGAATACAATGACACTTTATTTGCTTTTTCTTGACACCTAACTTCTAAAAATTAGTATATTTTAATTTTTAGTTCATACTCCCATGAATGCAATTTATGGTACCTGGAAAGGTGTAAATTTTAGACTATGTCATGAAAAAATATATGTGACCATCTTTTGTTTTTTAAAGCCACTATAGACTTATGTAAAGTTTGATTGATATTTAAGTTAAAAGTATTTTTAGAAAAATTATTTTAGAAAAATCCACAATAATTTATTATTTTTTTTTGACAAAACAGCATCAAGCAGCCGGCAGCGTTAACAGAAAACTAAAGTGGCTACTGGAAAATACTGTAGTGCATAGAGTCCAGCCACAGGTGTACATGTTCAAGCTTATTTGCAATATGGCTAACACTAATGACATTCTTTAGTAGTTAAAGTATCAACATAGTAATACCACTAAACTGCCATTTCACAAATTGGGCTAACATTCATAATTTAAGGATATAATTTTGCTTATAGGCGGCATCAAGAAGAAAAATAAATAGTTTTTATTATTTTTAATTTTTGTAAAGAATTTATTTGTAATAAAATATTATTAGGAACTAATACTGCCCACTGTCGTCAGACTTGCCAGAGGGACCTGCTTAGGTATTTTTTTAACTGGGAGATCGTTTAAAAATTAAAACCCTAACAATGTTTTTATTATCTTATCCAAGATATTAAGTATACTAAAAAATGTAAAAAAAATAACATTAATCAAAATTCAAATTAATTAAATGTTGCTTTAAATAATTTGAAAAAATTTAAGATCCTTTTTTAATTCATGACATAATGTCACAAATAACATATTTGTTTGTTGTAACAGACACATTTATTATTTTGGAAAACAAGAATAGGGGTAAATTACTTAATTTTAAGGTAGCCTAAAATTACGTCATCATGAAGCAAAGGGAACCAAGTATTATTTAAATTTTCACCATGCGCCTCTACTATTAAATTAAATCAAGTTATATATACTTTTTAATAAAATATAACAAATTAACTTTAATTTATTATATCCAACCTTAATTTGCTTAGAAGACAAAAGAAAATATATTCAATTAGTAAAACAAAAAGTTTAAGTACATCCTTAAACTTAAGGGGTAAACAATATCAAAAGTTTTAAGGTAACTTTCTTATAATACGGGGATAAATATTCGAGGTGGTAAGATATTTCGAAGCGGCAAAACAAACTGCTGCCGAACTGAATGAGGTATTGTTATATTTAATCTAACAAAGTTTTATGATAAATCCTCAACACACTTGTAGTTCTTTGATTTATAAGTTGGTAAACCTGCGAAGCTCGTTTTATTCCATTAACACAAACAATAAACATCATTTCTAAGCGTAGCATATATAAATGAAAAACTTTTATTTTAAATATTAAAATTACGTTGCCATACCAACCGGTTGTATACTAAGTGACAGGGAAAACTAAACACCCACTATTTATGATCTTACTTCACAAATATTGCACAACCGTATTTATTTTTAGTTTACTAAAGATAACACAGTTACACAAAAAAAAGTTGGGTATACTTTTCATGAGACAATGTTTTCCGCAGTAATTTGGCTTCTGATAATGAACCCGGGGTCAGAATTCCGCCATGACGTTATCATTTTTTCTAACCTCTAAAAACTGCTTAAATAGTAATTAATGAAAATTAACTAGAAAAAACTGGATTTTAGTTTACTTTTACCTTTACATTTTTATGTAAAATGACCTTATGAATTAAAATCCAAGAGCAGAATTAAGGTAGCACGTTTTTCTTTTTATAACCTTAAAAAACGAGCTACGACTAGAAGTCCCTATTTTGAAATCTTTGCCTGCATTTAATTCTATATGATAAAAAAAATAAGCAATAACAATACATAGATGACAAATTTGATATATAAAAGAATACAAATTTGAAGTTAGTATAGTATGGTAAAATTTAAAAAGATGGGTCCAATATGATGAACATAGTTTCAATTAGCCAATAACGCTTTTAAAACATAAGAACGTAATAAAACCAAAATCACTTTTCAGTTCTTTTAATAGTATTTTTCCCAGAATTTACAGCAGCTAGACTTAAATATGAGCTTAAAGACTCCCTTCAGGATATTCTTAATAACAATTTAACAAACACTATAAACTTCATAAAAGATTGTGATTTATATAAGTCAATTTAAAAACATGGTATAATACAGTTTACTAAAATGTAAATAAACTAATGTACTGTCTACGTGCAAATAACCCTTCGCGGTTGAAGCACTTACTTAAAAAAAAAAAAAAATAGTATTTTTGGGGTCGTTTTTTATGTTTCTGAAATTTTTATTTACCTACATTCGCATATATCTTTGTCTTCAGTCTGTTGTTTTTGCCGCCATTATTGATTTTTTAAATTTGACTTCAAATTTGTAATCAGCAAACCTCAAAACCTACCTTATACCAAATTTTGCCTAAATTCGTTGATTTTCGAAAAATTTAGTAATAATGAATAATACATTCGACATTTTGGATCTTTCATCTTCAATTTTCAGAATCTGACTTTAGATTTATAATCAGCTATCGAAAAAAAAAACCTTCCAAATTTAGGCAAGATTCGCGAAGATTTGAAAATTGCTTAGCTACCGAAAAAGAAACCCCTACCAAATTTAGGCCAGATAAGCGAATATTTGAAAATAGTTATTTTTAGTCCGTTTTTTAGGAGTTAGAAAAAAAAAGACTTAAAGGTAGAGTAAAATAATATACCCCAGAAAAATGAGGACCAAATCATTAGATCAATTTTCAGACGTGTCAATGAGTGTACAAGTAATCAAGGGTCTTTAACTCATAAAACTTAATTTTGTTCTTGATCGTTCGATCTGACTGGACAAGCAATTATTAATTGACTGTTATTTGCTTTACTTATAAGCATAAAAAAGGTTAAATATTTTGTACAAAAACAGTTGTTTACCTTTCTTGGTAGCTTTGCAATAGTTTAGTTATCAACCAAATTATGTACTTTTATCTTATTTGTGATTTTTCTTTAAATTTTTTAAAATTATTTTTTATGAAAATTGACAGTTAACGCATTTTATTTATGATATATTTTACTTGATGTTAATTTAAAAAGTAATTGTTAACTGTGGAAATCCTTATGGATATTTCACTGATTCATTGCTTATAAAACTTTCAATTTTCTTCTTTATAAATACTAATTCATTTTTTTTTGCTGTATAATTTTTAAAAGATAGGAAGCTTATACCTTTTGTTTTAAAGACAGGTTTAATTAAAACATATAATATATTGTAAATATGTTTTGTATTGTTGTGTCAGATTAATTAATTGATATAAGTGACATTACGCAAAAAAGCGATCTCAAAATCTTTATAATTTTTATTAAAAACTTAAAAATTTTAATTTTAATTATTATTTAATTTTTAGTTAAGTTTTTACATTTTTATCTTGAAAATGATGGCAGACGTGCCAGCAAAACGTAGATAAGTATATGAATTTTTGGGGTTTTTTTGGGGGTTTTTCCTATTTTCTGTTTTAGGCGATCTGCTAGTTCAGAGGGGTCAATAGGATTAAGCAAGCTCAGTCTCTATACCTCGGAACCAGGACCGAAGGAGTCCCATTGTATAAAGTTTCTTTTGGGCTGTACCCAACGAGGATTTTTTATATAATATATTGCCAATTATCTTTTTATTATTTGCCTGTTTCCAAAATTACACTTATAACACATTCTAAGATAGATAAAACTCTTTATCTTTTTGTGTTAGAACTATTAAAAAACTTTTTGAGCATTTTGCCTTATTTCTAAAATTGTCTTGATTTATATTAGAAAATTAGCATAATAAATTTTAATTTTGAATATTTTGTTTGTTTGCTAAAGGACTACGGAGAATATTAACCATAAAGAAAAATTAATAGAAATACAGCGACATGAACAAAAAATTTTAATACCTATCGTCATAACGTTAAACGTTATTGCTGTATAAATTAGGTATGTTTGTTATTTAAATATAATATACACTATTTTATACTCTTTATACACACCCAGACCTAAAATACATCTTCAATAAGAGCGTTTACGTAAAAAAGTGCAAAATGGTGTCCCCTTATTCTGAATAACCAACAGACTTTATATAAAAGATAATTACCAAAAAGTAATTTTAAACAAGGGTAATATAGCATTTAATTACAAAGTACAAAGAAGCCAATATGGGGTACATAAGGGGTAGAATATTAACGGGTAATCGCTATTTTAATTTTGTTTTATTCAATAAATAAAATTCATAAGTAAACACCGAAAAACGGACGTGACAAAGAAATAGAGATCACGTTTTCAAGCCAATCTACCCTTCTGGCAACGCTTAATGATAAGTGACTGTAGAAATGTGTGCTAACCAAAAGCGTATTTTCTAAAAAGAGTAATTCATCGCTATGCTTTATGTGTAAGAAATTTAAATTATTTTAGGCAAGCTGGAAATTAAGTGCCACTTTACACAATTAAAGGAATGGCTAGCAATAAACAAACTTTATTGGGTACCAATTCAAATTTACTTCTTCTGGAGCCCTGGCTTAACTTTTAAATATAATTTTTGCTTTTCTATTTTTACAGGGTTTACCTAACACATTTTTGTATAAAAGGCAGTTTTGAATTTTTTTTCCAATAAATTTCTCCATGGATATCTTTGCTTTCAGGACATTGCATATAATGTTTTTTGACTAAGAGTACTCCAGAGCCACAATAGACCGATCGGTCGCGGTGAAAGGGTGTTATACCCACTCACTTTAAACCTTAGAGAGAGAGAGTACTCCATGATACCTGAGCCTAATATTTCGCCCAATTGGATGTGCTGTTTGTGTTATGACAAAAAAGTTAAACGATCTTTTGCTTTTACTAATTTATAATTCACCGTATTCCCAGGGAATCTGGTAAATGCAGTCCTTATTTGTGTTAAAATTTTCTGTTTTAGTTTAGGTCAAGACACTTTTCAGTGTTCCATTAGATTTAAGTTATATAGGATGTCCCAAAAGGATCAGAATATCCAGTTATCTCACGAACTGTGTATGAAAAGAGGGAAAATGTTCATCGTTCTCAAGAAGTACAGGTGACGTTGTCAGATATTTCGCTTTTGAGAATTCACTGTTAATATTTCATTTTTAAATGGTATACCGACTTTGGATTTTCATAATTTGCTGTATACGGGTAATAAAATAAATTCCGACATTAAAAATATTTTATATAAACGGCTTTTTTCCAATAATGTATCCTGTATAAAAAAAAATTATTGTCGCACCTTGTTAGTTGTGGCTTCTACCCTGTAAAATTCTGACGCATAAGCTCTGTATACTTTATTTAAGAGTTAAATAGATGCGTTGTTACCAGATTGTTTAAGTATATTTCTTCTTTGAGTTTAATGAGATTAATTTGTCAATATTTCCTAATTAAAATTTTAAAAACTATATTGTAACAATTAATGAGACTAATTTTCAAAAATCCTTGGTGGTTATTTAATATTAGTTTAGTTTTTCATAAATATCGTAAAAAAAGTTTGAGAGTTGAAACTATATATGTAAGTAAAATTTTTGTCATTCCGTTTAATACAATGTATAAGAGCCTCAAAAACACTCTCGTTACAATAAAATATCGCCGGAACTTGTTCATAAATTTTGTTTTGCACCAATCGATGCAGAATTATGTAAATAATAATCGGTATAAATTAAAAAAATCTTATGAGAGTGCCTATCGTGATACAACCACCTTAAAAGTAAAAAGTTGACATTGAATTCTCGAAAGTGGAACTGGCAACGTCGCGGTTACTTCCAGCAAACGCGGAATGCTTTTCTTCTTTCTAAGTTTCAAATTTTATACTGGGTGTTTCAAAAGTGCGTCATTTTTAAGATACACTATTTGGTATAGTAATCTGCTTGTTTTTGTTTTGCAAAAAAAACGTAAGCAAATTGCCAGGTCTCTAAAATCAAAATCAGGAAATTATCTTGAAAATGTAGTAAATTTATTTAAAATCATTGGTTTTTGTATTAGTTTAGGCAACATTGATTTAAGTATAAACATTTATTGATATGACAGTTCTAAGATCCGATTGCACCGGCAACAAGGTTGATTTGGACGGCTGCTGTATTCGTTTAATAAAAAATTATATTAAAACAGGTATTAAACATCACTTTTATTTCTTCTTATTAGGTTGTATTATTGAATTACACGTTTTGTAAACTGACTCGATCAACAGCAATCGAATTAAGCATCTAAAGTGAATGACATATCTGTCTGTCACTTCAGATGATAAACAAAAATAGTTTTCGGTTTTAAAAATAATTTTAAACAATAACAAATCAATCATCGATTTATAAAAATGTTATTTATGGTGCAATGCCATAAACAATAAAAAAGTTATTATTTTCGGAGTGATGTTATTTAGTGTGTTTAATCAACGTTACCGGTGCAGTGTGTTTACAAGAACTCTCCCGCCATGCCCTTTGATCATTTAATGCCAAACAAGGTTTGTGTTTACTTTATTTCAATCCAAGAATTCGTTGGTGGCTAGGAATGTAACGTGTTTATTTTGTGTTTTTGCATTGTTTGGCCCTTCATAAGTAAGGGATAAGACTTGACACAATTTGAGTGGAGCATTTAACTGGGCAATATTTGCCCAATTAAAGGTTCTACGAAAGGGATATTTGCATTACACAGCGTTTTTTTTCAGATCAAGCCTAAAGACCGGCTGGAACAACTGTACTGAGTCGTCAGCAAAATTGTACATAGTATTAATCGTGGATAATAGATTTGATGTAAGAACTTAGCCTTGAGCTGACTTACCATTGATTTAATAAATGTTATGAGTATGACACTAATATAATGTGTGTCTACTTAAGTTGGCAACATATGGGAACCTTTTTTATTATTAATTTAAAAAAAAGTTATTCTTTATAATAAGTTCTCCATGCTCTAAAATCTAAAATACAATCATCAAATATTAATGTTTTTCAATCCTATACGAGGTAAGTCAATAAATACGAATTTTAGTCGTAATTTTCGTAGTAGTAGTAGAGTAAAGTACCTTTATATTTAACAATATCGTAAATTGTTATTATGAAAAGTTGTTCGGAATTAAAAATCACGTTTAAATATGCAGTTGCATTAATTTATATATTTTTTTTAATTTCTCAAAACATCTCTACTCGAACGACAAAAATTTGACTGTAATTATTGTACATATAATCTAGGATGCTCTGACAAGAAATGTCAGAGAGTAATTATTTAACAGTGGCATTCAAAACATTAGTTGTATTTAGCAAAATTTGGTGAAAATTCGGTAAAAATGCCAGCAAAATTTGTATTTTTTTTTTATAAAAAGATGTAATTCCATATTTAAACATAGTTTTTAATTCCCAACAACTTTTTATTTTAACAATTTTCGATATTGTGAAATATAAAGGTACTTTACACTTAAGCACAATTCATATTTTTTGTCATACCTTGTCTAAAATTGCATTCTAGATTTCAGAACATTTAGAACTTTTTATGAAGAATATTTTTTTTTCGTAAAATTAATAATAAAAAAGTTTCCCATATGTTGCCAACTTTAGTAAACACACCGTATATATGTCATAAAAAAGGAAACTAGTAGAGTTTACCGTGCAATGTCTAGGTGAAAGGCCATAGAAAGGACGTTTGTTAAGAAGCGCGTTATACCGGACATTGTCAAAGATCTAAGATAAATTTGAAAAATGATTAAAGGTTTCCTATGAAACTCAATATCCATTTGTATGAAACAAATGCTGTAAGTCTTCTATAAAAAAATCCTTACCGTCTGTCATCTACCAATTTGTGATAGGTAAGTACCAAGAAAAAGGAGTTCTGGATTCTATCTTAGACCGGTTCTACACGTTGGCACCGATGTTGGCCCCGATGCTACTCGTCCAACGTGTGAATTAAGAAATTTGCATTGTCTCAGCGTTGGCGTATGCAAATTACTCGACCCACATAGTGGACGAGTAGCATTGGGGCCAACATTGGTCCCAATGTGTGAAGCCGCCTTATTGTAATAAAAGATAAAAATCCGAACAAGGCAGGTAGGATAGGTGCAAGTTAGGGATAATAGTTTTTTTTAAGAGCATCCAGCTAAATATATTTTTTTAGTATTAAGGCAGCGTACTATCGACGCTTGATATGCTTGACTTTTAATATTATTTCAAACATTTTTTAAAAAATAAAAGCAAATATTAAAAGGAAAAATTAACAGGGATATCAAAAAGAAAAATGGCAGCAAATTAATTGTTAAAATTCGGCATTTTTTAGAATTACAGACAATTTGGTATTTATTGGAAGGATAAAAGAATATTTGTGGCAAAGTAATATAAGGAGCTACTGCCATTTGTAAAAGAAAGGGGTTTAATTTTTATTTGTCAAAAAAAAAAAAAGATAATTAATATGATCAACTTTTTCTTAAAACAAGTCAACTAATCAGAACTGTTTGTGTACACTCATACGGATCTTATGTCTCGCCACATCTATCAACCACGGTGTGCTGCATTCAAAGTGTTACCAGTAAGTGACTCAAATAAATTTAACTTCTGTAAACTTTGACACTTGTAACCTAAAACTTAAGGGCTGTGTTTCACATACCTTTGATCCGGTTATTCATTATTATTTCACTATTATAGTCAATGGTATTAATTGTATCACTGAAATTAGTAGCGTTAAAAGTCATTTTAATACTTGCTTTAATACGTTTATATTCATAATTATTAACCTTTTAAACAATTTAAACAGAAATTATAAAATAAGCAAATAAAACGAGCAAACTTAAAAAGATACTTAGTCACTAATTAAAATTGGTAGACAAACACGAACTAATAACCGAATAATTGAAAAATTACTGGCGAAAGATGCCGGTTGACGGTCGGAACCTTTGTTATAAGAACTATTTAGAAGCTTTTATTACGCCAAAAAAGAACATTAGTTTGTGAGTCTACAAAACTAAATTTTAAGAGGAACATTTAAATTTCATGCTTTAGTTGGATGTAAAAACTAATAATATACTAATAATGTAACTTTGATGTTTATGATGGTATATAATCTACCTAAATATGCCTTACCTTTAAAAGCGGTACATAAAAAATACGTTATTTAATATTTTTGATGTATAACGCAGGCATATACAATAATATCATATATTTTAGAGACAATTTTCTTACGTTTACAAATAAAGCAAACATAAAAATCATGTAAATCATAAACGAAACTGAAAGTAAAATTCTCAAAACTCAAATTTATAACATGTATAAAGTATGTACTTTTATTGATTTTTGCTTCCAGTATTACAGTTTGATGTCAGAAAGCATTAGGAGTACAGGGTGTCCCATTTAACCAGGCTGATCAAAATAATATACTCTGAGATGCGGATCGACTAATCTAAGTAGAGCAATGAAAAATGCATTTTCCGAAAATAATGGTAGTTGATTCACAGGACGCAGATAAACTTCTTACACTTACACCTATAATGCAGACTATAAAGTATAATTTAAAACCAATAAGCAGTACAAGAGAAACAGTTTTCTTTTAATGTTTGTCTCTGCCTTTATATATATATATATATATATATATATATATATATATATATATATATATATATATATATATATATATATATATATATATATATATATATATATATATATATATATATATATATATATATATATATATATATATATATATATATATATATATATATATATATATATATATATATATATATATATCATTATTTATAGAAATTAAGAAAAAAAGATTTTATAAATAATCTCCATATAATCATGGCTAAATGGGCAGAGCCCGAGGCCACAAAACAAAACAAAAAAGAAAAAACAGTTTTCTATAAACAGTTTAAATAACACTTAAAAGTACATTTATGCATTCACGGAATATGACACAGCAAGCTTGTTTTCCGTTAAAGAAAAAAACATTTTTTGGGATTTTTAAATCTTCTGAATAAATACAAAATTTGGCGAAAATTTAAAACAGAACATTACAGATCAAGTTGGAATGAAGTGCACTCTAGTGTAATATAAAGAAAAACAAAAAAGAAAAATTGAATTACTTGAAGTACACTACCTTTACGAACAAAAATGCTACTTCACCAAAAAAATCAAAAACAAGTTAATCAAGTTGTGTAGATCTAACAGTTTTACTTCCGACAGCTGATGCTAAAGGAAAACATATAAAAGAGGTATATATTTCCAAATTCGGCAGGCAAATAACTTATTAAATCCAGAAAAATATCTTCTTATTCTTTTTCTTCTTACGTTAGGGCTGGGCCCTGTGTTTTTATCAACATCAACAACCTTTACTCTTGGGATGCTGAAGTCCAGCTTTGGTATCATCGTTTGGGCGGTCGCCCCGAAAGTCGTCCGTTAGCTGGTTTCTTATTTTTTGCTATCTTTGGCAGTCAATCGTCAGCCTTTCAATCCACATGGTCTCTCCACTCTCTCCTTCTTACACGAGCCCATCTCAGTACATCCTGAACTCCACACTTGTCCCTTATGTCGCTGCTTCTCTTACGATCATATTTATAAGTTTATCCCGTTATGTTTCTGAGGATCCGCACTTCCGTTGTTCTTAGGATGCGTTTGGTGGCCGTGTTTTTTGCTCTGGTTTCTACAGGCTCTTCTATATAGATTATACTGGGTGAAAGTAAGTGACATTTTGCAACCCTAAAAAATAAACAAACTGGCCGCCTCTAAAAATATTTTAAAAGTTATTGTTTGTGTCTGTAAGACAGATTGTGATAAAATTTGCGACTGCAGACAGAGTGGCTTAGAATGTTCTACAAACTGATTATAAAATAACTCTCTGCCTGTAATTAAAGAAAATAATGCAAATGTTAATGACCTCACTCCAACAGAACCAGCAATTTCTGTCGAATGTAGGTATAAGTGAAATAAATGAAATAACGTTAACTTTTTTGAACGAAAATGGATTTTTTATTTACACAGAAGCATAAAATTTAAATTGGAAATACATAATAAACAAAAATACAGTCCTGATATTTTATTTATTACGAAAACGAAATTTTTCACACATTTTCAGTAGCCATATACTAAATATATGCATTAAAATACTTTTTTAAGGTACTATTACTAGTGATGAGCGAGACCGGTCGGTCTTGCAGCAAGACCAAGACCGAGACCAAGACCAAGACCACCTTCTCGCTTGCAAGACCAAGACCAAGACCAAGACCGAGGGGTGCAAGATTACGCAAGACCAAGACCGACCTGCAAGACTCTTGCACTTTTGTCACTTTTTTTAATTAAAATATTCAATTTTTATATTCAATATACAGAGGTATTTCATACAGACATGGCAAAAAATGTGTCGAGAACTGTCTAAAAAGGCGATTATTTTATGAGTAACAGGTTTTTTTAATTAAATAATAATTAAATCGATCACTTCGTTTTTAAATAAAATTATCTAAAAACGATAACTAGTAGATTTAGTAACTTGTTTTAAAAATAATAAGATTATGACTCAATGGTCCGACAAAGCTCGATGTCCATAACCGTTTACGACAGAGAAAAACTAAGAGTACAAAAGTTAAAGAAGCTGAAAATTACTTACCTATTCCTAATGTTTTTTTTTTTAATTCGGGATCAAGTGATGCCACTTACTGGATCAAAAATTTCCAAAATCCAGGAAAACATTATTTTTGTGCCACACTGTAAGAAGTGGCATCATTAGATTGCTCCTTTAAACTAAGATATAAATGTAAAGTGATGGTTTAATAAAAAATATATTTGTCATTTTATATAGGAATACTTTTTATATAAATGGATTTTAAATTTCACTTCCGGTTTAGACGGAAAAGTCAAAACAATGCCAAAAGTATAATGATGACGTCATTTTTGTCAAAACCGAAAATGATATATAAAAAACCATCTACGTCGAAATTGTACCTATATGCCAGTTTAAGAATTTCCACCATAATATACAGGGAAGCGATTTTTTTAAATTAATTTTTTGCTATAAATTTTCTATTTTACGTTAAAAGCTAAAAATGAGGAAGTTTCCTTGAGTGGTAGTAAATTTTTTAAAATTCTGAAATAGAGAATAATTTGACATTTTACGCCCTTTTTTTCTATAATTTTTGTATATTAAGTTTTTTACCATTATGAACGGTTTCGGATAAATCGATCTTTATCGCACTATCGAGCCACCTTGCATATGCAGAATGTTTATAAAGTATTTGTACAAACTTTGTACGGCAAATGTTTGACTAATTTGAACATAAAAAGGTTATTTGAACTGAAAAGATTTCTAAATATCTTTTTTTTAATTAGAAACCAATGTTTACATATCAGAATCATTTTCATGGAAATTTCACATTTGGTTGAAATTAAAAGTTTTTTTGCCCTCAGAGTACTCAATATTGTAATTTTATATGCTTCTTCAAAGAAAATTTAAATATTTCCTATCACTAAAATGAAGCGCTATAAATAAATAAACCCCTACATTTAAAATATCCTTTTTAATCAAATAATTTAAATGTAGATGTAAGGTTAAAATTGGTATATTTTAAAATTTTAAAGCAAAAAATATAGTCTCCATCTTTATTTATTTGTAAGTATTAAAAAAATATATATTTTATCTAAGATTGCTTAATTTAAATTATTACTACCAAAAAAAGCAAGACCAGTAAGACTCTTGCAGCCAAGACCAAGACCAAGACCGGGTGGTGCAGGACCAAGACCAAGACCAAGACCTTCTTTGGGCTTGCAAGACCAAGACCAAGACCAGACTTGCAAGACCAAGACCAAGACCAAGACTAGCCCGGTCTTGGTCTTGGTCTTGCTTTGCTCATCACTAAATAGACTATTACATATTAGGAGCTCAAAAAAAGACACATTTTCAATATTTTTTTCCACACTCTATTTATTAAATAGGGTAATCAAACATGTTTTATAGTATTTAACAACTTTTGTAGAATACAAAAATTATTATTTTTTTAATTTTCCAAACCATGCGCACCTTATAGAGGGTGTCAAAATCAACCTCTCAAAAAAACACTGCTCCATGACGGACAGTTAATCTCTGGAACGGCAAGTTTGAATCACAATACAAGAATCGACTGGAAAATTTAAAAATTTTAAAAATGGCTGACGTTTGGAAAAAAAAAGTTAAAAAATCAACCTTTTTTTACGATATTTTTTATTATGCTATTTTTTTTTCATTTGTTTTTATTAAATTGTGTTCGATTCTTGTAGGGAAAGCTTAAACAAACAAAATGCTTCAAGATTTATTTAAATGGAGCAAGTAGATTCGGAGATTAACTGGCCGCCAGTTTAAAAAAAAGTGACTTCGAGAAAAACGCGCTTAAAGTTAGCCTGAGCAAGCGGCAGCTGCGTAGAACAACTACGGCGAGCCAAAAGCACGCGCTCACTAAAGCTCATGTATCTCGTTTTCGGTTTCAATTTTCGTATAATATTTCAGGAAGTTATTTTTGAAGGAGGAATCGAAATCCGTAAAAAAATTTTAAATTGATTTTTTCAAAATTCTAATAGGTAATAGAACCTTAAATCACTGGCAATTATTTGACATTTATCAGCTGTCAAATGTCACATTTGGTAATGCCACATTTAATTCCAATTTGGGGAAATAGAATTTATAAAAATATAATATTGTTTTAGATTCCTGCTTTTTTATTAGTGATTTGACATTTAGTTAAGAGTTGTCAAATGTCAAAGTTGACAATTTAACATTAGAATGCTTTCAAAAAATCAGTAATATTAATAGTTCAATGTGGTTTTAGCAAACTGATGAGAGAGTGCCCCTTTACCCCTCTTTGTGCGCCCCAATTTACTTTAAGAAAACACAGGCCCTTTGACAATATATAATTAATTGCAAGTAGCTACCGTAAGACCCAAATAACTGATGAAAACCTATTTTTGCTTGCTGATACTATAGTTAAAAATTTTAACATTATTTACTTCTTAATGTCATTTTTCCGTTTATAATGTCAGGTTAGTTGAGCCCAACCTATCTACCCACTTTTAATTTTTTTTTACCATAAACGTCTAATATTTAACTTTTTATTTAATGAGAGTAAATATCTTGTTCACTGATTCAATTCTACGCTTTTCCTGCAAGCTAGTTTAAATCTTCTATAACAAATAACAATTGTAAATGCTACTTCTCGATGGACTCTTGGTCGTCACTACGGTAGAAACATGTTTATTTTCCCCTTTATAAGGATTGAGCGTAGTAAGTGGTAAAGGATTAGTCACTTAATGATCAACGACTATATACTAAAGGACTGCTCAGTTCCATTAAACGTACGTTGGAAAATTTAAGAGAAGCAGGCAACGGTTGTGACGTCACCACCGGTGCTGAATAATGCTGGGCGACGTTTATCGACATTTTGTTACCGATGTTTGATGTTTTTAACATCGATGTTAGATGACACTAACATCGATGCAGACATCGATGTTTACCTTTCAATGTTTAATATTATAAAAAAAAAGTTTTAAACCTAATTTTTCTAGCTCCAAAAATAAAATATTAATTTTTTAAGTGATTGAGAGATTAACTTCGATGTTTTGTGTCGATATCCCAGCACTAGCCAGCACCGGTGATGACGTCAGAGCGAGTTTGACCATGGCAGAAAAATTCGGCAAACTGAGCAGTCCCTTGGCATATAGTCGTTGCTTAATGATTACTACTCCACAGTATAATGACTATTTCTTTAAAGTTTTACTTATTAGTCATCATAATCCATAAGCCAGCGGCAGACATCGGGCACGTGCCCTTTTGTATTTTGCTAATGCAACATGACTGTTTTACACCGCGTCCCAGAAGTTAAACATTAGTTATATTTGCCCTTAGAAAGATATTTATCAGCCCTACCGTCTGGGTTCTTCAAGAGCGCGGACCATTAAAAAAAGCAGATGGCAGACTTTTTAATAAAAGCACACGCCACAAATACCACACATAAGTCGCTCAGACAAGTCGGGCCAAGTGTGAGTCACTGAACCTACCCTAACACCGGCTTTTCTGTGTCTAATTAAAATGCCTAATGATAATATATTAATTGCAAAACATGCAGTGCAGGGTGCAGAGTTCCGGAGTTAGCCGATACAAGCCGACAGTGGTCGATTGGACGTCGCGAGTGGGAGGAAAGTTCTTCCGACGCCAGTGTATGTTGTAACGTCGAGACGCTTCTTTTGAAAAACAGGGAAAGCTTCTACGCTTAAAGCTCGTAAGCGTCGTGAAAGATCGCGCGCGCGTTTTCACGCATAATAATTTTTTGATGACAACTATTGATAACAAGTTTAATTGCCCCATTTAATGCATGACCGTGTTTCCTTCACACTTTAAGTTATTTAACTTAGTTTTTTCTTCGGTTAAAAGGCAAACCATGTATAAAGCAATTAACTAATGATAACTGATAACAAATGGAAGACTAATAATAACTTACTGTTTATATCATTAGTTGGGTTCAATGTAGGACAGATTGACAATTAAAAATTGACTTCAAGGTGTTATATTTCGTGACAATATAAAAAAAATATGTATAAGTCGCTCTAAAGTGATTGATTTGGAATTGTTTGAAAAATTTCGTTTACTTACCTAAAGTGCTAAAGTTGTGCTTAAGTTGTTAGTGCAAGGTTCTCCACTAGTTTTGTATAATCTATTGCAAGGATTACTCAAGGGATTACTTTACTTAGTTTAGTGAATTTTCAGGTGGATTTGTACCGGTGGTGGTGTTAAATAGTTGGTGAAAATGGGGCTAAGGCTATATGTGTTGTTTATTGGAGCAATTATTCAAGGTAGGGTAATATTATTTATATATTTTAGAGCTACTGCCAAAATGAAAACATAGTTATAAAAATGTAGATTTAGGACAACAAAGGTATTAACGGGCATTGATCGTCTGCGGTGGTATTATCCGATTATTCGGGGTTTCTGTGAAATAGGCTTTATTTTTGGTGCGTATATACTTTTAATTAAATAAACTTAATAATAAATTAAATTTAGCGTTTGTTACATTAAATTTAAAATAGAGAATAATAAATAAATATTTTTTAGTGGTTTGTTGGTTCATTTTTATTTCTATGTTATGTTAGGTATTATATAAATATAAAAAACTTAATTTAAAATTTCAATCGAGTGTTTAATATTTTTGTTTAAAAGTATGCAATTAATGAAATCTTATATCTTTTGCTCATTAGTAAAAAAATAAAGGTTAAATAAAATTTTAAAAATATGTAATATAAATTATCTGCACCTTTTGAATTAATAAATAATTAGTTTTATTTTATTTTAAAAAATAACATAATAAATTTTCATGTCTTTAAAAATTAATTGTAGTAAACAAAGTTCTAAATAAAGTCCTGAGTTAATATTTTTACAGTTTTTATTCATCCATATAAATTGTAAATATTTATATAAAGTAATTAATTTTACTTTTTTATGTGTTATGGACAGCGTAATTAATTGATCAGTTATCATAATGCCTAGAAAAGAGAATGAACAATTTAATATATTTTTATTAAATTGCTCGTTCTTTGCCCAGGCATTATGCATTATATATAAGGAACAATTGATCACTTTGTCCATAATATATATTTTATCCAGAAACAAGTTTATTTAGGTTTTGGCGTTTCTGTTGTTTTTTATAAATGTTTATTGTTTGAAATAAAACAGGAACTTTTTCAATTACTCTAAGAGTTACATTTATTTCAAAGCTGAAGTTTCTGTGGGTACACAAATTTAATCAGCAACAATATCAGTCATTATAATGTTATACATAAATCGAAACATCTGGTTATAAAAAATTATCTTGAAACAAAATAACAAAACTAAATTAATTTTATTCTTCTCAAATCTTGGTAATGTTTTGTATATAAGAAAAAAATGTGACGGATTTATTGCAAAATCTAATAGGCAAATATAAAGGGGAATCGAAAAATGTAAAGTTTTTTTTTTTAATTTATGGATGGTTTTGGTTAAGAAAATATATCTTTGTTATTTCGTTATTATAAGAATATTTATTTTATGTGTAATCAAAAGTATCTTGGTAGATCAAAACATTTAAGAATTGCCACCTTTACCAAATATATTGTTTGGATGAAAATAATACATTTCTACAAAAGCTTTTGCAGTTATGTTAATTGAATTTTTGTGTTGAACTAATTAGAATTGGACGATATCGGTTTTATCTATTGCGTTTAGGAGTGTTAAATTTGTTATCACTAACCATATGTCAAAGTTTTTATTAAAATATTAAAGTTTTTACATTTTTCACCATCCTCGGAAATAGAATGATGCACGTTTGTATTTTAACATTGTTGAATTTATAAATATGTTGTAACAAAAATATTATTTTTTCCTTCCGGGAAGATAAAGCCTTCTGTAGGCCTTATTTTGCCATTTTTTTACTTTATTTTTTAAAAATTTTGAATTTTGTTTGTTTATACTGTAGTTTAACATTTAAAGAATTAATTTTAAAGTACTTTATTTTAACAATATGCCTCGGAAGCAACGATTTGGACATATTCGTCGGCTTGGTGACTTTGGGAGGAGACCAAATGTGGTCTTTAAGTAAAGTAGGTTTATCACTTACAGAAACTGTAAAAAAACAAATATTTAAGTGCCATTCTAAGATATTGTCAGACATAGATCCGGAAAGGATACAATTTAAAAGAGCTAGGTGCTTCGAACGTCGCAGGGAAACGACCTCGTAAGGGTCGCTTTAGTTTAACTCAGGCAATTGCAAATCGGTGAAGGGGCTGTCGGGATGCGTTATCTTTAGTAAGGAATCTTGCTTTTGTTTAGTTATGCATGATGGTCAAGCAATGGTAAAAAGATGGCGAGGTGATATTGTAAGACAAGTTCATCACACCTTGGATGTATTGGTATGGAATTCATCGAAGAGAGTAATATAGAACACACTAGCTGTTTAGGTATTGGTTCTTGCTTTAAATTTTAAATTAAAAAAAAAACATCTTTAAAACTTTGTGAGTAAATTAATTTTAGCGTAACTTACAACTTTTTTATCTTCCAAGATTCTGATAATTGATGCGTTTGTGATGAATTTACTCACAAAGTTTCAAAGGAGTATTTTTATTTTAAAATTAAAAGCCGGGGGGTCGATGCCTACTTATTAGAGGAAAATCATAGATCTTCGGTACATTTAAAATGTCCTATATTTAAGGAAAAAACCTCATTTTTAAACAAGACCAAGTCAAATCACATGTGGCCAGAGTAACCGTGGAGCTCATGAATCAACGCCACATTAACCGCTTACTATCACACCTATGATCGTATGATCTCTCTTCTATCAAATATGTATGGGATAACGTAAGTCGCAGATAGTTGATTTTACAGCACGCCCCTTAAACTCTGACAGCATTTAGATATGAGTTAGAGGTTGGATAAAATGAGATTCCTCAAAAAGATGTAGACCATCTTGTCAGATCAATCCTCAGAAGTGTAAATAAGAAATAAAGGGTCTTTAACACCTTATTAAACGTAATTCTTTCCATAAATATATGTTTACCGTTTTTTTTACTTAGTATACCATATACAGAGTGTCCGGCGAATAGTTCTAGGGGTGATTTTACATGGTAAATTATGAAGAAAGGATCATATCAACATAGGTCCGCAAATTCGTCGTAAGATTGCTATGGCGATTCAAAGGTGGCACCGGGTTATAGGTTTTATATATGTTTATATATGAATTGCTTTTAATAGTAGGTACTTTTTAGTGTATTTACTGGATTATTATTTTAATCAGGGGCGTGCCGACAGGGGTGGCCTCGATTTAATTTATTCACATTTTTATTAAACTTCATCTTTTTGCAGTTTTCTTTTAAAATTCTAATTCCGCGGTATAAATAAAATAAGAAAGTTATTCTTGTTAAAAACCTGTCAGGCTAGCCGTTTTCGAGAAAACACTCTTTAAAGAAAATAGTGCATGAATGTTCGCCCAAGCAAAAAAGTATTTCGGCATTTTTTGAAAGGCGAGAACAATATTTTTTTATTTACACTTTATTTATTAACACAATTATAATTGAATAAACTTTATTTTTTAACCTAATGTTAAATTAGTTTACCGTAACTAGATACTACTTTGATGTAGAAACTTTTATTATTAGATATTGGGCGACCATGCATGCACTATTTTGTTTGGGGACTGTTTTTTTTAAACGGCTAGCCTGACAGGTTTTCTACAAGAATACCTTTTTTATGTAAAAATGTAAAAACTGCAAAAATATGACGATTAGTAAAAATGTGAACAAATTAAATCGAAGCCTCCCCAGTCGGTACGCCCCTGATTAGAATAATAATTTAGTAAAAACATAAAAAAGTGCCTACTTTTAAAAGCAGTTCATATGCCAAAAACTCAGATGACTATCTAAAACGGTTCCAGAGATATAAACTAAAACCTATATTCCGGTGCCATCTTTGAATCTCCATAGCAAACTTATGACGCATTTGCGGACCTATGTTCGTATGAACTTTTCTTTATAATTGAACATGTAGAATCACCCCTAGAATTATTCGAACGGTATTTCCGGGCACCCTGTATAATTATCTTAAAATTGCATCAATCCGAGATAATTTGTTGAAATATGCAGTAAATATGTAAATTAGCTAAATTACCTATATACACTACACAATGTACTTTTTCACGACGAACAGGACTAATGCTCATATATTTTTTCATTTCCTATAGACCGTTACAGCAATTATATGGTCTGAATAGTACCCTCTTGCAAATAAAATACTTTCCAAAACTCTATCTTTTACGATTGAAAAGTGTTTCGTCCGTTTAGTATTTTACTCTAAGGCCTGGTACTTTCATTAACAGATAACTTTATTTTCCGGATAATTTCCATGGTTACGATTATCACAACAATTGTTATGCAAATTATCCGGAAAATAATCCTAATGAAGTACCGAGCAGTTTAAATTTTTGTTTAATCTGATATTCTATCATGGGAACAGACACTCTAAAGGTTAAGTCACTAGTTGGGCGATCGTAAAGTGCATTTTAGTGCTTAATCTGAGAAAAGTGCTTACCAATTTTTAATTTCTGCTGTACTTTTTACCGAGACACAGTATTGTACTAATTAGTTATCCCAATTTAATAAAGATATAGATGTGTAATTTATGAGCTTGCGGTTAGGCAGAATGCTGATATTTTAAAAGGGTACCGCCGCCGGATAAAAAATAATTTTCCAATTTCTCTGTCCCAGTGTCCCACCGATTATGTACATCCTGGTGGCTTTGAAACTATTTACGTATGTGTAAAAAATCGATATTATATAAATCAGACCATTTACTACAAATTAAAAAAACATGTATAGGATGTCCGAATTTTATTGTAATTTCAGGGTATCTCGGTTATTAATAGAGATAAAGACTTGCAGTTTTCGCGAAGTGGACTAATTTTTATTAAAACGAAAAATGACATTAAAAGATCATGGCTGTCTCCGTTTTTGACTTACATGACGATTTTTTTTATTTTTAGACTCCCTCGTATTTTAGTTATCCTATAACTTACAAAAAATATATGTTCGCATGCCTTTTTACATAGAATCCAGTGGTGCAGTTGGATTTTTGACAAATTTAATATTTTTCTAGATATAAACCAGGCATATGTTTTTTGTTTCGGCACACCCTGTATGTTTTAAAAGCTTTTAATCATGTCGGATGGGAGCCTTTCAAATATAATAATACCTAATAGTTTTTCCATATCTTTAGATCTTAAATCGTTGTTTTTTATTTTAAAAGTGAATTTCGCATCGTTGGCCGTGATACAAAAACAAACAAATAAATAAAGATAGTCTTCAGTCATTTATATTTTTTTTATAGTTTACAGTAACGTCTGAGGTTTAACATTCTTATTTGTTAACTAACTTTTTTCAATATTAATTTATATAAAAATATGTCACTAAATGCCAATTTCACCGGTAGCGAAATGTATGATATGCTGAAATGCTTTATACGATGCGACAAAAATGGTGATCATGCATCTGAAATGTATCTAGAAAGATATTTTTTTATTTTTTGTTTGCCAGGTGGGTTACTAGGCTATATAATTTTATTAAGTACCCGGAAAAAAGGCAACCACATTAAGCCACATTATAATATTTGATCCTTTATAAAACCTCGCTCAAAAAGAAGTTGAGAATTTAATGTTTTGGCAAGCGTAGAAAAAAAACTTCCTATAGAAATATTAAAGAACAGGTAGAAGTGTCAAAACCCAAAGACCACGAAATTGTGGAAAAAACATTAACTAAAGCCATATAAATTAAAATTATTTCATAATTTGCATCCTGGGGGTGCATAGCGTCGGTTAACTTTTTGTCACTGGAACCTTTAAAATTTAAATATCGATAATTATTTTTACAAAAATAATATTATGGTCAGACAAGGATTTTATCAGCAGTGCTGAAATATTAAACAGACAAAAAAACAGATATTGGTCCAAAGAAAATGGTTATAACATAACAGAACATATTAAAAAAATTATACAGGGTGCTAAAAAATATATATATATTATATAAAAAATATATATATATATAATAATATATATATGAATATATTATATAAATTAAAATATATTTATATTATGATAAAATATTATATGATAAATATATATTTATATATGGGTATTAAAAACCTCACAATTACTAAACTGTGTGAGGCAAAAAATAATTATATTAAAAAAACTCAAAATTTAAAAAGCCTTATTATTACTTTCTTATTATACCTTAAAATCTTAAATAAATTATAGGATATGTATATTTTTGGAACAATACCCACCAAAGTTATACAGAGTGTACTATTATTTCTATTTTTTGAATGTATTACTAATATATTTTTTTAATAAATATATGTTTTTTATAATATACAGAATATATTATTTTCACAAGTTTTTTTTTAATTGTTTCATAAGATGTATTTACTTACGGATTTAAACATTAATAGCAAAAATTTTACAACCATTTTAAATTTTACCTTTAATTTTAAAAAACTATTATGATTTTTCTATACATCTTGTATTTTTTAAATATATATTTAAATAAACTACATAACCATATATACTATAAACCAAATTTGTGTTTTTTTTATATACGTAAATAGAGTTGCTACAATGATTTGAAAATTAAAAAAAATGTTATGTACAACTTTTTTGGAACACTCTGTATAATATTTATTAGTATTTTTAAAATTGCTTTAAGAATATATATACTTAACCATATTTGTAACCTCTTTATTTAATAATAAAAGATCTGGAAGAAATTTAGAATTTTTCAAATATCCACCTTATATTCGTGAGTGGTGACTACGAAAACCCCCGAGTAAACTGTTTTATCTATATTCTCCTTATTTTTAGTGTTTTTCAATTTTCATGTGCGCCATTTTGGATCCGCCATCTTGAGTTAGCCATTCTAGATTTTAAATTTTTCGAATTTCAATCTTAAATTCGTGATTAGTGACCACGAGAACCCCTGAGTAAAATGTTTCATCCATATTCCCCGAATTTTAAGTGTTTTTATTTTGATACCCGACATTTTGAATCCGCCATCTTAAATTTAGATTTTTTTACATTTCGATCTTATATTCGTGATTGTTGACCCCGAAAACCTCTAAGGAAAAATATTTAGACCAAAATGTCAAGTAAAAATAGCTTTTTCCCAAAGACTCAAAATTTCAGATGCCACTGTTTTAAATTGGGACAGAATTTAAAAAAATAAAAATTTTTTTTTAAAAGGGCCCTAACAATCTTTTCCAAATTTCATAAGCTTTTCATTAGTAAAAAAAAAATGAAATTTGGTGAAGCTGAGCGTTTTGTAGCTATTTTTGAAACAGTCTAACTCGTATCTTGCCACTGTGCAGAGGTTCTGACGGAAATCATTTGAGTTTTTTATTTTGCGTTCTTCAAGCTGGATTACGACTAAGTGTTCGTGCTTGTATATGTGCTTTATTATAAACGCATTCTAAAATACATTGTTTAGTAACTATTATGGTTTTAAGAAAAGTAATCTCAAATTAATATCCAATAATTTATAAAATCTGTTATGTGAATCATAATGGCAAAAAATGCAAACAAGCGAATTTCAAACGTTTAAGAAGACTTTAATATTTAATTTGTATCTGGTAACTATAAAACAAATAATTCTCAAACGAAATAGTTAAAATCACATAATTCGTCTTGGTAAAATTTGATTTAGTTGCTTAAATGATAAAGGTTTATTACTGTTTGTTTAATCTAGTTGATATACGTTATGTATAATTACTTAAATTAATTTAAGTATATCTAAGTCAAACTTTAATCAAAACTGTTAAATATGAGACTTATTTTGCCAATATTATATGTTACCGCAATTATAATAATAACAGAAAAACAAAATTGTTTTGATGTTGATAATTTTAAAAAGTTATTAGCTCTATTCGCATTTTTGCGAAATCATATAATAACAGATAATGTATGACGGGTGTGTAATTTTTAAAAAAGTCCCAGTATTATTTGTTACAGCAATTATTATAATAACAGGAAAACAGAATTGTTTTGATCTTTATAATTTAAAAGGTTATCAGCTCTATTCGCATTTTTGGTGCAAATATAATAACAGATCATGTATGACGGGTGTGTAAGTTTTAAAAAGTCAATAGAAAAGCTTTTATTACCAGTTTGGTACATTGTAGTACATAGGTTCGTCACACATAAATTTACATATTCAAATAAATACATAATGATTGCTGTATAGTACATAATAAAATACAAAGTCAAACTTAATAAAGAAATTAATTACATACACACATGACACAAAAGTTAAGTCATATAAGTAAAATAAATATAAAAATATATAATTACAGCTAGACACCACATAAAATTGCTGTACACTGAATAAGCAATACAAAGTGGAATTAAGTCGCTTACAGTATAAACACAAAATCAACGACATAGTTAAGTAAGCATCAATATTAAGTTCTTCGGTTTTTAATAAACTCTTCTACGGAATAAAAAGCACCCTCAATGAGAAACTTCTTTATTAAATTTAATACCCCGAAGGGTTCGAAGACCTGAAGCTAGATTGTTGTACAGTTTTGTACAGTTATAGATGGGAGATCGCTCAAAGAAAGAAGTCTTATGTTTAGGGAGAAGAAGCAATTCCTTCATTCATGTACCATTATTTTTTACTAATATAAGCGATCCCCCATGCTCGTGGAGATCTCTTGAGAAGTAAGAAAGCACCTCATAACCCCTAATGACGAAGCTACTTGGATCTGAAAAGCGAAGCCAATTATCAGTCACACACAATATATTTATATTTTTACATTAAGCAATTTTATTTGTTATGCTTTGTACATTAAAGTAAAGAAGTTTTATATTCTTCTTTTTCATTTTTACTCCAGATTCCACTGAGATAGTCTTGGGTATAAAAAATTTGAACTAGATAATTTATTCTCAATATGATTTTCATTTGTCTGTGAAAGAGTATAGGATTTCTTTATTTCGTCATGAATATTAGGACAATTCATAGCCACAGGGGTCTGTGATACCTTACCCAACATCTCCTACATCGGAGCCGATACATCTCCATTACTTGTGGGCTGAAAATTATTAACATCACTACTAGAGTGCAAACAAAGTAGCTCCACATCCGACCCTTCAGGAGTTATGACTCCATGGTTCCATGTGTTCCCTGAACATCATTTACGAAGTTTTCATTCAGTGAGCCTGTACCCCTAATATTGGTGCCACAATAAGAAAATTTATCCGGTTGTAACAATGTTAAAGGGTTAATAACTATGTTATGACTAGAACCATTACTTTTTATTAGACTTACTACACTATCACATACTTTCTTTTTTGTAAAAGAGTGTAACTTATTTTTTTTTTGCATTACATACAATCTTAAGGAAAGCATAAAAACCCCTCGGACTAGCTTAAAACCTATCAATCGTTAGTAAAACATGGTCGTACAAATCTCTATGTATTGAAGTATCACATTTAAGACAAATAATTAAATTAGTATATTTGCTCACAGACAAAAGATTTACTAAAGTCCTATCACTAAAAGAATATATACTATTTAAATCGATACAAACTACAACAAAGTCATTTAATGTATATAAATGGCTTGTCTCAAAAACGGAATCTCCTAGTTCTGATAGGTGGGCTCCCGCTTTAACCCATGCTTCTGTTTAATAATGTCCCCTTGGTAATGACTTACTTATGATTGGTCCACAATTTAAAATATAGTGTCCCGCATTTTTGACATATACTAGATTATTTATTGAATAATACACCAAACTTTTCACCTGGAGTTTATTTACACTTAAAATAGAAGACACAAAGTATCATTTAATTAGAATATTAGTTTATATCCTACAATTTTCTTAATGGTCTCGCCATTTGAGAAATTGAGTGTGTCATGTTATTTATAGAAACTTTTAGAGGTATTGAAAAATGTAATGTTTGATTTATTACTTTGTGTTAAATTGGGCTGTCAAGGACGTTAAAAAATTAAGCTGTGTTTAAATCAAGCTGTTACAGCCATTCTTAAATTAAGAGTTTACGTCGGCAGCACATGTCAGAAACAATAGTTTTTTCAGATGCAGCAATTAGTCAAAGATGGCAATTATTTTTGCTTATATTAATTTTAACAGCAATTATAATAATTATAGAAAAACAAAATTGTTTTGATGTTGATAATTTTAAAAGGTTATCAGCTCCTCGATCAGCTCTATTCGCATTTTTGGTACAAATATAATAACAGATAATGTACGTGGGATGTGTAAGTTTTAAAAAGTCAATTAATATACAGGGGGATTTATAAGGAAATGTCAATACTTCAGTTACGTAGTCAGGGTCCAAAAATAAACATAAAAGCCTATAGAAATATGGGTCCACAAGACATTTTTAAGTAAATTAAATATTTGTTTTGTCATTTTTACGTCAAAAAGCTATACTTGTTAAAAAGTTGATTTGAGCAACCGTTTTCGAGATATTTGGATTTACAAAAATTACGACACGTCTGATTTTATTATAGCAAAATTAAAAAAAATAAAACAAAATGTATAATTAAAATATATGTATTTTAATTTTCAATAAAATTATTGTTCCTAAATTATGTTCGGCAAAACATAAGCTAGGTTTTAAAATTTTTAAAAACTCCACCATTTACTTCTAAGCACATGTCAGCTCTGTGGTGAACACCCTGTATCTCGGAAACGAAGGCCTCGCGGACCCATATTTATATAGACTTTTATGTTTATTTTTGGACCCTCACAACGTACCTGAAGTATTGATATTTTATCATGAATCACCCTGTATAGTGTTCCGCATTTTTGACATATACTAGATTATTTATTGAATAATACACCAAACTTTTTACCTGGAGTTTATTTACACTTAGAAACAATGATCAATAGAAAATAACAGATACAAAGTAACAGTTAATTAGAATATTAGTTTATGCCCGCACAATTTTCTTAATGGTCCCGTCATTTGAGAAATTGAGTGAGAAATTATTTATAGAAACTTTTAGAGGTATTGAAAAATTTAATGTTTGATTTATTACTCTGTGTTAAATTGGGCTGTCTAGGACGTTAACCAAATTATGCTGTGTTTAAATCAAGCGTTACAGCCATTCTTAAATTAAGAGTTTACGTCAGCAGCACATATCAGAAATAATAGTTATTTTCAAATGTAGTAATTAGTCAAAGGTGGCATTTATTTTTACAGTTTATAAAGTCAGGTGTGTGTTTACAGGCTACAGACAGTTAATTTTTTCCATCCCTTCATTTTAAATAGGAAAGTTAAAAAAGGGGTAAAATAAAGAAACTATGTTATAGTTTGGTGTACGTTTTATTTTGAGTAATAACGAAAAACACTAAAGTGTGTTTTAGTTTTTACTAATCTGTGATAATTAATTCAGTGCACAGTACGTTATTGCACACTACTAATTACAATATAAGAAAAAAACACAGGAAAAATTTACTATAATGCAATACCTATGTTTAATAAAGGCGAACTAGTCTAGTCGAGAAGTGTGTTTGATGAAAAAAAATAGTTAGTTGCGTTTAAAATTTTTTTCTTCAAATAAAAATTGCAATTGTTATTAACAAAAAACAAAATTAAAAAAAAAACATTTTGATTTTTAATGATAACTCAAAAACCATAAGAGATAGCGGAAATAAAAAAAGATCCTTAAAGAGAAGGAAATTTCCGATAAAAGAGTCTGAAACTTCCGGAGTTCTATGTCCATTATTTATAATTTTAATTTAACGCTGAAAATGGGCCTTCGCGCGGCATTTTTGGATGCACGCGCTCGTCGTCAAAACCGAGTACGCCACACTAAAATATTTTTTATAGTATTGAATAATATATATTTTTTTAATTATAGTGTATTTAAAACACTTTAAAGAATGTATTTTAATTAACAATGTAACTTAAAGTTAATTTTTTAACAAGTTAGACAATTGTTAATTAACAAAATTGTTTTGAACTTTCGTCTTTATTGTATATAAAAAAAATGTTTAAATAGTTGTAAAATAATTTTTTGCATCTTAGAGGCCTTCTTATATACATACCTAATAGAATCATGCCATAAAAGATTTAAAAAATTTTATGCTTTGTTTATAATAACTTAATACCTTTGACAATATTACTCTGATTTTTCATTTTTTGTTAAAGTTATAAAATTATTATAAACAAAGGATTTAAATTTTTTAAACTATTATGGCGTTCTCGTGTTAAGTTTGTAAATAAAAAAAGCTTTACGAAGCAAAAAAATACAAATATTTAAGCATTTTTTTAATGTACGGTAAGGACGAAAGTTCAAAACAATTTTGTTAATTGAAAATTGTTTACTTGTTTAAAAACTAACTTTAAATTACATTTTTATTGAAGTTTTCTGAATAGAGCATAGTTTTTTAAAAAAATTTAAATAATATTTAATACCTCAAAAAAATATTTTGGGCATGTATCCACAAAAAAAAAACGGATTTACTTTGAGTAAGTGATTTTTAAAGTTTATATAAAGTGCATAACGTGAGATGGCAGATTTATTATTATTATTATAAATCCTTTCATCTTCATTTTTTTTGCTTTTTGAAGGACCTGCCAGTCTGTCCGATATAAACTTTAGGTCAGCTTTTATGATTTTTATATTGTAGCTTCTATCGTGTCTGTCGTTTATATTAATTTTAGCTTAAAATAAACGTGATAAAGGCACAGGCCACGCCGAAACCTCGCCCTGTGATGAAAGTTACTCAATATTAATTTTACCCGAGTTTATTCCAAATCAAAAATTATTTGGAAGTTTTAAATGGATACATCGGCCGTTGGCTAGTTACGCGCAAGGAAGTTTAAAGGCTTATGGAAGCCCAATACTATGGCCTATTCGTCTGGCCCACTATAAAAATAACTGTCATTAAGGGGCCGTTAAAATTCTGCGCAGTAACAAAATCCCACGAAATTTTCTAATGTGTTGCCTACATACACACTGAAAAATCAATGTGTGGGTAGGCACATATGTTGCATTCGACAGAGCCGAAGTTCCTTTTTCGTATGCGACGGCGCGTATGAAACGACCGTATTAATTTCGATTGTTTTGTCTTGCGTGATTTTATTTCGTGGTTGCAGAAATTTTTTGTATCAATAATAACCTTTTTTTTTAGTGATTAGTATTTATTAAATAGTGACTATAATTTGTGTCTTTTGTTTGTTACTTATAATATCGTAACGTTATCCTTTCAGCTTTTACCTAAATTAATGCTGGGGTACCTCACGGCATCAACTATGTTTCTTCTTTGTATTATATTCTACTCTTACATTCAATTTCTTATGCCAGCCTATAGGCCTGATTTGGAAGACTCGCGCAGGTCAATGCAAATATCTTTTTCACAAGACCTTAAACTAATCTCGATTTGGGCTTCAAAAATCTTGTACAGTTTAATGCTCCGAGACACAGTCATGTTCGATGTTGCGAAAAAAATAATTTAATTATTTTGGCTTACTTTTAGAAATAACCTTAACTTGCACAAACACACTACATCCATAGCCTCAGCTGCTTCAAAAAAGCTTGGATTCCTCTTTCGAGCCAGAAAGTATTTATCTCTGTCTAATCTGTATACTCTGAATGTATTTCAATTCTGACCATCTTTAGAATATTGTTCTCATGTCTGGCGAATGGCGTTTCCTACCACTCTTATCATCATCCTTGATATTAACAGGAAAAACAGAATATCTCTATCAAATTCGTGGCATGATACTCCAATAATCATTTTCAACTTAATTATTTACAATTTTTTTGTACCTTTTTAAAAAAATATTTTATTTTAAAGAAATCAAGAAATGGAAAACTTGGAAAAACAAAATACCGATAGGGCCACAAATGTCCAATTTGTGGAGCCTAATCGGAAGACAGTAAATTTTGAGTTGGCAGAAAGGAGTCACATCTATAAATCTTGAAAGGCTACAGAGGTCAAGACTACGGGGTTAAGTTTACTTTAAGTTTAGTTTTATCTACACGGTAATCAGTATAATTAGTTTATTTACTGTTAAAGTCGAACTATTTCTAATTATTATTGATAAAAATTGGTAAATATATGCATAATGGAAATTATACAGTGAGCGAAAAACAAATGTATTAATATTAACAATAAAGCATTAGTGCTATACTAGCCACCAATTATTATCAAGGCAAATTTTCAGAGAAAGAATAAGTCTTATGTTCCTCTGATCTAATTTCTTTTATTGTGATATTTGAAACCATGAAGAAGTGAATGATGGTCATCAAGCCCTACACTCTTGCGGTGTGAAAAATAATATTTGTCGGGAAATTTAAATAATTATGAAGTCACTATAAAATTGGTATGGGAATTGCCATAAAAGAGTTCTTCCATGGAAGTCATTTAAAAGGTGTGTGCGAAAGCTGGTCAATAATATTTTTTAAATGTTTACTTTACGGATTAAAAAGGCATTAACTGTTTTACCTTTATTTATTTTAAGGGTACTTCGTAGCATTTTAAAATTACTTTTACGTTTTTCCGTTTTATTTTTCAAAATACCTAATATTTTATAATATTTATACATTTAATATTACAATGGTGCAGATTATGCGTGTAAAAAATATATTAATCGGTCATTACAGAAACCCCGTAAGTCTATATTTTAGCAAAAGTGCTATATTAAGCATTTTCAGAATTTTAGATTGTAGACGCATCGATTAACAGAGAAACCCCGCTTGTTACCGTAGAACTAACGGTTAAAATAAATATGAAATAAATCTGACGAATTTCATCAAACGATATTACTCAAAAAACTAAAGCAGCCGTTTACTATCTCTAAATTCAATCAGTTTGACTATTGTGAGGACGGAATCAATTTCATTAAAAAATTTGGCGTCAATGAGGATTGTTTTTCCCCAAGAGAGATTTTATAATGGTCATGTTCCTACCAATGTGAAGAAACTGAATGACGTTAAGTTCTTGATGCAGTAGATACCCCAAACCGGAAAAATATAAAACTTTTATTCGAAATTAGTCGGCTGGCCTACTCTGTAAATTACTTAGTACTATATAAATGCTATAATTAACAACATTTTCAAGATGTATTTATTATATACCACTTATTTTAACCCTAATATTAAAAATTGTCGTTCATTTGGAAAACCCTTCATGTTTCCAAAATAAAAAAAAATATTGTAGTAAACATTTTTTTTTGCTGTGCAATATGTTGTAATGAATTTTTTATACTAAATTCTTCAGTAAATTTTCATAAAAACAACTTTTAATTTATTATTACCTTTAGCAGAAAGTTATTTACAGTATTCGTTTTTATTTTGTTCTTACACTGAAATTTATTTCACAACATTCACTATATTACTACTGAATAGCCCACTATATATCCCATTTCTGACACCAATGTTACGATTTACTTGCTTTACGTATGTGAGTCGGACAATTTAAACACTTTGTATAACTTAACAATACTTTATTCACTACTTAACAATGTCAAAACCCTTTTTGATCTTAACTCTATCACTATCGTGTTTTTGCACTTACGGGGTTTCTTAAATGACCAATTCAAATGTGAATGGTAGAGATGCGTTGCTGCAACTAATGCATGTCCCCTTTAGCTGGGTCAGGGAAATTGCAGCTGAAATAATTGGCGCACTTTCGCATCTAATATTTGTAATCTCTGATCAGTTGATCAGATTTCGTTGTCATTGGGCATTTCGTTACTTTTTTGCAAGATTTTGTTTAACTTGCATTGTTTGTTTTGTTTATGTTGTATGTGTGTTTGTTCGAGTCCAATGTTGAAACTGAATTTTAAAGCAGTTATTCTATGGACTAGATATTTCTTATGTACTCCCATAATATGGGGGTCAAATAAAAGAATTTGCTGAGAAGAATATAAAACAACGAATTCTTGGATAGAAATAAAATAAACAAACCCAAGGCGGGAGAGTTCTTATAATCACACTATACCGGCAACGTTGATTAAACACATTGAATAACATCACTCCGGAAATAATACGTTTTTTAATGTTTATGGCATTGCACCATAAATAACATTTTTATAAATCAATGATTCTTTATTAATCGTTAAAAATTATTTTTAAAACCAGAAAAATATTTTTGTTTATAATCAAAGTGACAGATATGTCATTTACTTTAGATGCTCAATTCGATTGCTGTTAATCGAATTAGTTTACAAAACGTGGTATTAAATGATACAACCTAATAGAAAGGGATAAAATGACATCAAAGTGCCGTATAACACCTGATTTAATATAATTTTTTATCAAACGAATACAGCAGCTATCCAAATCAATCTTGTTGCCGGTGCAATCGGATCTTGGAACTGTCATAGCAATAAATGTTTATATTTAAATTGATGTTGCAACACAAAAACCAATATTTTTGAATAAATTTTATTACATTTTCAAAATAATTTCCTGATTTTGATTTTTGGGATCTGGCAATTTGTTTACGTTTTTCCGAAACCAAAACAAAAAAATCGCTACACCCTGCCTAGAGGCTATTTCTAGTCCTTCAGTTCGTTGATACGAAAAATGAAATGACGGCACCCTAAATTCAATATGTCGCAACGCCAAGATGTCGGACTAGTTATATTTTATACACTTCCATGATGTGGGTATCAAATAAAGGGATTTGCTAAAAAGAACAGGAAAAATTAAGTGACTTTACTCCAAATCCAATGTGGCGAACTTCCATCTATAGAGTAGAGAAAAAAAAAATCAGTTAAAATAAAACATTTTTTAGAAACAAGCTTTTTTTACATTTACTTAAAAGAAGAATATTATCTTTTAATTAAATCAAACCCATCAAAGTATTTTATTACATAATTTATATAATATAACAGCTTGTCGCGAGAATTACCTTCGTAAATAGCAAGAATCCAATATGTAACTTGATTTTCACATAATATAAATAATTCTGTTTTTTTTTTAAGTGGCTAAATCTCGTGACATGCTTTTATATAATGTACATTGCGTAATGTAATAATTTTATGGGTTGGATTTAACTTAAAGGTTTTCTTCTTTTTAATAAAAAGCTTATTTTTATTTTTTTACTGTTAATTTATATTTTCCGTAATAAATTAAACAAACAGATAACACCCAAAATAAACTTTATACTAAATTTATTGCATGCATAAATTTTATCATGCATTAAAATATCCAATTAACTGTTTTATCAAATATTGTCATCAAGCACTTATCACACCTTAAAACACGCGTTTCCTATTTTACTATGACGGCCCCTAGAGTTTTCACATAACTTTTAGTTTAGTTCGTCGTAATATAGATAAACAACAGTTTTCAAAGTGTCAGGTAGTGTTGTCCCAAATTCAAAAGTAATATTAAATGTTAGCCTAAGCTAACATACATTTATGTTAAAAATAGTACCCAAATGTTTCACGGGATATCTTGGGTTAGACAAATAAAATGCTGGATATTATAAATGGTTTATATAATACTCTTCCTTATTTTACATTTTAAAGCAAGTGTCGGTAAAATTTTTTGTAAACACAATTTTGATCAAACGATTTTGTTTTAAAATCAAGCATTATAAGAACAGGTTTTCTATTTAAAAATATTTAACAAAATATATTAAATGGATTAATTTCTTTGTTATATTATCGTATTAGTAGGGGTCAATAAAGCGTTTTAGTTGGAAGTGCACAAAAACAGCTCCGATTTTGATATTTTTTTTTTAATAATTTTGTATTTCTGTATTATTTAAAATCATATATAACAAAACACATATACATATACATAACAAAATTAGGAACTTAGGTAATTATTTAGAAATTAAACAACTTTGAGGTACATATTATATATTAGATATATAAAAAAATTTAATAAAATTTAAATAAATAAAATTTCATTTAAAGTTATTTATCAGAATTTTGGAATTTATTAAACGTTAAAAATTTTCAACTTCTCTCACATATACAAAAAATAGAAAATTTAATTTTCATTTATTTATACTTTGCATAATGGAGATTTCATCTTCTCTAATTGGTGGGTGGTTATCGCAATCACTTCCACTGCAAACAATCCAAACCTGTGAGCAATGAAGGTCACTTTTTCTGCAGCCACATGCTGATGAGCATCCTGTTTTGCAGGAGCAAAATACGATTTTTAAGACATTTTCAGCTGCTGCTGATTGTGTCATTTTTTAATAATTTTTTTGCGAATCCCATTCTTAACGGACTAGAGAATTAATTTTCCATTGCCAAACTTGTAAGTAGACTCTTAGCACCTGATGATAAATAAATTTTGAACCACTCAAAAATCATGCCTTTCAATGAGTTTTTTCAACGAAGACTATGTTAAGTAAATATGAAAATATTAAGAAAGACCATCGTTTATTTATTCATGCATTTACTGGACTCCGCATTTTATAATAAAGTTAAAAAAAAAATAAAAAAATGTTAATGATGATTATAAATTACGTCCAGCAGCTAAAACTTTTCTGGTTGAAAATCAAAGTAATGAAGTACTTTTCAATGAAGGTGTAAGTTGTATACTCACAACGTATGGTGCTAAAACTACCTAAAACCTGAATGAACTCCGATACAAACGTTTTATACCATTAGCGTCAAAAAATAAAAGTGTACAACTTTATTTAGTACCTCCGACAGAGGACGCAGCAAAACAACATATCAAAAGAGTCTTCTTACAAGTCCTACAAATTAATTTTCTAATTCCTTCTAAAGAATGGGGTTGGCAAAAAGACGATTATTAGAAACCAGTAAAAATAACGAATCAGCAGCACCCGAAAACGTCTTAAAAATCATATTTTGCTCCTGCAAAACAGGATGCGGTTCAGCATGTGGCTGCAGAAAAACCTTCATCGCTTACCGGCTTGGACTGTTTGCAGTGGAAGTGACTGCGATAACCACCCACCAATTGAAAAAGATAAAATCTCCGATACGCAAAGTATGAATGAAAATTAAATTTCCTATTTTTTGGACATGTGAGTAAAGCAAAAAATTTTTAACATTCAATAAAATAATTTCAAAATTCTGATAAGTAACTCTTCATGAAATTTTGTATATTTAAATTTTATCATATTTTTTCTAATATCTAATATATATTCATTTTATATGTCACTATTAGGAATATAAAAAAATCTTATAAGCAATTATTACAGTCCAAAAGTTAGAGTAAAATTTCGGCTTTAAGGAATCGAATATCTTGGACACTAGGAGTAATACGATAAATTAATATGAAATTATTTTTGTGGATATTTAATTATCTACAAATAAATCTGTTTAAAAAATGACGAAAATTTATATTTAAAAAGTTACAGCAATTTAAAAATTTTTAATTAAATATTATAAATATTGTTTAAAAATTATAAAACTAAATTTTAAAACAAATTATCAAAATGGAAGCTGTTCTTGAGAACTTCCAAATTTTTACTGTTTTGTGTATTCATTGACGCTACTATATGTAAAAAAACTGCTTTTAAAGATTTTACGCTAAGAAAATCACTGCGAACTTTTATTTTTTTAAATATTGAATAAAATGAAATATCTTGTTTGTGACTTTAAATTTTTAGTTAAATTTGCCTCACAAAACCTCTATTTTTTGTACTTAACGTAATTTAATAACCGCCTGAATTACTGTTTAATTTTCAGATACAAAAACATAATCTTGAAAATAATATCAATTATTCGGCTGTCCCAGTTTTTACCCCATGTTAAGTTTTTTTTTTTTAAAAAACAATGCGCAAAAATATTATTTGATTAAATTTTTTGCTCTCGTAAATATTTTAGAAATTGGCTTTAAGAGTATTTAGTACAGTCGATGGGGACAAAAAAGGTGTTTGACCCCCGGATTTTTTTGTACAGTTTCAATTTTTATGAAAATTTGGAATTAAGTTGCTGTCACCCTCTAGAACAAAGTTTATATATGCTTAGGGTGTGCTTTTTATTTTTAGGGGGAAAAACCACCCCTTATGCTAAAAAATTAAAAAACCATAGAAATAGACCTTATGTTAATTAAAATCATAGCTAAATATGTAAAATTAATCTATTACAATTGTGAGTTATATCTAACATTATATTTGTAACGTTTTAACCCTTAAAAATCACCCTAAATAACGAAATTACAAAAATGTTTTTTTTTCATTTAAAAATTATTTAATTACTCTTTTATTGTAGAAGAAAAATATTAACAGTTTACGGTAAAATAAATATTTAACTACCATAACTCAACCTTTAAATAACCACCCCTTATGAGATTTAAAAAAAAAAAATTATAAATTAAAACGATTTGATGATACATAATTATAGTCCCGGAAATGAAGATAAAAAATGGCAAAACCTTGCAATTTTTTTGTCCTGCATCGATTTGCATAAAAATTTAGAATCAGGCGCTTCTAGCCCTCTACTTCAAATTCTATTTTATGGTGATGTGCACTGTTTTTTAAGGGTATAAACTACCCCTAATTGCCAAAACTTATAGAATAACATTTTAAACTTTAAGATGGGTAAAAGTTGGTTTGGATTAGTTGGTTAATGATTGTTTTATGCTTTGGAAAACGTTTTAAAATATTTCTACCCTTAAAAATCAACCCTTGTTAGGCTTAAAAATAAAAAAAGATATTTACCCTAAAAAAATATTAATGTACCATAGTATTTTAATTTTAGAATTCTGTTGCTTAAAATATGTACTAATTTTATTTCACAACTTTTCGACCCTTATAAATCAACCCTTATCATAGCTTGATTAAATATATATATATATATATATATATATATATATATATATATATATATATATATATATATATATATATATATATATATATATACCCAAAAATTAATAGCTTGACAGATTAACTAATTAAAAATATTACTGCCTGTAATATTACCAATTTCATTCTGTTGCAAATTTTCAATCCTTAAAAACCACCCCTTACAACATCGCAATTCATGTAAACCAATCAAATAGATATAAATAGAAAAAGAAAGTAGAATTACGTACAAAAATTATACCGGTAAAAGTATAAAGTATACCGGTTTTAAAGAATATTATGCTCCGAAGTGGGCTATTCGAATTTTTGAAAAAAAAAGTTGATTGTTTTTTTTTTAACATAGCTCCTTTAGTTTTAATGATAGAAAGTTTTTTCAAAAATAATTTTGTAGGGTTTTTTAAAGCTACTGGGCCCTGTAAATTAAATCCTTTTTAATCCCTTAGTTTTAAAATGGAATGAGTTTAATGGTCTAGAATAGGGTGGTGCTCGCTTGTAAATAGAGGCTTTAAACGGCCATATCTCGCCAAATATTTATTGTATAGAAAAATGTATTAAATGAAAATTCTCTATTATCAAAAAAGCTATAATTTAGTACTCTAGAACTTTTTTCGTATCTCCAGTATTGCTGGAGTTATTTTGAAGAAAATGGCTATTTTTACGAAATTGCGGAAAATCGTTTTTTACTTTAAGCTCCAATTTTCCCAAAATTAAGCACTTTAATTTGGTTAAACTTCTAGGATGTATTAATAGTATATATATGAAAAGAATCGCAGAAGGGTACAGATCCATTTTAATTAAGAGGGGAATTAGGGGGATGTTTTTAATTATCTTTTCGTAGAAAAAAGTAGGAACCGACCCTATTTTTATCATAACTCGCTCAATTTTCATGCTAAAAACTCTTTTTTTGTTTTTAAAAGAAAGGTCTTTTATATACTTTAAAAAAGACCTAATATGTTTTTTTTGATAAATGCAAACTTCTCCTGCTATTTGACTTTGAATCTTTTAAATTTAGCATTTGACGAACAAAAGCTAACCATTAACAAGCCGTAGCTCAGTCTGTACTGGTTGTAGAGAAATTTTAAAACAAACATTTTTTCTAGTTTTTTATATATATATATATATATATATATATATATATATATATATATATATATATATATATATATATATATATATATATACAGTGCTTTCATTTCAAAACGAACCACCCTAAATATCTTTAAAAAAACACTCACCAAAGAAACAAAGAAACACGTCGATTTAGATATACAGGGGGAAGTTTAATTTCGTATTTGATAAAATTTTATCGGTCACCTCCTAACCTCCAGTTAACCTCACTTTGATATTTCAAATGGCAACCCCCATAGTGTGACACATCATTGTAAGCGGCATGAAATTTGCTATCCAACAGTACTAAGAAACTTTAAATCGATGGACGTAGAAGCGACTTAGAAGTAAAAATGTGTGTTAATTAGTTTATCGTGTTCAAATAATTTATTTTATCAAATGCTCAAAATGTGCGCCTTTATTGGCGAGACAAGCTTGTTTTGAAATTCCTCGCAGACTATTTTAGTGTGCATTCATTCCAATTATTATTTTTTGTGTTACCTGCTACAGCAAAACACTGCAATAGCACAAGTTTTTAAGACGTTTAGGAACCAGTTAAATATTACTGTTAGGATTGTCATTTTGACATCGTTAGTTTAAAATTAAGAATCTTGATTTTAAAATGGTGTATACTCTAGCAGAGAGAATAGAAATAATTTTCCTATATGGGGCTGAAGATCGATGCGCGCGTAGAACCGCCAGAGTATTCAATGAGAGGCATCAAAATAAAAACGTGGGGCATAAATATGTAATGGAATTGGTGCGTAAGTTTGAAGAAACTGGATCTGTATGCAACAAGAAAAGTACTAATGAAAGGGTTTTAGACGAAGCACGCCAGGTTGAGGTACTAGGACAGTTCGCAATAGATCCGACGTTGTCTATTCCAAAGTTTCTAAGCTGACCAATATTTCTACGGGTTCCGTGCACAAAATTTTGAAAAAGAATAAGTTTTTTCCATACAAAATACAAATTCTTCATGAACTCAACGAAGACGATAATGATAGAAGAATAGAATTTTGCGAATCAATGTGCCAGCGAATTGACGAAGACCCTCATTTGATCAAAAATATCTGCTTTTCTGACGAATCAACTTTCTTCTTAAATGGAATTCTTAATAGACATAACTGCAGATATTGGGATAATGAAAATCCGCACATATTTCAGGAAGGACATACTCAATTTCCAGAAAGATCAACGTTTGGGCAGGTATTTATGGAAACGAAATTATCGGGTCATCTTTCTGGAAGAAAATTTAACTGGGCAACTGTATCTGAACCTTTTGGAAAATGCGATATACCCTTCTATCGTCCAATCTTTGGAAAATCAGGTGGATGAAAATGGTGCTATGGAACTCAGTGAAAATAATTTGCATTTCAGCAAGATGGAGCCCTCCCCACTATGCTTTAGCAGTTCGAGAGTGGCTCAATGAACAGTTTCAGGCACATGGATAGGCAGACGAGGTGCCATCAAATGGCCAGCACGGTCTCCAGACTTAACTCCTCTAGACTTTTTCCTCTGGGGTTATTTAAAAAGTAAAGTGTACAAAACGCCACCTGCAAATATTCAAGAACTTAAATGTAGAATTACACCAGAATGCAGAGGTATTACCAGATAAACTTTCGCCAACGTTCGCGAAGAATTTCAAAACAGACTTTATTATTGTCTCGCCAATAACGGCGCACATTTTGAGCATTTGATAAAATAAATTATTTGAACACGATAAACTAATTAACACACATTTTTACTTCTAAGTCGCTTCTACGTCCATCGATTTAAAGTTTCTTAAAACTGTTGGATAGCAAATTTCATGCCGCTTACAATGATGTGTCACACTATGGGGGTTGCCATTTGACATATCAAAGTGAGGTTAACTGGAGGTTAGGAGGTGACCGATAAAATTTTATCAAATACGAAATTAAACTTCCCCCTGTATATCTAAATCGACGTGTTTCTTTGTTTTTTTGGTTAGTGTTTTTTTTTAAAGATATTTAGGGTGGTTCGTTTTGAAATGAAAGCACTGTATATATAACTTTTGTATACCGTTCCGTTTTATAAACTACAATTTTGCTTAATACAGTTTTTTTGATAAAATGCATATTTTTAGAGTTATTCGTGAAACACCCATTAAAAACGTCGATTTTTTCGTCAAAAAACTTTTACTTTCAATCGCGAATAACTCGAAAAATATTAGATTTACGAAAACAATGTATGGAACATTTTTTACTTTAAATTGCGTTCTTTATCGATTTCTGTAGTTAAAATGTAATAAAAAATTTCCACCTCCAAGATGGGGTGGCAACCACCCCCACAATAAACACACCTCGGCATGATATAAACTTTGATCTTTGGGCTATGTCCTACCTTCTGTAAAAATTTCAGGTAAATCCATGCAGGACAAAAAAATTCCTATCCAAAATGCCCCATTTCCTGTACTAATTTTATTTGGGACAGTCGTATTATTAACAGCTATTTAACGAATAAAGGTATTAATAAGGCCATTCAACACGCGAGATAGGGGGCGCATTAAGGGTTGTGATCATTAATCGCCAATATATGCCCGAGTTATTTACAATATTCTGTCGGCGATAGATTTGTTATCATTTTTTTTTTAATGTATTTTGGTTTAAGGCAACAAGCGTTTTAATGGTTGTTATTCCAATGACAAGTATTTTTCGTTTGTTCGTGTATATTTGGTTCGTAAATATGATTTATTTATGAACTTGCAGATCGCCCAAAACATAAAAAAGGAAAAAAACCTAAAAATAAAAAAAAATAAAAAAATAAAAAACCTATCGACATCTACGTTTCGGTGGCCACCGTTATCTAGATGAATTTAAATAAAAAAGATATAAATTAAAACTTAATTTTAAAGAAATATTTGTTTAAAAATTTATGAAATTCCAAGAGTTTTTTAAATATATATGACGTTTTGTTATAAATTTTATACGAGTATGCATGCATAAAAGAACTTAGAACGTACACTAAAAACATAGAATTCCACAAATTAAAGATATGTCAACACGCAATTGATACCAACCACATAATAAAGTGGAATGCTTCTAGTATTTTAGCAAAGGAAACTTGTTTAAAAAAATGTATAATGAAAGTAGGTGCTCCTATTTTATTAGACAAAGATAAACGTGTTTATACCTGTTAATTTAAATAATACATCGTTACCTATGCTTGACGCTTAAATAATTTCAAGTGAACAATTAACACACCACTCTCTTTTGTCTTTTTAAAAATTAAAAATATACCTGTCAAGCAAACAAATATGTGATTAATGACAAAATGTTATAAAAATTAAAAAAAAAATATTACATTTAATTAGAATTTTATTAAATTTTTAAACAAACATTTTTTAAAAAAATGTTTTAATTTCTATTTTTTTTTATTAAAGTTCATTCTGACAACGGTGGCCCACTTGCTATCAAAAGGTAGATAGGTTTTTTAAGGTTTTGTTTTTTTTTTTTTCATTTTAGGCCATCTGAAAGTTCGTAGGGGTCAATAGGACTAAGCACACTCAGCTTGCTATACCCTGGGACCAGGACCGAAGTGGTCCCTAACTTTTTAAAAAATATTTGATTCCCATTCCTATGATCACTCATTAATGAGGGGTATAAATAAACAATTTTGTATTCGTTAATAACACTTATAAACGGATGCCGGAAAATATATGTATTAAAATTCCAGACACGAATATATATTTTATTTAATCGGTTTTAAGGTGTAACCTTACTCCGTTTAAATATATTTTTTTAAAAATTAGTTGTTACTTGACCATTTCTTTTAACTTTTTAAAAAACAAATGGTCACCCAAGTTGGCGCTACTTACATTTAAAAAGTCGGCAAAAAATTTTAATAATAAATACGCAAAATAGGTAATTTTGGATAAAGCTCTTTTTATATTTTAATCTTATGCGGATGGATTAATCAAAGTTCTAAAAGATATAAATTTATATGGCAATAGGCTACATTATTAAATTATTTCATTATTTTTTTTTAGTGTAATAGCAACAAAAGCTTTTTTTTAGCTACTGTAATGTTTTTTTTTAGTAAAAACGATAAAGTTCTATAGTGGGACTTTTACGCAGGGTTTTCTTGAAAACGACATCTATAATATCTAAATAAAACCAAAGGTTTGTATTGTAATTTTTATTAAACAGTTTTTATAAACTAGGTATTTTAGGTCATTTTTATTATTCTGGAGTGACTGCTCTTTTTCTTTTTTTTTAGCTGCTTTGCTAATATTTTAGTTACTTTTTTATTGCCCACGTCATAGTCCAAGAAAATATGTTGTGAAATACAAATTTGAGGTTAAAACTTGAATTTTTGATATAAGTTACTTTGAAGAATCTAAAAACGAACTATAATTTTTTTTTTTTGAATTCACCCCCGAGAAGGGATGAAAAAAAAGTGTTTTTTTTAATTTTAAGGAAACGATAAGTCCTAGAAAAAAAAGTTTTTTATTAAAGTTGTAGAACGTAAAATTCTACATAAAAATAATTTTATAACTTTTTTTCCTAAAATTAAAATTAACTGAGATAGGGTAGCTAGGAGCTAGGGGATGATAACAGCAACTTTAAAAAATCATAAATTATTGGAAAATTAAAAAAGTCATTGTTTTTTTTATTTATTTATATAATTAACAACTTTAATTTTAGAGAATTTTTTTACTCTAGAATTAAAGTTGTTAATTATATAAATAATAAAAAAAACTCTAAGTTTTTTAATTTACCAATAATTTATGATTTTTTAAAGTTGCTGTTATCATCCCCTAGCTTCTAGCCACCCTATCTCAGATAATTTTAATTTTAGAAAAAAAAATTAAATCAATTTTATGTAGAAGTTTACGTTCTACAACTTTTATTTAAAACTTTTTTTTAGGAATTACCGTTTTCTCAAAATTAAAAAAAAAATTAATTTTTTTTTCACCCCTTTCCGGGGGTGAATTCAGAAAAAAATTACAGTTTGTTTTTAGATTCTTTAAAGTAACTTAAATCAAAAATTCAAGTTTTAACTCTAAGTTCGTATTTCACGACCTATTTTCTTGGACTAGTCAGTCGTTCTTTCACAAATTACTTTAACGCTTATTTATTTCAATATTTATTCTGTGCTCTGGTAAATATTTTCTAAAACTAAATATAATAAACAATTCTACATAAATTACGTTATTCCAGGGAGATCAACAACGGTTAAACTGGAAGCTCAGCATTGTTCCCACTGATATATATATATATATATATATATATATATATATATATATATATATATATATATATATATATATATATATATATATATATATATATATATATTATATATATATATATATATATATATATATATATATATATATATATATATATATATATATATATATATATATATATATATATATATTTTTTTAAATAGAACGGATTAAATTTTTACACAGGTTAGGCCAGATAATTATTTTCTTGTGGTGTGAGACTTATTCTAAATTTCTTAATATCTTAAAATTTTTATATCAAACATGATGCTAAGCACTTTTATGCAAAATTTTATAATTGCTGGATAATAAACGGGCATAATTTTAAGTATTCTACGGAATCGCAAGTAGTAGACATGGTTTATACACGATTGGCAAGGCAAAAGCTTGCATTCCAATTTTAATGCAATAGAGTAGGATACATATGGTATGGCCCCAGATTGAAAAGAGAACGACAACAACTTTCCCTGTTCCAACTCCAACACGACGACTGACGACGACAATTCGTTGGCACATTGTGGGCTGAGGCTTGCAGAGGGAGGCAGTACAAGCGTCCAGCTATGTTTTGCATCACCTAAAGTAATTTGACCTGACTTTTTTTGTGGGGCCAAGTAACTCAATTAATTTATAGGTATCCACATAAGAGACCGGTAAATTTAGTTAAATTAAGGGCAAAATATTCGCATTACTAACTTTATTACACCGAAAGTATTGTCGATTGTTAACACGGAGTTTTATAATCAGCTCGGGTATTGTGAAGCTCAGCAGGGCAATGTCTTCAAACATTTATTAAAATAAGAATGCTTTTGAGTTTATTTTTTAGAGTAATTTTTTAAATATTAGGGTTAAGTACTATAAATTTGATTAATTTTTAAAAATTTACATAAAGCCCAACTCTGATAAAAATTCAACAACCTTTTTATTACTGTTGTATTAAATATCATAGTAATTACCATGACCGCATAAAAACGAAAATATGGTAAAAAATCTCCAAAAAATGCGATGATTGACACTCACCGCTTTACCATCCGGGGTCCAGCTGATACTGCCGAGTGCCGATTGCCACCCGCCGAATCAACCGAATGCCCTTCCTGCGGTATGCCCCTCTTCATGTTAAGCCGGTAAAAGGGGAATCGGCCATAGCGCGTTTTCTGTCTCTTTTTATTTTGCCATGTATATTTTAACTGCTTGTATTGGTAAATTTTGTCCTATGTTAATTTTTCTTGATTTGATATAGGCAGGCAATTAAAGCAAATTGCTAAGACTACTTACTTACCCAAAGTGCTTTGGGTAGAATCAATTATTTACGGTGGAAAGTACCCAATGTCATACCTAATAAAAGCATTATATTTTCTTTTACCTGAGGAGCACAAGGGTTCAAAATATTTTTAGGACGGCCAAATTTGCTATCATTTGTATGACTAGTATCAGTGTTCTTTTTTTAAATTTCACTGTTGATAATAAATAAGGGCTAATTTTAAATTAAATTTTCTGTCCGATAAAACATTTAGGCGACTAATATTTGTTAAAAAAAAACTAAAAGCATAAAAATACATGCTCAAAAGTAAATAAAGCTGTTTTAGTATTGGTGAGTACTTTTTTGATTGTTTCAGAAATAGAAATCAATAAAAACATATAATTTAGTATGTTGACCCGGTTACAATATTAATTTAGTTTGAATAATTTAGCACTTACAAAACCATTACTTAACTTAGGCAAATGAAAAATAACTAATACTGTCGATAATATTGAAAAGTAATAAAAAAATATTACAGTAACAACAAATTGAAGAACATTATACTTTTCACTAACAAAGCAATATAAGGTAAAATATTTAAAAATTAGGTTTTATGCTTTTGGATAGGTAAATAAAAAAAAAATTAATCCATTACCTATTTTTTAAGGCTAATCATGAAATATATATTTTTTTATGATTACATATATGATATACATATTTAGGACTAGCTTTTTACCCGCGTGGACTACACAATTTAGGCTGTTTTGTTTTCTTTTCTGCCAAGAAGATTTCATACATTCAGTACGTGCGATAAAGACGCTTGTCTACACGTGTCAGGCCGTTTCGAAAGTCACCATTGATTATATACGCCCCCCTCCCACTCCGTCTCGTCACACCACTTTATGCTCGCCGCTCTCTGTTTTCAGTCATACACTTCGCGGCGTGTAATTGAGTATCTTTATTTTAACATAATTAATTTGTTATAATTTCTTAATATAAATAAAATTTTTGATTAAGTAAATATAAATTTCCTGTACAAACTTTCATCCCCCTTTTTAACTCTTCAGGATGAAGTACCAAAAATACTACCACTTTCAATTTTTCTGGGTTAGTAGAAGCCGTATTACCAACTTTCATATTTACAATTTTAAAAACGATTTTTCTATACAAATTTTCATCCCCATTTTAACCCCCCAAGGGATGTAATTCCCGAAACTTTAAAATGGATTATTTTAAGTGGTAATAGAATATATACCAATTTTCGTACTTAGTCCGGAATGGACGAAGTTCGATAAAAACTTTCACACCCATTCTATCCCTTTAATGAAAAGGAGTTTTCCGAAATCCTTTCTAAGCTACTAATAATTTACCGTTTTCGAGATTTCGTGATTAGTCAGTGTATAAAAAATGAATGAATGAGTGACCTTTCGCTTTCCCCAATGTTTTTTGCAAAACCAGGGCTCCTTGTAGTTTGGTCTCCTTAAATTATAAGTTTCGGTTCATTTTACAAGAGTCACTAGTTGTACGAATCGCTTGTAAAACCGCATATTCAAGTATAGACTATACAACAATAAAACAGTCAGCACTGTTGGTGTAGGGCCGTATCCCGACGGGAGGTTCTGGGGGTTAGAACCCCCGCCCTCAAATTTTGGGACTTACGTTTGTTATACAGCGGGCAGTTAAAAGAAGCCCGAACCCCAAGATTCCATAACTACATACGTTATTCACCGTGATATGACTTGCCTATAGAAAAAAATTATTGATATGTTCGATATAAATACAGAGGACCTGCAATCCGAACTCTGTCTCATCTGGCGCTCCCTGTTGACTATACCTAAAAATTTTGGCCAATCTTACTTCTTGTAAGTTCGATAGCACTGATAATGTTAAATTTATAATATGTAAAATATTAGCTTTCCACTATGATGTTTAATTTAATAAATTTCATATACATTCTATGTATTGCACATAATTATGTACATGTACATAATTCGTAGATAAAATAGATTCTTTAATTTTTAATTTGTCGGATTACAAGGTCCGGACTATAATAGGCAGTACCTCATAATCCGAAAAATTCGATAGTCCGACATCGCCCTGCAAAACGTTTGTCCGATTACCGCGAATTCACTGTATTTAAATTTTATTTACCGATATAATGTTTAAAATTCAAATAATCTTATTGTTTGGGCTACTTTTTATTATTTACTCGCACTTGCCTATTGTGAATTGGACGTGGAGAACACTGACTGTCGTATATGTATGCGGTTTTGGGAGCTTAGGGTTACTCTTAGATATCAACTAAGCGCACCTATTTGCTGTGCAACAGGTATGAATTTTCTGAAAGACGGCAGGGATTTAAGAGGTTCACTGGCAGCTCTTTTTCCCTAAAAAAGTATCCTGGCTACGGCCTTTGTCGATGTATCAACCAGGAATGTTGCGGATGCAGATTTTTCACATCCGCGGATCTCCTTTTTTCTTTACAAGAAACTATATTGGTGCAGAAGTAAAATAACAAGATTAGTACTTATTTAATAGTTTTATTACCTATCCAACTGCTTAGTGTAAAAGTTAAAAATTGAAGCAATATATTTAATAAAAAGCAATATTGCCGCTTTCTCGGGTTCATGTCCGTTACGCAGAAGTTCGTAAATTAAACCCGCGCTTAAACAATTGTTGGCTTGGAACACTAAATAACCAAAATGTTCATAGAGTTCATACAACTTGTCACCGAACGAAATCTTTGCTCCAATTAGTCAATGATCACGTGTAAAAGACACGCGCCACTCGCCGGCCCCACCTAATTTCTTTCTTGTAGAGCAACTTGTGCGCCATCCGCATCCGCATGAAACTCCGCATAGGTTTATTGCAGATGCGGATTTCCAAATTGATGCCAAAGATCCGCAAATGCGGATGCGGATGCAAATATTTACAACATCTTTGGTATCAACTAGTATGAGTGCTTTTATCTGACTGTTTGAAGGCAAAGTGACGAATGATGATGCGCTGAAGTTAGCGGCCAACTATGTTCCTTTTAAAAAAGAACTGTGACCAAGAACTCAAAAATGAAGTGGCTGGAAAAGACACTTTTAATGTAAATTTGGTATCTAATATTGACGGTTATTACCAAGCCCATTTTATAAATATTGTTTTTTTTTAATTTTTCAAATATAGGAATATTTTAAATAAGTGGAAATTATATTTTATTAGGTTATTATTTTTATGTAAAACAATTTTTCTTTGCTGTTTTTTGTCCGAAAAAACATGTTTCGAACCAGAATGTGGATGACAAAAATGATAAACTGACTGTTGCAATTACAAAAGAGATATTTTCTTTGGAAAATTAATTATGTCCCTGAAAATTGCAAACATCACTATAGAACTCAGGTAAATAGAAATTTAAGGGTAAACAAAATTGAATTATTATCCACCACATTGCAGTCGTCAGCACGGATGAACCATTATATCAGTATTATATTTTCTTTGTCAAAAACTTTATATGATATTTAGTTAGAGTTAATTCCAGAAATACTTGTAGGATTTTTATACATAGGATCTAAAAAATTATTTACTTTCTAAGTCATGAATATTTAAAGCTAAAAGGTTAATGATACAACAATTATTAAATCCTACACACTTTAATCATATAATGAAATATGTAATACAATATTAATATAAAATATATAAGAATCTAAAAAATATTTACAGTTTACTAAGGTCCTACATCTAATTTAGGATTTCTATTTACTTTTACTTTCCATCTACTTTTTTAATATATTACATTATTATAAAAAATTTGTTGAGGTCTTCTACCATACTTAAGATAGATCCTGGATTTTTCCATTATTACGTGGTTTTAGGTGCCAACGTGAGTGCCAAATGTCTGGTTAAAACTTAGGCACAATATGGAAAAGTTAAAAAACTTTAAAGTTTTTTTTTATCTTAGGGCAATTTACGAAGGTTTAAAGTTTAGGTACTAACATAATGTGGGTATCTTACGTGAAGTAGAGGAACGTATAAAGGAAAAAGTTTGGGGTCTCTCTAGGTGTACTGTACGTGTACCGATAGCTGCTAGAGGAGTAATATTATTGACTAATTCCTTGAGGGAAAAGCTGCGAAAAAACTAAAATAATGACAGTTTTCCTACCTCTTGTTGTCGGTCATGGAAATAAAGCCTTTTTTGTAAAAGTGGGGATATTAAAAGGGTCAGCTTCTCTTTTTTACTTGGAATTAAGAATGGTAAAGGTTGTGGAGACTCTAGTTGCCGAACATGGGAATAGTCTTAGAGCTAGCTTAAAGCAGACAACACCTATTTTAACAGACCTTGAATTTCATCCAGTGAGTCTCTTACACCATGTCCTAATTAAAGTCGGAAAGAGCGGGCGTGCGATATCCGTGGTGTCCGCTCGCGTTTATGAAACGGGCGATTTAAGACCATGTGTCCTATTTGAAGTCAGTCGTTGAAACGAATTTGTTGCGAAAATATGTCTATAAATTATAAAATTATGTTGTTAACAGAAAGTCCTGCATTGAAATATATCTATATAACCAAGAAACAACAATCCAAAAGACGCAGAAAATCTACACATGGCATATATAGAATGAGAGAGAAATTTGGTGAATTTCATCATTTATATAGAAAACTACTCTGTGATCCGAGATTATTTCAGCAGTATACAAGGATGTCAATAACTACGTTTAATTATATCGTTGAAGCAATTAGAGAAGAATGCATGCATCACACTACAAATTTTAAGAAGCCGATATCTGTAGAGGAGAGGTTAATAGTAACAATCAGGTACGTAATTTTACTTGTAAATAACTTTAATTAACAAATAATCAACCCCACTGAACATTGCATGAAAAAATTAAAAATATTAGTGAAAATTATGAAGCGTCCCGTATTGTGAAGTTCCTGGGTTCGGCGATGTATACTCAGGAGGAGATAGTACTGGAGTAGCTGGAGGTTGTACTGGAGTAGCAGGAGATAGTACTGGAGTAGCAGGAGATAGTAGTGGAGTATTTGAACTGGATGAAGAATAACCCACATTTGAAGTCAGATTAGTTTGCAGGGGGTCTAATGCTCTTATTAAAATCTTTTGAAATTCATTTCGGACGCGCAGTTTCTCATGCGGTTGCAGTTTTTTAAAGTATGGTAATAAAAACTTGAAGAAGTGTAAATCCTAATTCTCTTTTTTTAGTTTATTTTGTAACTTCAATGTCTTTTCCGATTCAATCCTCAATAATTCAGTCTCAAATGTATACCTATCGGACGTTGTTTTTATGGGACAAATTTTTTGTTTTTTTTTCGGCACTTTAGATATATTAGTAGATACCGTAGGAGTGGAAGGCGCAGCAAACATACTTTCATTTATTAAAATTTCTGGTTCGACGGGCTCAGACTGAGACAATGTAGTATGTTCAGATTCATCGGTAATTTGCGTTTCATCTTCACTCTCGTCGGTATTTTGAGTCGAGTTTTGAGTGTTGTCATTCGCTTGGCTTGATAAATCCACTCTGCCTGTAAATTACTCTCAGTATTCCTGGGAAGAAGAACGTCTTTCAAAAACAACATCTGATAAAAATAGCTCCATTTCCCGGTATATTCAGAGGCAGACTCTTGCGACGCTCCCGATTTTCCTTTTGGAACTTTAGTTCCTTTTTGAAGTGATCCCTCAAATTTTTCCACTTATTTTTTGCTTCGTGTTCTGAAAAAAAAAAGAAATATTAGAATAGTACTAGCACTATTATTATTTTAATATTTCTGATGTAATTAAATAAGTTATTATTTAATTACATCATTTTAGAGGTATACATGGTCATAATCTATTAATTTTTTTTTCTTTCAGGTATCTGGCTACTGGAGTATCTTTTAGGCAACTAGCTTTTACTTTCCGTATTTCAAAGACTGCTGTATCGGCTATAGTTATAGAAATTTGTAGAGCTATATGGAATACCTTGAACAAGAAGCACATGCCTAAACCAGATGTGAAAAGTTTCGAGAATATCGCTGCAGAATTTTACAATAAATGGGATTTTCCTCACTGTGTTGGAAGTGTAGACGGAAAACACATAAGAATAAAAAGCCCATCCAAATCTAGTAGTATGTTTTACAACTACAAGCAGTTTTTCTCTATAATACTTTTGGCAGTGACGGATGCCAAGTACAGGTTTTTGTTAGTAGATGTAGGAGCTTATGGTAAAGATAGCGATGGAGGAGTATTATCAAATTCGTCAATATATGAAAATCTTAAATCCGGTACTTTAAAACTACCGGTCAAAAGAAAATTGCCAAATTCTAAGCTCAAAGCTCCTTTTGTCTTTGTTGGTGATGAAGCATTTCCCCTGCGGCCATATCTAATGCGACCATTTCCTATAAGTCAGCTAAGGACAGATACCCAAAAATCATATTTTAATTACCGCCTGTCTAGGGCTCGGATGGTTGTAGAATGCTCATTCGGTATCATGTCTACTAAGTTTTGTATTTTACTGAAGGCTATCGAAACAAAAGTTGAAAATGCTGTACATATTGTGAAGACCATAACTATGTTGCATAATGTTATAATAGACATGGAAGGATACAAAGACGCATCAACTGACAATACAGATGACGTTCCTACAATGATAAACATACGACGTTCCAGAAGTAATAACCATCCATCTAATGCAGCAGTTCATATAAGAAATACATTTTCTCAATACTTCAGCGCAGAAAAGTAATATTTTAGTTTACCGTATGATGTAGTTAGTGAATTACGTAGCAATATACTTTTGTTTGATATATACCATACCAGTCTGATTATTATGTTTCCTTATATTATAATTTTGTAAATAATGTTGTGTTTAATTGCAAATACTATACAGCGTGATTTACAATGGAGGAACACATAAGTCATGTTTGTTGGAAAGGTCCACCACTTCTGATCCACCGTCAACCAGCCTGTATATATAAATAGGTACGAGAAACATATTCGTTTGAATAATTATTTAAAAGTAAAATTATTATATTTTAAATATACTTACTTGACAATCCAGTACAATGGGCTACTGCATCACAAACTTTGTCTATTACCAACCGGTTTCTATAATGTTAAATTTACTCCAAAGAACAGGTCTCCTCTGCACTTCGGAAATCAACTGCTCCATATTTTAAAGCCGCCCGTGTCGGTCCTCTCGCGTCAAAAATCAAACTGATTTGATTTTCTAGCGCAATAAAGCGAACGGGAGTGGGTCCCCGCCCGCAACGCACGTTGGACGTTTTCAATCAGGCCATCGCCACGTGTTCAAACATATTTGTTTTTCTACCCGCCTGCCCGCGTTACTCGTCTTGCCCGTAACGCCCGGATTCTCCGTTCAATTAGGACATGGCGTTATAATCATTAAACAAAACATGGGGAGTAGCTAAGCCCGGCCGCGGTAAGTTCGGGGTCCTTCAGGTGTGCAGGTATAAAAATGGGGTTAATTTCAATAGTATTGTCGTCAAGTTTGCCGTTTTAATATGTTATTAAATACCTCTACTGTAATCGGGAAATAATGATGCAAACAATTTTAGCGGTTTTAATGTCACAGCAGCCATTTTTGAATATTCCAAAAAAATTTCAAAAGTATTTTTACAAATCTGAAATTTATATATGTTATTTATTAAACTATTTTGAACTTATATTTTGGCAGGGATTTTTTTTAGTTACAAAAACCCAGCAGACAGTGCACCCTTTCTTCCAGCACATGCATAATATTAACTTTTACACCCTTATAATCTGTTTACCATTAATAATACGCAAATAAATTTAAAAAATTATATAAGTATACAGATAAACCAGCCCACTTACTGGTCTAAAAATGAGCAATAAGGAAATTAGGCCCATTTTAAGACTATGATAAATACAAAAGTATTATAGAATTATTAAAAGTAAAATAATAAAAACTCCTATTCATTTTTTTAAATAATTTATACCAAATATCAATATATTTAATCTTCGGAATCGCCCTCATCAAGTGACACGTTTTTTTATCATCCACGGGATTAGTTTCTGTAAAAATGGAATTAAAATGTAAAATTGTTTAGAAAGTTACCGCATCTCCGATTTTGACCCAATCTGATATATGGGCGTTTCTTGATTAATTTTTAATAATATTTATCTGTTAAAAAACAGGTTACTTTGAAATAACTCGAAAACGAATGCAGATATCAAGTTTTCGCCAAAGTGTAGGTATTTTTTTCTTCTTAACTTACAATAAAAATATATTGTTGTATCTAACTTTTTTGACAAAATCTCGAAAAAACAAGTTTTCCTAAAATAACGCCCTCTAGTTGGTGACTACAAACCAGCCGACATTGAAATGAACATTTAAAAAAGCTTTAAAATTTCTTTCAAACGAGTGCCCACTTGAACCACTTTCGATAAGAAAAGAGCTATTTAAAAATTGCATTATTTATCATTTTCCCCACCCTTATTATTGGAAATACAACAAAATAACCTTAAACTGATTGAGCATTGGTTCGAGTTTTTGCTGATGTTAACAAAATTGTACCCAATACCCAATACCAGCTAATTGTAGAGAAAAAATGGTTTTTTAATTTACTGTTGCGGTTGCGCCATCTCGCGATGGTTTTAGAAACTTAAAAATTATTTCCAGCTATATCGCTTGACCACTTTTACTTAAAATATATTTTTCCTTACGCTGTACGATAAGCAGTTTCCAAGATACAACCGGCGTCCTTTTTTATTTGGACACTCGATAAATGTATGCTAGTAGTTAACCAAGATTACTGTTGTAAGAGCACAGAAATAGAAATTTTCGCAGCAGCGTTAATTTCTCTTCTTATCCTTATTAAAGTTTCTTATATTAAAATAGTCGAACTAATTTATCAAGTTACCTTTGAATTATTTGTATTTTAAAAGCCACATCCTGAGACGCTCCTTATTAAATTTCATGTTGTTGGTGCCATCGGTTCAAGCGCTTCTATATCGAGTTATATATCTGTTGTTACTAATTGTCCGCAAAACATACTGTAATCACGTTCGAGATAATGTGAACCCAAATAAGTTGCCTAACTTGATATCTTAAGGAAGTCCCAAGTGCATTCATGAACAATAATAGCGTACATTGGGAATATCGAGACACGTGATCATCGCATGCCTTTTACACCTAGGTAGGTGAAATTGTAAACCATAAGGTTGAATACGTGACTGTTAACAAGGTGAAGCCCTAAATTTAAACTGAAATTTAACTCCCTAGGGTAAATGTACACTTCTGATCTTTGACAATTTTATCTTTAGATGTTAGTAATTCAAAACTTAATATTAAATAAATATTTATTAATTCTACAAAAGAGAATTGTATGATTAAAATATTATATATCATGCAATAAAAATATTTTTGGATATTTAGTAATAAATTATGTATGGCAATTTATGCAAATTGTTTTTTAAATTGGTACCACTGCTAGTAACATCTGGTAAAAACTTGACGCGTCTAACATCGTTAGTATTTAGTTTACGCTTGGTTTTGTGAACAAAGAACAGTTGATTTGGCGATTTTTGCAATGTCTCATTTTGTTGAGCATCGAAGTGCAACTAAATTTTGCTTTCGGAATAAAATTTCTTGTATCGATACGTTCAGAATGCTACAAAAGTCATTCGGCGACGATACCATGTCGCAAAAAATGGGTATAAGTGGTATAAAAGACTTCAAAGAGAGCCAAGAATATCTTGCTGATTTGGAACGCTCTGGACGACCATCAACATCAATTGAGGAGCAACACATCAAGAAAGTAAAGAATTTATTTCTTAAAAATAAACGATAAGCTATTAGAGACCTTGTGGATATGTAAATATATCATATGAATCGATTCAAGCGATTTTGAAGGATCATTTGGGTCTCAGAAAAGTGAAATCACGTTAGGTGCTAAAATTTCTCAATCTTATGGAAAAAGAACGACGCAGAGAAGTCTGTACAGAGATGCTTGCCAACTATCAAAACATTATAAAATGCATTATTTCTGGTAGTGAGACTTCGATCTATGCATACGATCCGAAAAAACTGACCAATCGAGTAAATACTGTGCAAAAGGTGAACGACGGCCATAAAAATCAATGCAAAGTCGTTCAAAAATCAAGGTCATGTTGACTCTTGGTTTTTGCATCACGATAATGCACCATCTCATACTTCATTGGTTATTCAAGACTTTTTGGACAAAATCTGTACTCATATCGTTGCTCAGCCGCCGTATTCGCCTGATATAGCTCCATGTGACTTCTGGCTGTTTCCAAAACTCAAAAGACCACCGTTTTGAGTCGATTGAAGAGATTCAATGTGAATCGCTACGTGCGTTAAAGGCTGTACCTGAAGACGACTATTATCTAAGGGAGATTATTTTAAAGGGGACGAAATGGATTTAAAAGGATAAATAATAATTTTTTATTTAATAACAAAATCCATCAAACTTTTTTTTATCACAGTAGTAAATGATAAATTACTGGCATTTTTTCTTTTTATGCTAAATTTGGGTGTATGTTCACAAGATGATATTTACAGGAAAAAATATAATAAAAATAGATTGATGTGTAATAAATATGTTTTACAAAAATAAAAAAATATCTTCTAAAAAACATATTTCTTCATAGTATAAACAAAGTATATTAGCATAATAATTTAAGGGATTTTAATTATTCTATTTTGGACATTCTGTTTGACTAATTTTAAACCAGACACAAATTTGTTTTAATTTGTAAACCAACTTTAACCAGTAATACTTTTGTTCACGAAATTACCAAGATTTTCATTACCCAAAAAAGTTGTTTTATAACGGTATTTTATTAACAAACCATAGTTGAATAATAATTATAAAGCTCCACAAAAAAAGTAGTTTGTGCTGGGTGTCGGACTAAGAATTTCTGGCGTATTTTTTGCGCTGAATACGAATCTGAAGTCAAAATTGGGGGTCAAACAGCAAAAAATGAAGAAAACCCTAAAAAACTGACGTGGTATATTTACCAGAAACCTGCTACCACGAAATGTTTGGACTACGATTATAAGATATACAAAAAAATTCATAAAACAGAAAGAGAGCTTCTTAAATTGTCTTTAAAAAAGTTAAAAAACATTTTTAATAAGATACATACATAATAAAGGAGATATAAACGAAAATATTATTTTGACAAGAAATTTTAATAGTAGGTTATTTATTTTATTTATTTGAAATTTAAATTACTCAAGCTTTGCGAAAAAAATATAAAATTAAAAAAATTATAATTTTCAAATTTTTTCCACAGACCTTGAAAAAATCATAAATTTTTTTTTGATTATTACTCGAAAAATACTAGCTTAATATAGATTTAAATATAGATGACAAAATGCCAGCCAAAAATTACGGTAATTTTTTAGATGTGCGCCTCAACCTATTTTTTATCATAAAAAAAAAAACAAAAATGGAGATATTGACATGTTTTTTTTCTTTTGTTTTATTTTACGGCTGATTTACGAAGCTTTTAAACAAAATCTAAAAAAAAATTCGGTGTTAATACCCATTTGAAAATAAAAACAATAGGTATTTTTCAAGGATTTGTCAATAAAATCCATCCATTTAGGTTGGCAATTTCCAGTGATTTGTTTTACTTTCTACGTGTAAGAACAACCAATTTTTATTTCAAAATATCACCTTTAAAATTTTTCAAATATATTTTAATTTTTTTTTTATCGAAAAATTGACATTTTTATTTTTTTTTTTTTGATTAACTCTAAGAACAACAATATTTGACAAATAAATAAAAAATTAATCATGTTGATTTTACATGCCAAAAAAGTGGAGTCACACATCTAAACAATTACCAAAAATACTGAAACCTTGAAATACCCCAGTATAAATTAAACAAAAGTTAGAAAAGTGACCATTGGTAATAACATAAAAAGAAAGAAAAACAGAGTTGCCATGAAGTGACCGCATTAAGCAATGCACTAATATTAAATGAAGGCATATATTGGTAATAATTTTGGTTATTTAATTTATTTGGTATTTTAAGTTGCCTTTTTTTTTAAACTTTAACGTTGGGATAATAACATAAAAATTACCCTTCTAAAATTAGGGGATAAAATATTCCACATTTAACCTGTCAACGAGTGTGTGAAAAGACACAAAAATATAAATGTTTTATACCGTCACATTTTGTCCTAACTTGAGTTTAGGCAGGTTTTAATTTTACAGTAATTTGGCAAGGTTTTGAAAAACACTTTATTTATGAAAGAGTAAGCTAACTTTAAGTAAACAATGGTTAAAAAATAGCACATTGTGACTGGCTAAATGGCAGAATAGCCTCAGGCCAAAAAAAATAAAAAAAAAAAAAAATAGCATTTATATGTTTCAGAAGTTTATAGGGCATTTCTTTAAAATCCAGAATATTAAATACAGAACATTAAAACAGAACATTCTATAAATGTTTTTCAACTAAAAAGACATGCTTCTAACTAACTACTATATTGTAAATTTCTATTAAGGGTTTTATTGTTTAGTCCAGGGCATTTAGATTAAAATCGCCCGAATAGCGGAAATTTGTCTAGCCAGCAGATATCGAGATGGGGTTTTCTGCATTGTGTTCAGGAAGGTCCCAGAAAACGACTCGGTCGGGACTGCCGAACTCGATTCTGACATTAGAATTACCCGGGGGTGCTCGGGGGTGGCTCTGTGGGGGTGTCCCGGGGGGTGAATTGGGGGAGAAATGGCAGCATGCCTGAAAATCGCTCTGAACTCGTTACTCGGGGGTTTTTGGGGCTGCCGAACTCGATTCTGGCATTAGAGTTACCCGGGTGTGCTCGGGGGGGGGGCTCTGTGGGGGGTGTCCGGGGGGTGATTTGGAAGAGAAATGGCAGCGTGCCTGAAAATCGCTCCATACTCGTTACTCGGGGGTTTTCGTGGACACCAAATTCATTTACAGCACTAGATTTCCTCGCTCGGGTGTTTCCCTGTGGGGTTGTCTGGGGGGGGGATTGCAGCGTCCATGAAAATCCCTCCAAAATCGTTACTCAGTGGTTTTCGGGGATGCTGAGTTTAATCCTGGCATCGGACTTCTCCGGGGGTATGAATAATAAAAATTTAGATTGAATATTATTATTATTAAATTAAATTTAGATTGAATATTATTGAATATTCCAAACGGTACAATGCCAGGATCGAGTTCAGCAGCCCCTAAAACCCCCGAGTAACGAGTTTGGAGCGACTTTCAGGCATGCTGCCATTTCTCCTCCAATTCACCCCCCGGACACCCCCACAGAGCCACCCAGAGCACCCCCAGGTATTCCATGTCAGAATCGAGTTCGGCAGCCCCGAAAACCCCCCGAGTAAGGATTTCCGAGCGATTTTTCCGAGTTTGCAGTCGTTCCTATAATGGTGCAAGTAACGATGCAATTAGAAATGCATTTTCAGGTCCAGAAGGCATTTTTCAAAAAATGCATGAACCAGACTTCCTAGAGTCATTTTCTGTGACCTTCCCGAACACAATGCAGAAAACCGCATCTCGATATCTGCTGGCTAGAAATATTTGCGCTATTTTTCCTAACTTCCCTGGACTATGTTGTTATATTTTTATGTTTCTAACGTTGTTTTTACATTATATTGTTTCTTAAAAAAGGGAACGCTCGGCTTAGGTAAGCTTTACTCCATTTCAACTTAAGAAGATATTTTGTGGATAACCTACGTCAGTTGATCCTCTTAATTCCCAGAGTTTTTGTAAAGTTAGTAAATATTTTAGAAAGCAAGTCTTTTTACATCTTTGGCATATTATAAAAGCTTACAATATTTTAGCATTTGGCCAATTAATATGATTCATTCGCAGAGTAAAGGTTTTGTGGAATACACCGTCACCCATTGTTGGAACGGGTTTATTTAACTGGGCTTGCGTGTGACCGTACAATTACGGTATTTTGCAGGGTTGAAACAGACCGCTTGTCTCCTCTGGTACGAGGCAATTGTAGAAAAATGCATGCCCAATCAAGAAAGACAATGTTCCAACGATTTACCAGTTATAGGCTCGACATTTTCTTTTGCCTTAGACAATATAATATGCTGAATATAAGAGCCTCTGAATGCAGTAGATTTTGTCCATAAATAACCTAACATTTAGACGTCTAATTATTATGGTTATGGCAAGCTTACGCTGCAGCGCTGGTGCGCAGTAAAATTATGCCTGTATTACCAAAAGGTAAGTAAGAAGGGAGGTAGTGAACCCCAACTTGGGGCTTAAAACACATACACCAAGAGGCTTAGACACAAAATTTTAAACGTTGGTACAACAGCGTAAACACTTTTCGTGTTTATTGACCAAACTTAGAATTATGTTTCCGATTGCGATATTATGATATTATAAACGTCTAAATGTATTCGTACAAAAAGTGTTACTTTCTATTTTCTGTATTATCCACTATCACCTTTTCTGCGATGCGCTCGCCTCACGGAAATTCATAGTGGGGCTGTATGGATTGCACAGTAAATAAATGAGAAAATAAGTGTGTATTTATAAGGGTCACTTCTACAATGTCGAGTCAGTTCATAATTTAAAACAAGGTTTAACTACTGCTTCTGAACATAGGCCTACTAAAATATTTTTTCATTTGTAATTTAAAAGAAAATAACTATATTTTGTTTATGGGGTGCATTCACTTCAAAGGAGCGTTAAAAAACACTAAAATTGTCTTTGTGGCTGGCTCAAGGCTCCAGACTGAGTTGTCTCAGTATTATAAGATGACTATTTAGACCTTTTGCCTTTAGTTTAAGTGTCTAAATTACTAAGTATTAAGTAGGTCTCTAAGCAGGGCTTTACTCATTTTTAAATGCAGCGGCAGCATCACTGCTTTTCTAATTACTCTTTATGGATTTTTAGCTTTCCTTTTATTAATACTTTATGTGTCTTTGACTACCATACCAAGAAGTTATAAATGACCATTAATATAACAATAGTAATATACGATCAGCAACACATTTAAGTTTTAGTTTTCTTGTTTTTCCAAATAGCCCGTAGGGTGACCGTAGTGGCCGTATGTTCTTTGTGAGTCCTTCAATATATTTATTCATAACTGAAGTGTCTAAGAAATTTCTTTGTTCATCAGTGGAAATATTTGTATTGTTTTTTGTTTTTTGCTGTCGTCCATATCGTCACTCCGGAAGAAGAGTGATATGAGTCAAAAAATGCAATTTTTGTTTTATATGCAAAAAATCATATGAATATTTTTCTGTCATTTTCATATCCTGCGATTCTATTGTCGCTACCACTCCCACGTCAAAAGCATTAAGATAAAATTTGACGATATTTATAATATAAGAACTATTACAAGAAAAGTGACATTTTTGTTTTTGTTTCTGCTTTTGCGTAAGTTTTAATTAACATTTTGGTTAACACGTAAAAAGGGAAACGATATAGCTCTAAAAGTAACCATATTCTTGTTAACTTGTTTTCAAAAAATGAACATAAGCCAAAAAAATGCCCTAAAAATTATTTTTTTAGCTGAAATTAAATTTATTTTGCTACTAATAGGGTTAAACATTTCTTTTATGGCGTAAATGAAAATGTTTGTTAAAAATTATTGACTGCTTTAAAAATAGCATTTTAAAAATCTTTTGTTATCATATTCCTTAAAACTTATAAGTCATGTCGCTTTTTCTTTGGGGTGAGATATTTAATATCTTTTACTTACATGTTTTTCTATGCATTGTCTAAATACTTACTGGTTGTTCAGTTCGTGAAGTGGAACTACATGGGGTGATAATATTTTATTTCACTTTCTGGACAATTTTTATGTCCAGTTTTTAAAATGGATATGTAATTTTTCCACTTAGAGATGCAAGACTATGTTACACCATCTGGACACAAAAATCATCCAGTTTCTGTACTGTATATTTGGCGTTTGTCCACTTAGTGAAACAATTAGTCGTCGGTGTTTTGAATGGCATAAACATTATATTAAACTACATAAGCAAAAATGTTTAATATGATTCTTGATCAACATAACACGGAAAAACTACCTACAACTAACCACAACTAGCCAAAAATGTTGGGTCATTGCATTGTATTACAGTAAACAGATAAAAATATACAGTACCACCATACCACCAGGACCAGTACCACTATACCAAATATACAGTAGAGGAACTGATTGATTTTTGTGTCCAGATTGTGTAATACCGT
>JAHBCN010001059.1:8556-134572 GCA_019359885.1 Listronotus oregonensis
CACGGCATCCACGGCACCCACTGTGTGCACGCCTATGACCCTGTATCTCAAAAGTTAAAACGTTTGAGACATACCTTCATATGAAGTTTTCTTTTTAAAATGGACTCAAAAATTGATTCCCCTAATATTAACGTACAATTAGAAAACACCCTGTATAATGTAAAAAAAAATACCAGCCATAATATTTTATTTCTCGTAAACAGTTAATTTTATCAATGTCAATCAAGAGTACTTTTTTTTAGTTTAAGGTTAAAGCTATCTAAAAATAATATTGTTGAGCCTTTATTATACAGGGTGTTAAAAAAATTGCTATTATTGTGTCAGAGCTAGTCCGTCCCTGGCAAACTAAATAATCCAAATATGATTTAATGGGTCATTTTAAGAAGACTTATCTAGTAACCACCATATTAAAAAAATATTAAATTACGCCTAGTATTTTAAAAGTTATTTAAACAAAAACGATTTTCAGGGGCGTCCGTTATGTACCTGTATCTCCGTAGGGGAGAGTCATAGAAAAAAGTGTATGGAAACTTGTCATAATATTTTTAGGTTTTCTATTAGATTCCGAGAGATTGCCCACATATTCTGGGACACCCTGTATATATATATATATATATATATATATATATATATATATATATATATATATATATATATATATATATATATATATATATATATATATATATATATATATATATATATATATATATATATATATATTTTTATATATATATATATATATAATATATATATATATATATATATATATATATATATATATATATATATATATATATATACGTATGTTGTTGCTCTGAAAAGGACAGATTGTTTCTTGACGTTTCGATGAGATCACACTCACTCATCCTCTTCTTAAATTTCGTCTCATACTTGCCGTCCCGCCTTTTATATTATATCATAATATAGAGTATAATTTAAATAAAAATCATTTTTAGTTTAGTTCGTAAAATTATTTGAATAAAAAAAGGCGTTATTTGAATTTTATTCAAAAACGCGAACACTCGAATAAGTCTTAATCTTATGTAACATATTGCCCTATTTTTCACGATATCTAAATTTTCTTTTTATCCCCTTTGCTCATCCCTGGAAGTTTGTGGAATAAATCTAATCTCGTCTCAAGGACTTACATTAACATTCTAAATTATTGATTGTCTTCATAAAGAACATACGGTTATAACGTAAAAGTTTAGATACCATCGAGTCAAATGGATAAAAAGTTTAAGAACATCTATTTTTATTATCTATTTTTCTATGGGATAGAAAACTCATCTGGCATCCTCTAAAACTGAAAAGATAAAAAATCTTAAAAATGAAATGTCCAATTTTAAAAGTAGGCTATAACTTTGATTTTTGTTTTGGATTTTGTATATTTTTAAGTAAATGACTTAAGCAGAGTAAAAAATATGTTTTGACAGCAGGTTTGTTATGTATACAAAGGAAGATTTATGCCTACTTAGTTACATGAAATTGGTTGGTTTAGTCGGTAGAAAGTTTTTTTAATGTCTTAAAGACGTGGTCTTTAATTTATTATTTTTTCTGGTATACAAGGTGTTCTTTTTCTTCTTCCTCTTCTTCTTCCCTGGGAGCCGTCTTGATTAACTACCGGAGGCAGCGCAGCCTCATGGGCTTTTTGTGCCTAATCTCCCATTGTCTTTTATATCAATCCGGGTTGGTTGATATATTCCTGTAGGCTCATTTCCGGTTGTTCAAATAATGCCTGTCTTTTGTGATTCAATGCTTTACATTAGCACAGGATATGATAGGCTGTTTCTTCCCCCTTGTCGCACATTATGCAACTTAGGTCCCCATTGTATGAGCCTATCTTGTGTAGGTGTCCTCTTAGGTTATCATGTCCTATTAGCAACCCTACTGTTATGCGAAGTCTTTTCCTACTTTCTCTGAGTAGTTCTTTCTTCGTTCTTTTGGATGGGCTTCTTATGAAGCTTTTCCATGACTTATTCTACTGAAGTTTCCCCAGTATTCTTCGTGTTTGTTTCGGATCTATTCCCTGCTTTGCCCTCGTGCGGTTTTGGTCACTCCAATGGCAGGTTTTGGCCCAAAGTATGGTGTGGATGATCCCTGTCCCGCTAGCTCATGCGCTTTTTCGTTGCCTTCTATCCCCGAATGTCCTGGTATCCACAAGAGAGTTACTCTGTTGCGTTCTCCCAGGACTTCCAGTTCTTTTTGGCATTCCCATATCAGCTTGGACGTTATCTTGGGGTACAAGGTGTTAAAAAAAAGCGGCAATATTTAAGTGGGTGATTCCTCAAGTCATTTTATAAAAAAAGTTTCTATAAACAAACATTATTAGCCTTGTTTTAAGCCTGATATTTTTATCCGATAATTTTTGAACATTTTTCGTTGGATAAGCCTTTTTGTCAGAAAAAATTATCGTCAATTCCGGTGGCTCTAGGATTTTCAATTTTTTTTATATTAAAAGTAAGACGTGGGACCCACTCCAAATATATACCAGGTGCTATTGGCCTCAAGGGGAATACTTTCGTAAGGAAAATTTTCGTTTTGGAATTTGCGAAAAAAGTTAATTTTTTTGAGTCCACTCCAGGGAAAAATCGGACTCACAAGCAAATTCTTTATTTGTATTTTTTCGTGAATTTCGTAAATAAAACCTGGTACATATTTGGTAGGGGCCCCATGTCTCACTTTTCAAATACAAAATTTTAAAAATTCCAGAGCCGTCACCATCAATTCCCTACAAGTATCAATTAAATCTCGAAAACTATGTTAGCAATATTTATATGAACACTATCCCAATCATTGGACTGAAAAGGAAAATGATGTACCAGTAAAATGACCACCACGTTGTCCAGATTTAACTTGGTGTGACTTTTTATAGATCGCTCTTAAGAGTGCATTTACGCTACACCTTAGGGGTCGGGCAAAAGGACGCTGAGACGGTGGGCGGTGACTAACAAACTCCCATTACCACAATTTTCGTATAGCCGCATTAAAAATATTATATTTTATTTAGGTTCTTTCCAATTCGGTGTATCGATGCGATGTTGTTTCCGATTGTAAGCCTACAGGAGATAACGTTTTTCGGTAACTATTTTCACTTAAATGACATAAATTATACACCATTTTAAAGGTAAGGAAATAATCTATGCCTCTGCTGTAACGGATTTTTAAAATATGAGTCGAGTTTAAAGAAAATAGTATCTAAACATAACCGATTTTAGGGTGACTTTCACTCAAGGAAATATTAAAAACTAAATCCAAATTTAAAAAACTATTACAGAAGAAGCCTAGATTTAAGTGGTGGCTTTCATATAGTTTTTGAAAATTATCGATAACTTATACCGTTTTTAAGAAAACCGAACCCCAAATTAAATCCAATTTTCGCGGCGCGAATGTACTTTTAAAAAAAAGTTTAAAGATTCCAGTAAAAACTCGCCAAGATTTATTGATAGTGCAGTTCATTTGTAAAAAGTGTTAACAGGTGTATGCTGCTAAAGTGATGGTCAATTTGCACATTTGCTTAAGTAATGTTTTTTTTTGTATTATCTCATTGTTATATTATTTGATTCGCGTGTTGGAACAATATATTTTCCCAATGACTGTGGTAAAAAGTAATTTTCTAAACTAAAATGTTGCAAAAATGCGTGTTTTAAAGCTTGTACAGAAAAAAAAAATATGATGAAGTATTTCGATTTATAATATATTATTCTGGAAACATCCCGAACATTCCGGACGTAACCCATGTTAAAACTTTTTAGGGCATTTAGGGGGTTTTAGGGATTGAAAGGGGCTGAACAGGGGATTGTTACCATCGTTTTCGCTCCAAAAAGGAAAGGGAAAGTCTGTGGGAACATGAGAAAATCGATTGAAAAGCGTCTGGACGTGTAAAGCCGACGCCCTGATAACTTTCACCGAAATTGTGGCTAGACGAATTTGAAACTCCGGGGAAGGAACACGTCTTATAAATTACGGAAAAGGTTGAAAAAATAACCTAAAATATTAATATTTCAATTTGGTAAAATGATACCAGGATTTATAACAGTGGATGATCTAGGATTTTCAATCTTTTAATTTTTAAACCGTGAGACATGGTACCTACATTAAATATACAGGGTGCCACAGATTCGAGTGCATGCATGGGGATCTCGGAAACCGTAAGAGATAAGAAGTCGGTTAAACTATGGCAAAGTTGTGTATTTGCGTAACTAACCATGTCTACTTTAGAAAGTTGCAAAATTCCGAGTACTTCCGGAGATATCCGGGAAAAACCGAAATTGAGCATTGGGAGATTTTTCGTACGACGTTTCGTTTTCGTTAAACCATCATCAACTTTATTTTTTTAAATACGGTCCTGGGTTTTTTATTTAATTTTTTTGAACCCCTTATTATCCCAATTACAAAAATGTATAATACTTAATATTTATTAAGAAATATGGAACGCCCCTATGAGAAATGATGTGCGTTCCTTGTCTAACTCATTGTCTCTTATGAAAATATGTTTATTTAACAGAAAAATATTAAGTGTTATACATCATTGTAATTGGGATTATAACTGCTTCAAAAAATGCAATAAACAATTGAGGGCCGTATGTAAAAAAACAAAGTTGATGATGGTTTAACGAAAACGAAACGTCGTACGGAAAATATCTTAACCCTGTTTTGTAGAGTTTAAAAAGTGGCCATAAAAAAGTGTCTTTTGTTTTTCTATATCTTTTTAAATAACATAAGAAAAAAATAAAAACGAAATCGGCAAATTTCGCTTTTTTCCGGATATCTCCGGAAGTACTAAGAATTTTACAACTTTCTAAACGGCATGTTGTTAGGCACCTAAATGCACAACTTTTCCATGATGCACTCAAATCTGTGGCACCCTGTATACCTACTGGCCACGAGAGAAAATTTGGTAAAGAAAATTATCATTTTGAAATTTGCGAAAAAAGATGATTTTTTGGGTGCCTCCCTTCACAGAGAAAAATCTTAGTTTTGTTTTTTAGTAAATTTGAACAAATTTTATCGTCAAATGCACTTGCAAATATTTTTTTAATGGCTAAAAATTGTCATATTGTTTTAACCGAAATTGTTTAAACAATTGCAAGAAATTGTAATTTTTTAACCGAACAACGAATTCTTTATTGAAAAACAAATAAAAAAGGTCCTTTAACTTTTTACGATAAAGTTAATATTTTTGGATATATGAATTTTTAAAAGTTTGAAAAATCTTAAATTTGGGTACTTTTGACCCATGAAAAATATATATAAAAAAATCAAACATGAAAAATATATTTTCTTATTCTTTATACAGTAGTTAACAATATTCTTAATTGAGAATTGAAAAAAATATTGTTTATACAGGTTTTTAAATTGTTTATTACGCGCGCTTACAAGTAAAATAAAGCTCCAATAACTTTTGTAAATTGATTTCAGGAAAAAAACCTATAAAAACAAATTGTAGATAATTAAATTATTAATAACATTGATCTCTTTAACAGTGATGATAAAGTTACTAGTTTTTAAGATAAAGGATAAATAATATTTCAGGAGACACAGGATGCAGCGTATGAGTCAGAGAGACGGCGATACTTAAAGGTAAGGGACGCATACTTACGAGCGCGCTTTTAAACAATCAAAAAACCTGTATAATTTTTTTTTTAAATTCTCAGTTAAGGATATTATTGACTATTGTATAAAAAATGAAAAAATATATATTTTTATGTTTTTTTTTTAATATATATTTTTCATGGGTCAAAAGTACCCAAATTTAAGATTTTTCGAACTTTTAAAAATTCATATCTCCAAAAATATTAACTTTATCGTAAAAAGTCATGGGACCATTTATATTTGTATTTTATTAAAGAATACAAAAAAAAATTTGTCCGGTTAAAAAATAACAGTTTCTGGCAATTGTTTAAACAATTTCGGTTTAAACAATATGGAACCAGGTGGCGCCATAGCAACATACATTTATATCATCAGTAGGGCAATTTAAAGAAGATCGTATAAAAAAATTGAGGTGGAATAATTTTCGGTACTCATGCGCCGATTCCTCCTAGACTAATTTGGGATTTAATGATAAAATTTGATCAAATTTACGGAAAAAACATTCTGAAAGACCGATTTTTCCCTGAGGCACCCAAAAAATTAACTTTTATTTGCAAATTTTAAAATGAAAATTTTCTTTACCAAAGTGTTGTCCTTGAAGCCAATAGCATCTGGTATATAATGGGTGTAGGTCTCATGTCTTACTTTTTAGGTAAATGAAATCCTATTTATTATTAAGCGTATTGAAAATATATAAATAGACAAATGAATTACACCACATTTGAACGAAGGAAACTCTGAATGAATTATTGATTGATTGGGTATTCGTTAAATTTAGTGAGTGTATCAAATTGTTGATATTTATATTGGGATCTTCAAAACTGTCAGATAAAATGAAGGGTGAAATGAAAAAAATCTATAATCTGCATGCACGGTTTTTGCTTTTAAAAATTTATAAACAGAAAATACCTAAATGTTGCATTTATCAAAATGCGCTGAGACTTTTTAATGTCTCAAACTGTTTTAAATTATAAAATACGCATTTTTTGTAGAATCTTACGATAAAATCAGACTGTTAAAAAACATTCGTACTATGCTAAAACCCAAAACACTATTATATCTCAAATAACTAAAAACATTTAATATAAAAAAACGCATTAACGATCATCAAATGTCCATATTATGCGTTTTATGCTCGATTTATATATATATATATATATATATATATATATATATATATATATATATATATATATATATATATATATATATATATATATATATATATATATATATATATATATATATATATATTATATATATAATTTTATATATATTATATATTATTATAATTACATATATTATATATAGTTATTTATATATGAGAGAATATCATGATAGTTAAGAAAAATATAAAAAACCAAAATTATGTATTGCATTTTTTTTAAATTATATAAAAAGTTGGTGCCTGATATTAGTAAGAAACCCTATATTTTTATATTCCAGAGCTTAATATCGAGTATTCCATGTATTTATACTTCCCTATCCTTCATGAAAAATAAACTAAAAAAAAGTTGTTTACCCAAAGTAAGAAATAACTAACTAAATTTTTATGTCCAGATGCTGTAATAGTTTCGTTTCACCAAGTGGAAAATGGTTTTCCCATGAATGGACAAATATTGTCCAGATGGTTTATTATCTATTTTTCCACTTCAGACTGGAATTTAAATTATGAAATGAAATTACCCATTGAGGAATAATCTGAGAACAAGTACAGGTTTTAGTTAGATTTTAATAGTTTCATGGTTGGAGTTTAAGGTTAAGGATATAATTGAGAAATCTAGAAACCCAATTTAAGGGGAGATTTTTTTGTTAGGAAGGGGAATTTTAAAGCTTCCAGAATGAGGATATAAACTTATTAATAACATGTTTTCGGATTTTTAGATAGCTTAGAATATTGTCGTTAATTTAAAACATTTCATTTTGACAGACCTTCACCCAATTATTTCTTTGGGTGTAAGGTCAATGAGTTACATCCCAAGATGGCTTGTGAGTAAATATGGCAATTATTTCGTCAAAAATATAAAATATATAACTCCACTAAATATAACTTCACTGAGGATAAATAAGAGAATAATTACCACTTTTCGATTAAAACTGACGCGCGACCTGAATTATTTCCCATATTTCACACTGTGTAACACACTGAACAGTGTAGAGAAACAATAATACATCTGTTAGGGTTGCTAATAATAGTTTAATACATAAAATAATAGTATAATTTAAACATGGTTTTTTGGGTAAAAATTTAAATCTACAAACTAGCTTTTCCTAATGCATTGAAGAAAAAAGTTGTAGGTGTCTGAATTTTTTTCAACCTGATTTAGTTAACAAAAATATTTTAATAATTTCAGTAAATTCAAAGATGACAACATGATGGCGCCAAACACTTTACTTTATACCCCCAAAGACGATCAAATATCAAAACATTCACTTTCAAAAAAGTGTCTTGTTCAATTTAATGGTCACCCGACACCTTACCCGTATTTTCACTTTATCATATTTTGTAGTTGATCCTATACCGTGTGAAAAATCCCTAAGGAATCGGGAAGAATTTTAAAAGGAATATTCAGAGAAATTCCTAAAACTCGGTCAAGTGATTCAAGTGGACTACTGGGAGTATCCCATTAAATCATTCACCTGTCATGGTGTCAAGTGGACCATCCCTCTAGAGTCAAAACGTTTGAATTCTTTTCTTAATTACTGTAGGTGTTTGAATAAGTTATATTTTTTAAGGGATAGGTGGTACCGGAAATGGATATCTTTCTCTTTTAGCATAAAATTATTTTACGCTATATTTAAATTTGTGCATATAGCGATTTAAGCCATCACATAAGTTTTTTTTGTATAAACTTAATATTTTGTGTCAACATTATACAGGGTACTTAAAAAAAATATATATGTTATCGCTTAATGGAAAATTCCTTGGCCAAAAATAGGACAAAAATGTTATATGAACATAGGTACAAAACTGCTCCATTTTGAAGATGGTGTTTTTTTGTTTCATACACTCGCGTTTCGTACACCGACCATTGTGACGACCCAAATAACCAGTCAAATAAATTAGTCTAATCCAGAAGGGTGTTTCCTGCGAAAAATAGTTAAAAGGCTTCGAAAAACATGAGCGATAGCTCATTCGACGCGAAATGCAAATCTGAGAAAGGCGTTTTGGGGATTTTTTCTGCCAATAAAAATTGCAATTGTTGTTAACAAAAAACGAAATAAAAAAGAGACATTTCGATTTTTGATGATAACTCAACAACCGGAAATTGCAAAAAAGATCCTTGAAGGGGAAGAAATTTCCAATAAAAAAAAGTTTCAACTCACGGAGTTCTGTCTCCATTATTTATAATTTTAATTTAACGCTAAAAATGGACCTCCGTGCGACATTTTTAGTTGCGCGCTTGGCTTCAGAACCAAGTACGTAACACTAAATATATTTTTTACGGTGTAAAATATTAATTAAAAACATGTAAAAAATAATGTTTTTTTTCAGAACACTTTAAAGAATTTATTCCCGTTGAAAATTTAATTTAAAGTTAATTTTTCAATAAGCTAGACAATTGTTATTAACAAAATTGTTTTGAACTTTCGTCTTCATTGTACATAAAAAAAATTGCTTAAATAATTGTCGTATAAATTTTTCACGTTATTCATTTAAAAAAAATTTAATGCTTTGTTTATAATAACTTTAACACTTGTACTAGTTTCTTCTGTAAATAACTTCATATGTGTTGACGACTACCTGCCTACATTATTTAGAAACACTTATAAAAAAAAATGTTACACAATATGAAAAAACATCATAAATACATAAAATAAAAAATATCTCAGAAGTCTCGCCAAAAAAAAATCAAGCAGTTGGAATAAGATTTTTAAATATTTTAGTATGTTTTCGTTGTGATTTCTCGCATTGATATCTCTAGAAAATGGGACCACTTTGGTCCAGGTCCCTGGAAATAGCGAACCAAGCCTGTTCGGTCCTATGAACTGGCGGATCGCATAAATCAGAAAAAAGAAAAAACTCCTCCAAAAAATGCACGATATAATTTACGTTTTGGTTTGGCCACCATTGTCAAAATAAAATTTAAAAAAAAATAGAAATTTAAACTAAATTTTTAAGAAAATTTTGGATTAAAAAGTTGGGAAATTCTGATAGCTTTTTAAAATTTATGACGTTTTGTCATAAATGACATATTAGTTTATTTGACTGGTTTATTTATTATTTTTAAAAAGACAAACAAGGTGGGGTGATGTGTTAATTAATTTTAGGTTTACCTGAAATTACTTCAACATCAAGCATAAGTATTGATGCTACACATTTATCTTTATTTATTAATATAAATGCACTTTCCTTTATTTTATTTTTCCTTTTTGTAATTATAAATATACCAGACAAACAACCTAATATGTGATTTATGACAAAACGTCATAAATTTTAAAACGCTGTCAGAGTTTCCTAACTTTTTAATCCAAAATTTGCTTAAAAATTTAGTTTAAATTTCTATTTTTTTCTTTTAATTCTATCTTGAATTTTTTAGGTTTTTTGGACGGTTTTTTTTCTTTTTTCTGTTTCAGGCGATCTGCCAGTTCATAGGGGTCAATAGGACTAAGTAGGTTCAGTTCGCTATACCCTGGGACCTGGGCCGAAGTGGTCCCACTTTCTAAAGATATCAAGGCAAGTAATCCCAACGAAAACATACTTAAACATAAATCCGCCTCAAAACTATAAAACATATTTACAATTTTTAAATATATTGACTCTTCCTAGATTTTTATCTTATTGTCCTGCCCCCAGCTTAGCAAAATGTCAGCTAAACTCGCAATTTTTATGTAAATAACAAAAATTTTGTCTTGACCTATGTTAAAATCATAAAAATGCAGTTTTATACCAAATAACAAAATAATTTCAATATTGGCAATACCTTGTAGGACTGCATTCAAAAATTGCAGGGAAACTCACAAGGGCCCTGAAATAATGCGTAGTAAAATTTGACATTTTGCAGATGCTTAGCTAAATCTCAATAACAAGAAAATCCTGTTTTTAAAATAAAAGTTTTAAAATCGTATAATTAAAGATCCTGGTTTAACTCTAAATTTAAATAATGTTCTAAACAGTATGGCGGCTTTATGTATGAAAAAATCTTCGTACTCGCCAAGATAAGTCCGGTTTGGTCCTGGTCCTAGAATATCGGTCCCGAATCGATTGACTTTTATAAACTTGCAGATAGCCCAAAACAAGATAAAGAAAAAACCTTAAAATGCCTTAATAATCAAAAAATGTATCAAAGTTTGGTGGCAAGTTTACCACCGTTTTCAAGATCGAATTATTTTAAATAAATTACTAGTTCAGAGAGTACCTAATTAAAATTAAAATTACTCACATTTTTTATTAAAATTAATTCCGAAAGGGGTTTTTTATTATTAATGATCAAATGTTATAAATAACATATTAATCTGTTGTAACAGGTACATTTATTGTTTTCAAAAATACAATTGCGAATGGGTTGCCTTAAAAATTATGGTCAAGGCAATGGTAAGTTTAAAAAAAAATGAAAAATTTCCGATAGTATAATGCCAATTCTTATTTTTCTATTCTACATAATAGTACTGATATACCACCCAGTTTTGTTTTAATTTCATAAAATAAAATTTTAATGATTTCGCGATTTTTTTATATTTTAGGGTAAATTGAATATACAGGGTCCTGCAGCTCACCTCCCGTCTTATGTAGCTAATTTATTATTTACTGTAAAATTTTCATATTTTGCAGACGTTACCTTTAACCCACGGTGCATTTCAGGAAAATAATTTTGGTTATACAGGGTGTCACAAAAAAGTGTGACGTCACGATGGTGCATTGTTTTAAATCGAACACTGTGTATTTTTTCATATATTTGGGTACCTCCTGTAGTCATCTATATTCCTCTAAAATTTTGTCAACATCGGTTTAGTAATTTCAGAAAGAAAAAATAAAATATAAAAAAAAACTGTTTTGCACCATTGAATTTGAAATTAAATAAAAATACCAATAGTGCTGGATTAATAGAATTGAACCAGGAACTTATTAAGTATCGTAATATCAGTCGCTTAGGTCATGTTTGGTTAATTCGAACTGTACAGGGTGTCCAAAATTTAGTGTCAAACTCTTCAAATTTGAAAGCACTTATTTTTTTATTTTAAATATAAGCCCCTGTACATTTTTAGGTCGTTAGATGCAGAATTAAAAAACAAACATTTTTCTAGTTATAACCTATCGAAATTCCTAACACATTAAAAGTTATTCGTTAAAACTTATTTTGGCATCTATTTTAATAGTAATAACATTAAATAAAAATGATAGGTGGCTATGAAAAACAATTTATTGACATTAGAGTTTCCTAATAACGTTAATTATTACCTAGAAATTGGTTAAAGTTACATAAATGTTAGCCAAAAGTATTAAAGATTAAAAATTAGGTTTATTTAACATTTAAAGGTTGTTCTTAAATTAATTAAATTGAATTAATAAATAATAATAATTTACTCGAATTTCTATAATACGTCAAAACAAGATTTTGTAAGTTAAATAAACTCCAATGTCAATAAATTGTTTTTCATAGCCACCTATCATTTTTATTTAATGTTATTACTATTAAAATAGATGCCAAAATGATTTTTCAACGGTATATTGATCCCCATATTGGCCCTCCTTATTTTGGACACCTTGTATATAAAACAATATAATCGTTGTAATTCGTTTTACTCCTCTTTTTATTTTTTTTAACCAGTGTCCTTATATGCTAGTGTTAGTTTAATTTTTTTAATTTTTAACAGCCTACTTATATCCGCAAAAAATATTATTACCCTAGTTAAGTTTTTTTATATAATTTAATTAATCACAGAGTATCTGGCTTATTAATTACACAAAAGCTGATCCAATCTACCGTCACAGTGCTTTCATCTGTCGTCTGGATCCCAGTACATTTTTTTAACCATTTATCCCAGACGCTGTCATTATGCGGACTTTTACCCCGCAACCACGTCGCGACGTCGGGCGACGCCTAGACACGGCTGGTTCTATGAGTTGGGGTAGGTCTCGATGCCGGGGAAGTGGCGTGGGTAGAGGTGAAGGCCAAGGGCGTCAAGGGCATGGAAAAATCCAGAGGGGGTGAAATGTGGTGTGAGATGAGACAAATGGTAAAAATGTCATTAAATGGAGGTTTTGGGGTTATGTTTCGATTTAACAAGATTATAGGACGTCGGGTTAATTATAGTAAAAGGGCAAGCGTCAAGTTACTGCGTCATCGAGGGCCACAAAGAGCAGTATGAGAGTTAATGTATGATTATTAATAAATCTGTTTTTTAAGTTTTACTTCCTGAAATATTAACAATCGATCAAAATAGAGACCGAACTTCTAACAAATAACTTGTCAGTTGAATCAGTGTGTTCTTTTTCTATATCCCTTTTTTTTAAATTTTGATCACCAAAATCTGTAAAAATAAAAAGCTTCTTCTAATTATTTTAGGTTAATTTAACTATCTTTTGGTTTTTGTTTAATTGTTTACCCCTAAAAAATCTGTTTATATAGGCGTACGTTTCGTGCCATCCAAATAATTCAAAGCTTTTCCCAAAAAATTCTTATACCAAATTTGGTTGAATTTGACAAAAATTAGTTTTTTTTTTAATTTTTAAGATTTGACATCTTAAAAATATTCTGTTACTGTACTGGGTAACCCAACGCAGACTAAACAAAGCTATATTTGTGATTTCATTTTATTTTAAATAAGAATGTCAAAAAACTATTTTTTGTATTTTTTTTTTCGTAGAATCCTAAAGAATACTTAAGAAAATAATTTAAACAAAAGCCAGAGAGATCCGACATAAAATTAACATTATCTTAATGGGACACCTTATTCATTGATTCTTGGTTCGTTTTTGAAAGGGTCTTTTTTTCAATACGTTTTAATAAAACGGATTTTGAAATCATTTTAAGTAACAACAAAGTTGATTAAAAAGGTAACAATAAAAAACTCAAATGCCAAAAACACAAAAAGGCAATATTCTGTTAAAGTCTAGCTCTTATTACTATTATTAAAAACTATTATTATAATTTTAATGTTCAATATAGCCGCTAGACTTATAGACATATACTGATTTCTTGTGTTCATTATAAGTATTTACTGTTACCTTTTTGTATTTTCTAATTTCCTAATGTAAGTAGCTTTGTCAGATAAATTAAATTAATTCTGTTGTTACTAAAAATAGATCCAATGAGTGGCGGCTGGTCCATAAAGGCAAAAGTCGTGTAGCCTCCAGAGACAAAATGAAAATAACTAAATAAATCAAAAATGATAATTTGTGTCAATACAATATATTTTAAAAATTAATAGAAATCTTAATTTTAACTTTATTAATTCTCTGGTGCCAATTACCTGATGCCTAATCCAAGTCGCCATAATTGGCGCCTTATATTCCTTACAGATGTTTTACGTGGCGGGAATTATTTTCGCCATGACCGTCCGCCAGAACCTGCAGCCGCTGCGTCTTATTCCCCCACCGCACCTGCGAGTTATTTCAGTACGATTTGATTCGTTACATGGAGGGTATCGTTGCTGTCTCACTTCCGCGTGTTTAAATAATAGAAGGAATGTAAATAATGAATAGAATTTTTTAAACCGTGAGTTTTCCCATATAATATCGTTTGGTAGACCTATTTCAGATCTGAAGCATACTATGACTGACAAATCTACGAAAGGTGGTTGTTATACAAGGCATTTTAAGAAAGACGTTTACAAAAAAAATAAATAGATATGCGACTGTAACACATTAAACGCCTTATTTTATATTCAGTGCTTACTGTTTTATTTAGATGGGGCTGCAAAAATAAATTGTCGTAGCACACATAGTTTTTTTTAGAAAATGCTTTGTATTAATATAAAAACCCGATAGATCATCTTTATTAAAGTTAAGTAAAGTAAAGTAATCTTTATTCATCCCTCAAGCTGTATAAAAAGGAACAGCTTTCTTGTCGATAGTAAATTAAAAATATATGTTTTTTAATCGTAATAAAAACTAGGTAAAATAAATAACATAAAAGGTCCTTATTACTACAAATTAAAATAACAATGAAATTATCCTAAAAATACATAAACACAAAATTATATCAATATAACTCAATACAGTTTATAATTTACATGAAGGTACTGCAAATAAATTGTCCCCTAAGAAATTTAAATATATACTTTAAATACCCAAAAATTAGAAACTTATTATAAAAAATAATTCCCTGAAATACATAAAACGTATAAAACAAAAATAAGACGCTTTCAAAAACGAACCATTAGGAAAATGGTATACACTTTTCCGTCGTATCTCTTTTGTTTCAATATAAATTATTTTCCTAACTATTCTTTAGGATTCTACATTTTAAAAATCACAAGATGGGTATGTTACAACAAATGAGAAGAGCCACGAATTTGGCGCCGTTCAAACCTTGTTAGATGACCCTTTACATAAGCCCTTGTGGACTATTAACTTTTTAATAAATCTCATTTCTATAAAAAAAAAGGCAGGGGTAATTTCAATAAAGACAAAACAAAGACATAGATCAAAATTTCCATATAAAAAAAACCCTTTTTTCTAGATTCCTACTCAGCACAACATAGTTTTAAAGATCATCCCCAAAGCACTGTAATAAGGCCCTAATAAAAACAAAATTAATAAGGCACCCTCTACTATAAGGGAAAATTTCAATAAAGTATTATTCCTCATTAACTATGTTTACAAACACTTCTTCAAATTAAAAATAATCTGGTGCGCTACCTGAACAATAAATATGTATAGTTGGGAACTACTAATATGACCCAACTCCCCTTTTTGGTAAACAACGTTCACAAAGCTCGGTATTGCGTAGTTCGCAGATCCCACGCGATAATCAATAACCAACTGTTTTTTGGTTGTTTACCATCTTTAAATTTCCCGGGCAACGGACGGAAAATAACTCTATTCAATTTCAAACGCAGAGTTTCCAGGGAAGAGTACAAAATAAAATTTAAATTTTTATTATAGAGGAAGTGGTAGCGATGTTGGGGGCATTTAATTTTATTAAAAAGGGGGTGTGCAGTAATTACGTGAGGCGATTTTGGCAACTTTTCAATCATCTCCCCCCTGGTGATATGTCGTGCGTTTTGGCTTGACTCACTCCGCCCCTAATATCAAGTGAAATTTTGCAAAATGCGTATTTTTAGTGTAAATCGTTAATATGTGCTTAGTTACGTTGAATTTATTAAAAGAACATAATTTGCTGACCTACTTTTATTTAGGACCAGTTAAGACTAGTATTTAAAACTACTTAAAGCATAGTCTAGAATTACAGTGAGAAAATATTGCTGTGTAAGATTAGCTTTTTGTATTTTAACCCAGTTTTCCCTCAATTTTGGATTGTTGCTTAAGGAAAAAAGTAATATTTGCTGAGACCCCTTTGGATCTGAATTTGCATCACTGCATCTAGGACTCAGTAGGCTCGTTGTGCTACCTCCTAAATGGAACTCTTCACTCAGTACGCCTCCCATCCTACTGATTTAAAGTAGGTGACAACGTCGCCAAAGGAAATCTCCTTAATGTCGGAAAAAGAAAGCCAATACTCGCCCAGCATAGATCTTCTCTTGAACGAGAGTGCAGGGCAGTCACAAAGGATGTGCTCCACCCTCACGTCTTCCTGTTCACAGCCTCTACACAGAGGTGTGTCATTTATACCTATTCTAAAGAGGTGTTTTTGCAGTTGACAATGTCCAGTAAGAACCCCCGTAATTAGACGAAGGCTCGCTCTAGGGTTTGCCAAGTGATGTTTAGCTGTATCTCTGTCAGATAAGTAACGGTTTACTGTTTTATCCCATCGTCTCTCTCTTCCCCACGTTAGATTAGCTGAGATTCGGCTCGACTCCCTCTCCCCCCCCCTATATGCCTCACGTAATTAATGGACGTCACCAAATGATATTTTTTAGTTATCTTTTTTTATCTTGTCTACGAAGAAAAAGAAAAACATCTGCAAACAGCAGGGTTTTACAGCCTAGACACTCTAGGACTGAAGGAACAAATAAAGTGGGGTGTTCGAAGCCTATCCAGATAGACTGTAAAGGGATGCATGAGAGTAGCACTTTATGTTGCTCTACTGAAGCTAAGGTAGGAATTGGTAGACTGTAAAGGAGATGCATGAGAGGGGCACTTTTTGTGGGTCTAGTGAAGGTAAGGTAGGAATTATATTAGCTTTGTTTTGGAAACAGAATCCGTAAAAATGTATATAAAAAGCGACAGATCTTCTAAAGCTCGTCAGAGAGCAAAAAAGAAAAGTGCAAAAGTGAGGTCATTAATAAAGCGCCTCGCTTTTCTTGAGATGAAATTCTAAGGATTATAGTAGACGCCATTCCCCAAAGATTGGACAGTATTTCAAAGACGATCTGATAGAAGATACATTTAAAGTATTCATATTTAGTTAGCAGAAAAACATTTCTGACTCAAAGAAAGTATTTAGCTTTTAAAGCTGGTATTTTTGCAAATAACGCCCAGAAGTCTCAGTGATTGTTCTGCGAAACTTGGCCACTTATAAGTTAAGAATAAAAATTAAAAATAAAAGCGCGGTTGAGGCAGTAAAGTAACAAAAGGAGGTGGATAAAGATTGGCATTTTTTCGACCATCATATTCGTGAAAATTTAAAATTACAGTTTAGAACATTTTATGATATTTATAATAACTTCAAGTATCTTTATTTACATCTACAATGAATTGATAAAAAAGCAGAATGAAGGTACCAAACTTCCAAGTGTATAATAAATTTTTGCTATTTTAGGCGTTTTTGATCATTTTTTTTAATTGCATGATGCACTAAGTGCATCACAATAATTTTTTGTTGTTAAATATTACAATTAATAAGCTTATAAACTTGCATTTATTGATCAAGTAGCTGCTAAGCACTTGAACAAATTAGGAGTTGTTCTATTTTTTATCAGGTTTTTAGTAGACCTTAGTAACTTTTTGTCATATTCATGGTGACTAATAATTTCCCTTTTAAAAAAGTTAACTATCAAAATAGCTGTTTGTTTTGACTTCCCAGTTTTCCTTTGGTAAAAACTAATTTGGAAGCCTCAGTCTTCTAAACTCTTATTAACCTTATTTTATTTATAAATAACATTCTGAAAACTTTAGAAAAAACAGAAATAAAAGAACTTTAGAACACAAAAACAGTATATAACCTTAAAAAACCATGCGACAAAATTCAAAATTGGAAATGAATTGATAATAACTTGAAAAGTGTAAAAACAATCAAACCTTTTTAATTATTAATCAACTATACGCCTCAGTAAACCAAATTATTTCTCTTGACAGGAATACAAGCATTTGTAATCTAAATATGTAATATACTCATATTTAAGCGTCCATAATAACGTTTTAATTAGAAAAAAATGTCCTAATATATATAAAATAAATATATCGCGTCTTATAATGGTATTAAAATAGTATTTCGTATAAAACAGACTAAAATTATTGAAGTTTCCACCCTCTATTACTTGTTATCAAACATTAGAAGATTATTTGCGTGCTCCTACGCGTTTTCAAGCTGGCTCCCGTTTCCTGTATGTGCGCATGCTCGACCTACCTCAACGCCAAGACTGGTGCGCTATTGCTTTTCGCTTTTCCGGGAGAGCAGCGCTTTCCTCACCTCTCCGTCCACACTGTCCGATCCCCGTATCTCCCTAAACCTTTTTCACAAAATCGAATAATTTCCCCCGCCGGGATCGAGCGGCTACGGTCGAGGATGGAAGGTGAAGGTCACGACCGGCAGGAAAAAAGGTTGAAAATATTTTTGGGGAATAAAAATGTTTTAAATATGTTAGCTGGACCCTTTTCTTATTGATCTATGCCGCGGTTGGGTAGTTTAGTGTGATTAATTTGATAATCCGGATTCGGATTTAGGAGTAAATGGCTTTGAGACAAAAATACTTTTTGTTTTTTAGTTCTGCTAGCAAAACCACACCAAAATTTTTAATCATTTTGGGCTCTTTTTGGGCTATTTAATTACTTCCTGCTTTTGCTAGCTTTAGTAAGCTAACAGAGCAACACTCAGGTCAAAGGCTTCTTGAAGGCTCTTATTTAATATAAGTTTTATTGAGATTCTAAAACTCTATCAGAAGAAAAATATATTAAAAATTAACAGCATATCGTATACTACTAAATTGTGGAATAATATAAAAATCTACTAATTTTATACTGAGTAAAACCGATTTTAATATATTTTTTTAATTGACATCATTTAATTACATGTTTAGAATTTGTTGTATACTCAGTTTTTTGATTGTTAATCGCCTCATTAGGTACCGATTCATTTGTTTAACTGTGTGGTTCTGCTAGCTTAAGTTTGCGCCAGCAGAACTATGTCGTTAATCCCAATAACAATTAATTTAAAACTAATATGTATGCCTTATTTTTTTATATTTTTCTACGCTAATTAAACGTTACTATTTTTGTTTTTTGCTCCTTGTTTTTTTTAAGAAAATTATAATTAGCCATACTACACACCATTTTTTTGAAAAAATATACCTTGTTTATATTTTATTAAATACGCGATTATTTTAGACCCTTTTTAGACTTATTGGTTTAAGCAACTGTATTATTTTTGACATATATGACGTTTTCAAAACATTGGGGTGTGGTATTACTTATTATAATTTTTTTAAAACATAACATTAAAATTGCTCAAAAAATTTTAAATATGCTATTTTTTTATGTTTCGTCATTGGGGAACATCCATATGGTTCTGCAGAATTAACAAAAAAATAATTTAAAAAAATTACCAAATAAGCTAATCAACAATAATGACACTAGATTGGTTTAGGGGCCAAAATAAAATCTAAAACAATACCAGTTAAAAAAGGAGTATTGAAATTATTACTTCTTATAATAAAATTCGTGGATTTTTATAATATTGCACAATTTAATAGAACATGATTCGCTTTTACTTTAATATGTTTGCAAGTCCTGAATCTTAATAAAAGTAAGAATGTAATATAAAAACACTGAAAAGCACAATACATACATACATTTATTATTAATTAAATGTACATGAAAACTAGAAGGTTAACAAGAAAATGCCTTAGAAAATGGTGAGCTTAATATGTTTCTAATAAAGTATCCCTACTACGCCTTACAATATCTGCTACCGACATTCGAAATGCGAATATTTAGTTTTTGTTCAAATTTTTCGCGAAAAACTTTTATTTAGATTTTTTCTTTGTTTACAATGCATTATATATTTTTTGTCTTATAAGTTCTAATGAAAATTTAATGGTTAAGCTTCATTGCCGAAAGTAAAGTAACAAATAAATAATGCCAAAGGATAAAATAAAGACTAATAATGTGATTACAAGGTAAAGTTACTTTTTCTTGTAATGAAAAAAATAGGAAATAAATGAATTTTGATTTTATTAACCTACTATTATCTTTAAATTGTTTTTTTTTCTAATATTCGTATTCGCAAAACATTCGCAGACAATTTAATTTAAATTGTCTGCGAATAAATTAAATGTGAGAGGCTAGCGTTAAGGTAGCCCCTTCCCCACATAAATTATTTTGTAGCTTATGTAGGTTAATGTGCAAAATTTGTAATTTTCTGTGCAAAAATATGATGCAGTAAAGGTTTAAAGAAGGCAAGTGGCAAACTTAACGGTTCTCAAATATCTCTCAAAAGAGATATAACGCAAAAATTTATAACGCAAATATTTACCGTTCACTTTACCAAAAGCGTATTGACAGTTCATGGGATACAGTTGACGACAGAAATCTTTGTACCGGTTGTCCCAATAAGAAAGGACGCCGGCTGTATCTCAGAAAATTTTTATCGCAAAGCGTTGGAGAAAAAATATTTTTTGAAAAAGTGGTCAAGGGAAATAGCTGGAAATAATGTTTAAGTTTCTGAGATAAGTAACTGCAATCTTGAATCTAAAAAAGGGATGTTTCTGTGAATTTTGCTATATTAACCTAACAAAAAAATATCTGATTTTTAAAGTCGAGGATAATTTGAACCTTTTTTTGTTTGACAATCTTCAATCAATTTAAAGGTTTCCGTAAAAAGCACTCTGTATCTTTAAAACGGCTAAGCCAATTTTAACAAACTTAGACTAGTTCACAAGAGCTTTTCTTGGGCTATAAATGTTATAATATTTGAAATTTTGTTAGTTTCACATGTCGCCGCTAGACGACCTTTTTTGATATTCCGACAGAAATGGGTAATTTTCTCAAAAAAAAATAAATGCATTGGTATATATTTTTTTTCATGAAAAAGTAACTAAACAATGCCTAACAAGCTCGCGAAAACCATATCTCGATATCTTGTTCCTTACCTAAAATTTAGGGCAAAGAAAATTTTATACGTCAATATCTCAAAAACTATAATTCTACAAGAAATTTTATAGGACATTAATTATGTATTTTTACGAAACCTTTAATTTAGGCTATATTTTCTTTTCGTCCAAATGCAATACTTTACAAGTTATAATAAAAAAATCGTATTCCAAGAGTATACCTTAAAAAAAATCCTGAAAATTCGATTTATTGATTATAATTCGTAAAAAGCATTTAGGCGAAAATATTATACAGGGTGGTCCACTAAGCGCGCGTCGGTAAATAGTTACTAAACCGTTGAACTTATGAAAAAATTTTCTTAACTAAACTTTTAAAATTTTATCTCTGCTACAATCCAAAATTATTTTCTAGTATACAGGGTGTCTCAAAAAAGGATAAAATCAAAAATTATATTTTTGTTATATGGAATACCCAATGTTTTTATGTGGCAGATGAAGCCTCTGTGAGTTGCATATTCAACTTTAAATTTGTATGTGAGTCGAATGCAGCGTTGCCAAGCTATGAATTTTTTGAAAAGATAAGTCAAAAACATACTTTTTTCAAAATGTTATGTCTCCGCCAGTGTTTGTTAATTTCGCTGACAAATTTACATGGAATCTAATGTTGACATACTTTATCCTGAAGTATCTTAATTTTTTGATTTAATTATACAGGGTGTCCAAAATATTTATTCAAACATCTCTTCAAACAATTCTATTTTAATTAATTTTTTTTAAATACAACACTTAAGTGTGCTCTTCAGAAAACATTATGTTTGTCTTACCTATCGCACTATCGTTTTGAGATATTTAGGCTTTTTCGTAAATTTACACTCAAAATGGGAAATATCGTAGGAGGCATGGCTCAAGAAGTCGAAACATATTAATACTCGTTGGCATGTCAGTGTTAGTAATTATTTATGTAATCTGGTGACATTTGGTTACATCTTGTGCATATTATTTTTCCTTATTAAGAAGTATTTGGCAATTAAAACGAAGTATACACAGACATCCAGATGCAAGATCATTCCAAAGATTGATGGATAGATTTGACAGGACTGGAACAGTTAAGTACGAAAAGCATAAAAGAATAAAGCCAGTGGTAAAAGAAGAAAATGAATTTAACGTGGTCGCATCTGTTGTTGAAGACCCACATAGAAGTACAGCGGACATAAGTGATTTTCTGAACTTGGGTCAAACTTCTGTGAAGAGAACGTTGAGTAAGAATAAGTTTCATCCATATCGTGTGCAATTTAATCAAGCACTTAAAGGACAAGACTTTGAAAATAGGATACATTTCTTTAATTGGGGTCTTGCTCGAATTAGAGAATATGTACGATTTTTTAACATTGTATTATTTATCGATTAGGCGACATTCCACAATAATGGTCATGTGAACAGGCATAATTTACACTTTTACGCCGATGTTAATCCACATTTTTTGAGGACTATTGACCAGCCATATAGGTAAAGTGTAAATGTTTGGGAGGCATAATTGGAAACCACATAATAGGGCCTCACTTTTGATGGGCACCTTAATGGGAATATTTTTCAAAATTTTTTAAATGAAGATCTTGATAATCTGCTAGAAAATATACCCCTACAACTATTAAGAAGGATGTGGTTCCAGTTAGATAAAGCACCTGCTCATTTCAGTGCTGGAGCAGTCCAGTCAGTCCAGGCCGTTGGATCGGAAGAAGAGGACCTGTTCCTTGGCCCCAAGGTGACCAGATCTGAAAAAACTTGATTTTTTCCTATGAGGGTACGTTACAGAACTGGTCTACAAGACACTCTCAACTACAGCAGCAAATATGCGAGAAAGAATAAGAGAAGCATTTAATTCAATGACTTCCTTAATGTTACAAAATGTAAATAGATCTTTAACCGACAGGTTCAATATGTGTTTACAGCAAAATGGTAGAGTGTTCAAGTATTTAATGAATTAATTGGGTTTATGTAAATTTATTTATGTTACCTTTATTAGTCTTGTGGTCTAAATAATTTTATTAAATGTAAATAAAATTATATAATTTTATTATACAAAAAGTAGTATTATTATTATGCCACCGAGTATCAATTGTTTCGATTTCTTGAGCCTACGATATTTCCCATTTTGAGTGTAAAAAAGCCTTAATATCTCAAAACGATGGTGCGATAGATAAGGCAAACATAATGTTTTCTGAAAGAGCACACTTTATGCTTTTCAACGGCAAAATAATATACAGGGTGTTGTAATTAAGAAATTTAATTAAAATAGAATTGAAAATAGAGATGTTTGAACAAATATTTTGGACACCCTGTATAATTAAATCAAAAAATTAAAATAGTTTAGGATAAAGTATTTCAACATTAGATTACATGTGAATTTGTGAGCGAAATTAACAAACAGTGGCGGAAACATAACAGTTTAAAAAAAGTATGTTTTTGACTTTTTATTTAAAAAAAATGCATAGCTTGGCAACGCTGCCTTCGACTCCCATACAAATTTAAAGTTGAATACAGAACCCATAGAGGGTTCATCTGCCACATAAAAAAATAAGCTATTCCATTTAACAAAAATTTAAAAAAAATTTTGGATTGTAGCAGAGATGAAATTTTAAAAGTTTTGTTAAGAAAATTTTCTCATAAGTTCAACGGCTTAGTAACTATTTACCGACGCGCGCTTAGTGGACCACCGTATAACCTAAATTAAATGTTTCGTAAAAATACATAATTTATTTTATATAAAATTTCTTGTAGCTTTTATAGTTTTTGAGATATTGACGTATAAAATTTTCTTTGGCCTAAATTTTAGGTACAAGATATTGAGATATGGTTTTCGCGAGCGTGTTTAAGCATCATTTAGCTACTTTTTTATTAAAAAAAAATCATACCAATGCATTTAATTTTTTTGAGAAAATTAACCATTTCTGTCGGAACTTCGAAAAAAGCCCTCTAGCGGCGACATGTGAAACTAACGATACTTCAAATAATATAACATTTATAGCCCACGAATAGCTCTTTTTAAGTAGCCCAAGTTTGTTAAAATCGGCTTAGCCACTTTATTTTTAGAGATACAGCAAAAATTATCAAACAAAAAAGGTTTAAATTATCCTCGACTTTAAAAATCAGGTATTTTTTTGTTAGGTTAATATAGCAAAATTCACAGAAACATCACTTTTTTAGATTCAAGATTGCAGTTACGCCCCCTAGCGGCCATTTCAGATACTTGAAAATACTTTCCAGCTATTTCTCTTGACCACTTTCACTAAAACTATTTTTTCTCCAATGCTGTGCGACAAACATTTTCTGAGATGCAGCCGGAGTCCTTTCTTATTTGGACACCCGGTACACTGGATTTATTTATTATTTAGTCGTTTTTAAAAAGATTTTTTTAGTTTTTTCATTGATACCAACTAAGTTATTTATAGTCAAAACGCTTAAATTTTTATGGGTAAGTTCTAAATCACACTGTACAAATGAATATTTATTCCGGTTGCAGGTAATATGGGAAAATATCTGTCAAGGTGAACTAAGTATGACTGTGCCATGGTGTGAATGAATTATAAAGAACATTGGCTTTGTTTGTGCTTGAATTATTAAATTTCACAAAATTAAACACGTTTTGTGGCAAATAAAAAATTTAAAGTTTTCAGTCTTTAATTTTAATATTTTAAACAAAAAAAAATTATATAAATGCTTCTTTAATACTTTTAAATATTATTAAAAGCTTTTTTTAGACTAAAACGTTTAAACACGGTAACTAATTTTGTCTAGCCATTTTAATTATCAATTAAAATAAGCTATTCGTTTGAAAACGTAACAAAACATATTTTTTTTTATAAGTCAGTGATCATTGGGGTTTAAATACCTTTGAGTCTATCAAAATTAGAACAATTTATAATCGATACGGTGTCCAAAATAATTATTATATGTAGGTAAATCGTTTAAAATGTTTACAAGTGTACAGTCGCAAAAAAGCTTTTAACACATCTAATATCCGATTATCCAATAAGAATTACTTACCTTTGTATGCCAAAAAGTTCTTTTCGACTTACCTAAAAAAAATAATTTTGTATAGTTAAATTTTCTTATAAACTTGTTATACTATAAGGTTAGCAGATAGGTTAAAAAGCTTATAACTAAGAATACAATAAATTTCTCAAAAGATTTTTAATTTTTAAGTTTAAACTAAGTAGGCGTTGTTTGAGCGGCCATTTTGAAATTCGTTTTTAACGAATATTTAGGTTATATCCAGAAATTGTTATCAAGACACCTAAAGTAATATTAAAATTGGGCACTCAAAGAAACACCTTGTCACTAGTTTTAGTACCAATATCTCAAAAACTACATAAGTTATTTTTGTTAAAAATTCTTGTTGGATACACGCCAAAAAAGTTTCTATACAGTCTTTTTGACCCTTCTGATCGCATAAAACCGTTATCAAGAAACGCTGCTATGATGTAATCGGCTAAATACCCAGTTATAAAACCGATCTACTCTAGCATAATGATGAGATTTTGTCATAAATGTCTTTTATGAGAAAAACTCAAAAACTGTCATAAAAAGTTCTCAAAATTTCTTTAATTTTATATGAAAATCTTAACCATTTTAATTTGAATTACTATTTTATTTTTCATTTAAGGATATCATGATAACGGTGGCAGACTTGTAACCGAAACGTGGATACGTATTTAAATTTTTTGGGGTTTTTTAGGGAGTTTTACTTTTTTCTGTTCCAGGCGATCTGCAAGATTAAAGAGGTCAATAGAACTGGGCAGGTTCAGTCTTTATACCCCGGGACCAAGACCAAAGTAATCTCTTTGTATAGAACCTTTTTTCGAGTGTACTCAACAAGAATTAAAAAAAAATATGAATTCGAAAAATAGAGATATTGACATGTTTCTTTTGTTTTGTTCTATTTTACGGCGGATTTACGAATCTTTAAAAAAAAAATTAAATTCGGTATTAATTTTTGTTTTGAAAATAAAAAAAGGTGTTTTTCAAGTTTTTCGTCATAGAATGAATCAATTTAAGTTTACTAATTTTTTGTAAATGGTTTCATATTCTACGTGTAAAGACAAATGATTTTAAAAAACATTTTTTTTTCAAAAATATTTTTTTTTTTTTCATTTTTTTTCGTATTTTTTTTAATCAAAAAATTAACATTTTTTTATTACTCTATTTCTGATAAACTTTAAGAATAACAATATTTGACAACTCAAAACAAATTTAATCATGTTGATTTTACATCCCAAAAAAGTATAGCCGTAATTCTACACAATTACCCAGAACATATTAACATAAGTAATAATATAAATTCAAAATGTTTTTATTCAACATCTAGTATGTCCCCCACTACTAACTTTTAACCAACGTAAATGTTTTGTCTACATTATCCTAAATTATTGGTGAGACCTTTTCTAACTTCCCTTATGTAAGAAATCAAGGAAATACAAATAGAAGTATGATTTTTTTCCGTTTTTACCCATCCTGTATTCGTCTTGGCGGCATTTTGGTTTTAAATGTGCCTTAAGATGTTTACAATTAGAAAAAAATATATCATGAATGTTTCTGGCTGCAATTTTTTTTGCATGTAATTTTATTCAGAATTTTTACAGCTTGAAATTTATTGCAGCAAGGTGTTTGGACAGTAAGGTACACCAACTTACTGACATTTGTAAATAGTTCTTAAGTATAAAACAAATGCACAAATTATTTTTTTTTCTTCTTATTCATAATGGTATAAATTGATATATGTTATTCACGCGAATAAAGTTTATGACACAAGCCGAGGAAAAGAGTCGATCAAGTTTTTGACATTTAAAATTTAAATTAGACGAGACAGCGTTCTAACGATTGTTTCATAGCCGCAAGTGTGACTTTTTGTTTAATTTTAGAAAAAAGTGGAATCAGTGAGTAATGAAATCATTATTCACTAGCAAATCATAGATAATATTATTTAGTAAGCTTATGTGTATTGAACAAATCATAGATTAATTATGGATACATATATTTAAATGAACGCTCGACGCTTCTTTTAATAAACTTAATTGCATACAAAGCTGTCGGTAATTGAATAATAATTGAAAAATCGTATTCAATTACTTCTCAGTGATTGGGTTACTTTAATTCAATTACTTTTCGGAAAAGGTTATTGTACTTGGATTATCAATTAATAGAATATTTTAATCGTAATTGATAATTAATTTTGACAAAACCCAAGTAATTCAATAACTTTGAAAGTAATTCCATTACTTATAAAGTAATTAAATTACCTACAAATTAATTCAATTACTTAATAAATAATTAAATTACTACGAAAAATTCAATTACCTTTCTTTATGGAAAAACTGTCAGAATTTTGGCCAGTCAGAAAGAGCATCTTGAAACACAGCGGGTCGCTTTGAATCCGGCGAACGTCGCCTCCGCGCCGATGTAACCCCAAGTAATTTAAAAACTTAGAAAGTAATTTCATTACTTATAAAGTCATTAAATTACTTAAAAATTAATTTAATTACTTAATAAATAATTAAAAAGAAACTCAAAGATATGTTAAACATGGCATTCTTTTATTTAAAAAAAAATATGAAAAATACATTAAAATAAAATGTCATAAAATAATTAGCAATAGCTAATAAAAATTAATTTTTTTAATGATAAAATTGGATATTTTCGATTAAACCGGGGTCGGCCGGAATTTAGTTAGACCTTTGTGACTGCTAATGGGGCTTAAAGATTTTCAATTTTTTTTATCAAAAATTGAGCGATGGGAACCAAGAAAATACTTTTTCGGATGATATTGACACTAAGGATTAACATTTTGGCAAAGAAAAATTTTTATTTTTGGAATTTGTTAAAAAAGTTGTTTTTTTTGAGCGTTCCAAAGAAAAAGATTAAGAAGCAATCTCTCTTTTATTTTATTTTTTCGTGAATTTGCACAAATTTTATTGGTAAATTCCAATTCGCAAAATTATCTATTTTTTTCCAAAAACCATAGCCAGTTAAATTTTTTTCACTCAACAATTTTCTTATACAGATATTTCAGATGTCCCTTATTTCAAAAAAAAAATGCAGATATTTTCGAGATTTGAGAAAAAAATAACTTTTTTTTTCAAATTTCAAATTAAAAATTTTCTTTAACAAAGTGTTACCCTTAACCAGTAGAGTCTGGTATATATATATTTGGTTTGAAAACGTTTTAAAAATCCTAAAACCGCCACTAAAATAAGTACCTATCTACTGGATTGTTATTAAAAACGATGCAGAGTATCATTATTAGGCGTTTTTTTTAATTAAATGATAGGCATTTTGTAATAAAACAATATAATAAATAAAAATTTATCAAATAAACGAATCAATAAATAAACTCGCACAATTTTCAGCGTTACGCAATTCGCCACCGTCGACTGATATAAGGTGTTAGCCTCGGCACAAATAAAAGCCATCGACTGCGTTTTTAATTCGATTCACGTCTTGAATACACATAAACGCGAATGTTTGTTACATACACGTTAAATGTGAGTTGATTTGCCAATTTTGGCGATTCAATTGACCCAAAAAAAAGTAAAACAAAATACCAGGTTTTACCCAAGTCAGCCATCAACAAGCCCGTGGTTTTTAATATTATAATCACTGGGATTATTTAAAATGCGATTGGTTTAGTTACACTTAATTCATAAAATAAGAAAACAAAAATAATTTAGACATATTAAGTTATTAAGAAGATTGAATAATAATGTAAAATAGTTATTTATACAACAAGGCATTAGGTAATTATGTTTTTACTAATGGGAAGATGATGCACACCTGCTTGAATTTAAAAAAAAAATAATTACCATTACATTCTGCCATTAGAATAGAAAAACTGAAACAGTTTAAAAACCAGTTAATTGGGCAACAGTCAATATTTTAAAAAAAGTCGACAAAAATAAGGCTACAACTGAAGCATCTTACCGTGTGTCCCAGATAATTGCACAAAAAACGAAACCTTATAAAGACGGAGAAAAAAAGCTTCTAAAAACAGGCGTTTTTAGAAGCTGCAGATCCCTTATTTGCCAACTTTAGAAATAAAGACGAAATAGTGTCTGCTATAATATCTATGCAACGTTCTGCTAATACAGTGATGGGACGAGTAGAAGTAATGAGCAATGATATTTTTTCGCAGTTTAGAAGTGACTTAGATAACTGTGTTTATTTTTCACTGCAACTGGACGAATCAACAGATGTAGTTGACAACTCCCAGATGGCCTTATTCGTCAGGATGGTTTTTAGTGATTTTACAATTAAAGAGGATCTTTTGAAGTTTATTCCACTAAAAGGACACACTACTGGACTGTATTTGTTTTCTCATTTCAAAAATCTTATTTTATCTGAGAAAATTCCAATATCGAAAATGGTAGGCTTGACAACCGATGGTGCTCCAACTATGGTGGGTTGTGATAAGGGCCTGGTGGCGCTCTGTCGAAATAATGAAAGTTTTCCACAATTTCTAAGTTACCGTGGCATTATACATCACCAAGCATTATGTGGAAAAAAACAACATGAAATTGATGGTAAAAATTGTGAACAAGGTTAGAGCTCAAGCGTTACAAAGAAGACTATTCAAAACCTTGACCGATGAAATTGACTGTCAATACGGAGAGCTACTTCTTCACTCTGTAGTCCGACTGTTGAGCAGAAGGCGAGTGCTAAAACGTTTTAATAATGTCCTGTCTGCCATAGTCCAGTTTTTTAAACAGCGCTATGAACCGATTCCGAAACTGGAAAATTCAATCTGGCTTAGAGATTTTGGTTTTCTTGTGGACTTTAAAGAAAAATTTAATAAGCTTAAGTTGCAGCTTCAGATATTAATGCATTTATCAAAAAACTAGAGTTTTAAAAACAAAACCTAAGAAACCGCGACTCCAAGCATTTTCCTATTCTTTCAGAAAAGATATCTCAAAGTTTATTAGAACCCTATGACAGTAAATATCATATGGAAATAGTCTCTAACTTAAAGGAGAATTTTAAAAATCGTTTTTAGGATTTCAATAAGATTGCTTTAGTGACGTGTTGTTTTACCCTTTATGGAAATCGATATACAATAGTACCTGGGCTTTGGTAAGTAAAAACAAATATTCAGTTCTATGTCGTGTTGCTTTGAAAGTTAAAGCATTATTTAATTCAACGTATTTGTGTAAATCTTCTTTCTTCAATATGAACTTAATTAAGAACAAATACCGCAATCGACTTACAGATGAACATTTGGATAATTAATTTCGAATGGCTGTATCAAGCTATGCTCCAAACATTAAAATTATTATCGATGAGACTGAATGTCAACCTTTTTATTAAACATGTAATGTATTTTTTATCTGCACATGTTTTTGCTCAAACTGGTGCATTACTATTTTGTTAATTGTATTCACTTTTATCAAATCGTATGTGACATGCCATTGTGGCTGCGTAAAAATTTTGGTATGATTGGAGATATAAAAAATGGATGTATTTATGAGTTATGTAATAGGATGGGTATAAATAAGTACTATAAGTCATTAGTTTATTAGAACGTATTAGTAAAATAAAAACATATATATACGTCGACAATACCGGTGTATTATTTAATTTAGGTGTGCTTAGGTAGGTAGCTCACTCTTTATTCCAAAATTATGAAAGTAGCTTTAAGCAAAGCTTTATTGCTCTCTTAAAACACATGGTCAGTGGGAGAAGACCAAAACGAAAGATCTAATGGACTTGTTACAGCAGTGGCGGCCCGTCGGTAGGCAGGTATGCCGTCCTTGAAAAAGCCTTAAAAATGTAATTAAAAAATTATTTATAAGTATTAAAATTATTATATTTTCTACAATTAAAAAAAAATGGTTACTTGGAGGCAAGTAGCGAACGGTCAAGACTAACAATAATATTATCCTTCTTGGTGCTTCGATTTCCGACCAAAAGAGCGATCTATCTCAGCCGCCTTATTTTGATATTCTCTAAGAAAAACTTAATAAACGATGCGAATCGAAAATCCGCCGACATAAAGTAAAATTCCAGATTTATTATTTCGCAGGCGATTGCAGGTCGCCCTCGCTTTGACCTTCGACGATCGTCGCCCATCAATTATGAGATGGTGATAACAAGATGGGTCTGAAAAATTAAGAAATGGAAATCTAAAAGGGTCAATTCCTTGTGCTCTTAAAAGGTAACTCATAATTTGTCACTGTTTCGAAAGAGATTTAAAAAAAGGAATGTCAAAAAATTTGCTTACAGAGTCGATCTAAGGGGCCCCATTAACCTGTTAAATTTCTTACTGTCATCGCTGAATTATAAAATAAATAGATGTTAAGTCATCATTTTTAAACGCTTATAGCAAAATATATGGATTCCAAAAAGAACCAAAAAATAATTTAGAAACAAAACTTATTTCCCTAAGTTATAATAATAGTCACATTTTGTTCGATATTTTTACTTTCTTCCTTAGTATTAAATCATTTTTACACGCGATACGCCTTTTCTTTTTTGCCATAATGAACGAATCGAAATTTTCCACAATCAGTGTTTGTCTATGCGTAAAAGCAAGCTATTTTTACACGAATAAAAAAATAGATATTGGGTAATACGACCTTTAGAAAAGTAACGATTAAATTAAGAGATTTCACACCATTGACCATTCTTCTAAACCGGTTACAGTACGATCCACCTTTTTCTGCCAATTAGTGACCTTTGCTCGACGTCAAACGAATTGCCATGTGAAATTGTTTGGTTTGACACTTCAAACGTTCATTGGTTTTCTTTCTTTACAAAAAAAAAACTTAAACCATATAAATTTCAATTCGAGATATTGGAAAAAGCCTTAGAAGCGTGCATTGTATTAGATTTTTTATACTATCGTTTTTTATACAAATAGATTATAGTACTTATGTTCAACTTTCAAAATACAAGCATGTGATAATTATTTTTTACCGTTTAAATCATCTGTTAAAATAGAATTGTGTCTATGACAACAATTTGCAACAAATGTCGCAAGTAATTCTGCCGTTTTAAACGTCTTAGATATAAGGAACTTTTAGCTTACAAATGGCAAACGAAGCAATAAGTTCAGTGGAAGAGATTTCCATAACCGCCCATGCGTCTGTACTTCCAGAAAAGTGGAAAAAACAATACCAACTTGCTTATAATATTTTCCAGAAGTGGTGTTTCCACAGAAATGCACTTTTGGCATATTATTTAAAAAAAATTTTGCTTATGGTTTTATAAAACAAAAAAAGATGGTTTCATAATTAATAAATCTGAATTCCAGAACTCAACAACACTACAGAACTTTAAGTGTTTTAAAATAAGCTTTCTAAGACTTGCATAAGTTAATTTCTCGACGTTTATGTTTTTAGGTAACATAAGAATAATATATAGGTAGCCTTAGGAATAAAATTAAACCATTTAGTGAATATTAAACGTATTCTATTACCTTTACCTTTCCATGGGTTAACATGTCCGATTAAAAGATGGTTTTCAGTGTCAGTTATAGTTATTAGACATCTGTGAGTGTTTGTAAATATTTTAATCATAATTTTCATAGGTTTAAATGCCATGTTGTAGCAAATAAATCCATTAAATAATCAAAAAACCCTCTCACATCAGAACTCCGACACCATAAAACAATAATTTTCATTCACCGAATTTAGGTGAATTAGCGAAAATTTTACGGTAGTAACCACAGTAATAATTGGTTATAGATGGCGGGACTTGGTTATAACATAAATTATATTAATAAAACGTCATAACCAAGGTCAATCATTCCTACCTATATGCAGTTGTAAATACCGATTACTTTGGTTATAATTGATTCAACACCTAAATTCGATTATTGACATCTAGATTTTTAGAATTATGCTGTATCGATGGTGCCCAAAGTGGTATCTTTAACAGCCAGAGTCGACTACGACCTACAAAAAGTCCATTTCAGCTATTAAAAACAGATTTAAAGTTGATGAATTTACATCAATTCAATAATGCGTAAGATGGGATCTACCCAAAACCGAAACATATGCCGAAGGGTCCTCGAGATAAAAACAACTTTAGGAACCTTTGTTTTAGATCATCTAGAAGGCAATTTTTTTAACTTGTATCTTCTATCTAAATACTTTTAAAGACCTTTATATTCCGACGTGTCATAATGACATTCTTATATTTATTTAGTGTCAAAGCATCCTTATAATATATCATATGGATATATATACTATATATATAAATATATATATATATAATATATATTTATATAAAAAAAAATTTATATATATATATATATATATATCATATTCAATATTATTATATATAATATACTATATATGATAATTATATATATATATTGTTAGATTGTAAGTTTTCGTTTTCTTGTGCAGATAAATTAATCGGTGAAACACCCAATGACGATTTTTCTCCAAGAATAAATCCCGACATTCTTTTTTTATTTTGGTGTAAGATTTCTATATATTCTTCAGCAATTGTGTCACTTTTCTAGCCACCATGACGTCTAACAGTGTGAAGATCCACTCCGGAATCGGCCAGCAATGAAGCCGAAGACTTTCGGAAACAATGACCAGTGTATTCGGAAGAATAGGGTAACTTTAAAAAGGAATCACATGTTTCCAAAAGTATAAATACCCACTGGCTGCTTTGTACGTTTGCTGTTTGTAAAGAACAAAACAAAACGAGAATTTTCGGCATCGCTGGGTCTTATTGATGCATAGGTTCAAACCAATTGCACCATATTTACTTATTCGATATCGCCAGACGTTACAAAGAATTCTCGGGAAACATTGGTTTTTGTACTAGGTATTACAATTTTAAAAACAACCCCTTTATCGTGTACATCTTCCAATCTTAAGTTTTTTAGCTCCTCTCTTCGGCATGCTACACTATATCTATTATCATTGACACTTTCTATAGCAAAGATTTTTCATTCTCCACCTCTGCAATAATTTTTTAGTAAAAATTCTAGAATTTTTAGGTTTGTAATTATGGATACAATTACAACGAAATCTGGACTGCCTATACCCCAGATAAAGGTGTGGCTTTATCTGGGCTTATACATTCTAGAAATATAGGTTTGATTATATGTAAATTTCCTATCTAGAGAGAATCATGCTCAAACGTTATTGAAAGTGTATTGTTGTTCACTGAAGGAAGGAAATTTTCCTTTTCTTTTTACACTTATATAGTCAATATAATTATTAATTGAATTAAGTGAAAACATGAATGGGTATTGAAATCATCTCTTTTCTGGGTTAAGACAATAGAATCTTGCGTTATGGCTTTTTATTGATCAAATTTCCTAACTAGTGTAATCTTGGAAGTAATATTTTAAATAAATAGCACTTTTAAATTTATTTGTTAAATTTACATTTTATTATTATAATATTATACTATAGTAGCCGGTTTATTCTATCGGTTTTACCAATTCAAATAAACAGCATATGTTTTCGGCATGTTTCTAAGTTGATGAATTTCTACCTTTTGCCAGCAACCCTTTCCCCATAATATTTAGAAAAAAGAAACGATCACTGCTAATTTTTTTGGGCTGCAGAGATACATGTTTGCTGTAAATATTCAATTAGGTATATTTCATTGGCGATAAATGACTTCGGCTTCTTGGTTTTTGATTCGATTGAATTTATATGGAGGAGGCATATCTTATATAGTCTAGGAGAAATTGACGCATTAGTACCGAAAACTATTCCACCTCAATTTCTTTATACGATCCTCTTTAAATTGCCCTACTGATGATATGAATGCATTGTTTAAACCGAAATGGTTTAAACAATTGCGAGAAATTGTTATTTTCCAACCGGAGAATTTTTTTAAATAATTTTTATTAAAATACAAATAAAAAAGGTCCTCACGATAAAGTTAATATTTTTGGAGATATGAATTTTTAAAGGTTAGAAAAGTCTCAATTTGGGTACTTTTGAACCATGAAAAATATTTAAAAAAAAAGAATAAAACATAAAAAATATTTATTTTTTATTCCTTATACAATAGTTAATAATATCCTTAATTGAGATTAAAAAAAATCATTGTTCATACCTGTTTTTTGATTGTTTATTACGCGGGCTCGCAAGTAAAACAAAGCTCGAATAACTTCTGTAAAATTGATTTCAGGAAAAAAAACTTATAAAAACAAATTTTAGATAATTTAAATATTAATAACATTGATTTCTTTAACAATTTTAGTAAAGTTAATAGTTTTTAAAATAAATGACAAATAATGATTCACGAAACAGATGGGCCGATGCAGCGTATGAGTCGGAGAGACGGCGATACTTAAAGGTAAGGGACACATACTTGTGAGCACGCGTAATAAACAATCAAAAAATAAATAAAAAAAATAAATCTCAATTAAGGATATTGTTTACTACTGTATAAGGAATAAAAAAAAAAATACTTAATTTTTTTTCAATATATTTTTCATGGGTAAAAAGTACCCAAATTTGAGATTTTTCAAACCTTTAAAAATTAATATATTTATAATTAAAATATCACGAAAGCAGTTAATCCTGTTAATTAAAGAGTACGTTTTTTTATGTAAAACCCAGCCGATAAGTATTAAGTACCCAATTATCAATAATATTATAAACCAAAAAAGTTATGATGAAATAATAGATGGGGTATTTCTGTCAATGTTTTAACTGTACCAAGTTTTATTCATATTAAAAAACCCTTTTAAAAAATAAAAGGAAAATTCCAATTTTGAAAATTTTCCTTCTACACACTGTATCTTAAAAATGGGACCTTTTAGGAGCTTTATTATATAACATCTTTGTCTTAATTTTGGCCAAGGGACCTTCCATTAGGTGATGGCATATGTTTTATGAATCACCCTGTATATGATGCAAGGTTTCTGGATGCTTATTCTAAAAATATAATTTCAGACACTTTATGAGGAACGGAAGCAACTATTGAAAGAGGTTAATTAATAGACAAACCAAGGGTCACTAATTCAACAAAAAACAGATGCCATTCGAGCAAGGGAGAATTTAATTTTTTCTAAGGCAGCGAAGGAATTACCTAAGCCGATGCGCCCCCTACAACCAATTACAAGGAGTTCCTAAGCAAAAGTATCGTATCTTTAAAAGTGTTAGATAATGTTATGGTTTCGATAGCACTAAAATCTTGGACTTCCATTGTCTTTATTTGAAAAATGTGATAACGTTATCAGTGAACAGTTATCACTTGAAAACGGTTGGAGATACATCACTAACCGAAACGTTGTGTATCAATCAATAAATAAAGACAATGAAGGTCCAAGAATTTAGTTCTACTGAAAAGTATTGATGATTTTATAATGTGCTTTTTTATGGGTATGCTGCAGCGCTACATGTACATTTAATTTGTATTTAACGTTATTGTTTATAGACTTTTGGCTATAAGGTTTCTATTGTTCTACAGCACAACCTGTTTTTTAATAAGGGAGCGTTCAAGTATTACGTAGGGCAATTTTTGGAGATTTTCCCCTCCTCCTTCCCCCATGTAACGCGCCGTAACGTTTTTCTGTAAACCCCTCATCCGTAGTAAAACGGTACGTAACCACCAAGTGACCATTTTTACCTAAAAGTCACAATTATGTGGCGTAAAGTACCGGAAAGTCGCTAAAATAAAATAAAATTCAAATTTTAAGAAATAAAACGTTTTAAAAAATGCGTGAGAGATTCTCTTTATGAATCCGTTATGAAGGGTTAAAAAAACAATGTCAGGCGTAGTTCAAACCCCTCCTCCCACCCCTGTAACGAATCGTAACGTTTTACAAAAACCCCCTCCCCTTAAAATGGTCTTTGGCCTCTTAGTTTGACTGTATTGGGTTCTTGCCTTCACGATTAGAATTTTAGCGAAACTTTTTATAAGCTTGCATTCTTAAAAGTCTAGCTTTTACGACTTTTATTTTAAAAAATCTCAGCGCATCCCTTTTTTTGCGTGTTTCCGAAACTAAATAAAATTTTATTCTTTTTTTCAATTTGCATACTTTCGGCGAAAACCTCCATTTTTGTGAATCTAAGTTAGAGATGTTGGCGGACGCTTCAACCATCGTCCAGGAATGTTCTTTTAGTACTGATTTAGTTTTACTTATTAACTATTGTTCCCATGCAAAAAACTTCTGTTTGTCAATACTATAATTAAATAAATTGCACCAACAGCTGTAAACGAAACTGCTTATAGCTTATTCTTAAGACTCGCCACATACATTTATTTTGTCATTTACCTCCATAAAAGTGTTTTAATTATCATGATCTTTAAGAAATATGCCTTAACTAGAATTTATTTTGTAGTAATAGTTGTTCCTTTACGGATATTAAAAAGTTGCAACAATTCAGACCGGCGAGACCTCGACAAATCTCAACAACAACGTGGAGCATCTTACCAGCAGTAAAAAGATGTATTCGGGTCATGGTAGTTAACTTCTGGTTGTTGGGTTCTGCAATAGTAATTACAAATTGAAAATATTAATTAAATGTTACTCAGTTATTGCCGGAGAGAATCGGCTATAGTCGAAGATGGTTTCACTTTTATTTGAACATTATGAGTGATAGTCCAGTAACTGAAGACCTGAAAGTACCCAAAGCTGTAAATAAATCTGTACAGTTTTCATTTGTGGCGCAATTCTTAGGTCTTTGCGGATGCTTTCGAGCAAGAAAAAGTTTATTCCGATTCCGACGTGGGAACCCGCTAAAAATGGTCCCCCAAAGTCCCAAAAAGGAGTTTCCCGCAAATATCTGCCAAAATATGCGAATTAGAGAATTTTTGTTGGACAAAAAATGAAGATCACCTCGAAATCTACAAAAATGGTCCCTACCATTTTTTTTGCAACACCAATATTTTTCGCAAAAACGGCCGTCGAAAAATCCATAACATTCCACACTGGATAGATATGGTAGTAGGCTAGAAATATCAGATGGGCAAAACAATTTTTTATCAAAACACAAGGAAGATGGTGAAAAAGAATTTTCTGGGATCATTGAACACTTGCTAAGGTCTTATTATAAAAAAGAAATGTTAATAAGAAACCATTTTTTTAAAAAGTATCAATAAGTTAATGAGATACTCTTAAAATATTGTAAAAAAAAACTTTGACCGCTTTTTTTAATATTCTAAAAAAATCAGAATGGACCCAAACTCATATGCAATGATAGGTACGGGTTTGCCCATTCCCATGAACTTTGAATGATTAAAAAACGTACATTATTGCTCGAGTAATGGAACAATTCGTCCGCGCGATTATAAGCGAATCCATGAAGATAGCGACAATCTAGCGGTAGAGCGGCAGCTTAAATGAGGGTACTTTTGGGTCCCGTTATCTCGAAAACTATTTATTTTCAAAAAAAAAATTATGAGAACCATTTTTGTAGATTACAAAGCGGTCTTCATTTTTTATCTAAACAAAAATTCTCCAATTCGCATAAATTTTTGGGGTTTGGAGATCCAATATAATTTTTTAATTTGATTCGAGTGCATTTTTTATTTTATATTTTGAAACCTTTTGACCGTCCAAAACTAGTGAGTAACTCAATATTTTCTGCAGTTTTACCCAATCATCATTTTTCTTCTTTCTCTAACAACAAACGTTTGTTAAACTAATGCACGTCCCTTTAAGTATTATAAGTATTAATTAAAAGAAGTTGGTTCCATATTGAAAAAAGAAAACAAATAAAAAATATTTTCCAAAAATTTTTAAACTAGTATTTATACAATATTTTGATGTTTTTTAAAGTCCCTATAATATTACAGGTATTTAAAATAAATTATAATTTTACCATTTTTGGTGCCATTAACAATTGAATTGAGAGCTATAATGTATCAGAGTCAGCAAAGGTCTTTGTGCAACTGGTGATGGAATGGACTTTTCGCAACTAGTTTTGAAAAGTTTTACTTTTTAACACTAGTGTTGAAAAGTAAAACGTTTTAATACGCCGGTCAGTTTTGAAAAATGTCATTTTTTATGTCAAAATTAGAAAATAGTTATTTACATTACAAGATGCGAAAGTTTACTTTTTGGCGTGAGGTGGTTTTTAAATGGCCGAGAAGAAGCCGAGGCTATTTAAAACCTCCGAACACTTGAAAGGCCCTTTCGCATCGTGTAATGTATTATATTTTCTGCTACTGTTCTATGTATCCATAATTTAATAATCATTAACATCATGTTTTAATAGAAATATCAGAGATTTTGAAATTTTACCTGTTAAAAATTAATCCATAGCAACACATTTATTGTTGACATTGTCTGTCATCAGCACTTGTCAGATTTTGAATTATTGTTAATTTAGTATAAATCCATTCCCATTTTAAAATGTTAAATGAATATGAAAATGGCATCCAAAAGGCAGCTGACCTTGCGTGTGCCTCACTTCTGCCAGACAAATCTAAAGAGAGTACCATCAAACATATAAATCATTTTCTGAATGGCTTGCACAAAAAATGTGGGGCGGATTGACGAGAATGTGATGTTGGCGTATTTTCAAAAAATCCGAGTCTTTATCACCACCAACCCTCTGGTCTGTATATTCCATGCTAAAGTTAACGATTTTCGTTAACAAAAATCAAGATATTTCGGAGTTCAAGAAACTAGTTGCTTTTATTAAAAGGAAAAACGATGGTTATGAGGCAAAAAGTCAAAAATGTTTAAAAAGAAGAAATCATAAATTTTTTCTTAACGCGCCTGATCAAAGTTACTTAGCAATGAAAGTAATAGCCATTATGGGAGTGGCTGGGAATGCCGGACAGACAAAATTTTATAAGGATGAAGCTAAGTGATGTAAATAAAATGACGTGGCTATAGTAAAAATGTGGAGTCTAAAAAAACAGTTAAAGAAACTTTGAGTAACCAACGATGAAGGCTCAGTTCCTTATGTCAGATTTCTACAGGAATATATTGTGAGACCAAGGAATGCTCTAGTCTTTATTGTATCGTTATGAAAGAAAGGAATGCTCTAGATGAGCGTTTATTGTATCGTTATGAAAGAGGTAAATGTGTTAATCAAGTAATTGGAAAGCACACTATTTCAAATGTACCTAAAGAAATTGCGAAGTTTTTGAAGCTTGAAGACACGTAGATACACTGGCCATTCTTTTAGAAGAATGTCAACTACGTTCCTTGCCAATGCTTCGGATGTCGATATTTTGGACTTAAAAAAGGATGGAGGTTGGAATTTGGAAGTCCAAATTCCCCCCCATTTTACCAAAGGTTCTTTTTGGGGCGTGTTACAATTGCAAAAAAAAATTTTTAACGTTTTTTACAATTTCATTAAATTAAAAAAAACAACCAAACTTTTCCCCCCTTTTTTACAAACTTATTTTACATGGGGGCCACAATTTTTTAAAATTTTTAAATTGAATTTTTTTTAAATTAAATTAATTTAAAAACAAAAATTTTTTAAAAAAAGGTGTGTAAATTTTTTGGGGGTAAAAAATTTGGGATGTAAATAATATCAAGTTTATTAATTTAAGGTATATTACAGAAAATTCTGTACTTTTTGTATCAGAATTTTAAAGAAAGGAAAATGTATAATCAAGTAATTGGAAGTTTGGTTTTCAACTTTGATGATGAAGTTAGCTCAAGAAAAAACTGGCCATTTTTGAAGAACGTAATCGCTGCCCCGGTATCATATTTTTGGTAAAAGGCACTTGGAGTTTAAGTCTTCTTCTGTTGCGGAGGGATATATAGCTGAATCCTATAGTAATAAAGTGGAAATTTCAAAGAAGATTTTACAGAAATTCCTACCAATATTTCCTCTAATGAAGTAACAGTGAAAAATATGAATATTAACGTAGTTAAAGGTGATAACGATACCCTAACAACAAATTTAAAAACTATTAATTCAAGTATTATTCCCCCAATTTCTTTTGCTAATTGCTCAAATTGCACAATTACTTTTAATGTTAATACCTAACCTAGTTTTTAAAATATTTTGTCATAAATTAGTTACTTTTTATAAATAAATCCTAATATTTCCCACAAGCATATTTTCTTTTTTTTTACTCTTACTTTTTTGTCCAGGCGCTGAAAATATTATTTCGTAGCTAGCAACGCTTAGAACCAGGTAACACGAAGGTTCTCTTTCGTTATCATTCGCGTTGCTAGGACCACAAAGTTTTCTTATTTATACAGTAGTAGAAAAGTATATTGTGCAACAAGTTTAAAAAGACTCTTTGCACACGAGTATGAGGTTTGTGCACGAGCCGTAGGCGAGTGCTACAAGTCATACGAGTGGTGATAAAAGTCAGTTTCAAACGTGTTGCACACGATACTTTTTCTACGACTGCAGAAAATAATGATTAATATGGGATTTTTATTATTTTTTTATCTTTTAACTTTTGACAGGACTGTGTGAAAATTTTTTATACGTCGTGTGAAAAGTTTTCACACGCTTATGTCAAAAGTAAATGACAGAATAAATCATATTGAAAGACAGAACCGTGTGCAAAAAAAACATATTTTCCTTGCACACATTGTGCGCAAAATACAATTTTCAAAGCTTGTTTAGCGTGTGCAAAACCCATTTTCTAAAGCAGTGTATAAAAATATTATTACGTTCGTTCACTCAGTATAAAAATAAGCATTACATGCCCGGTTATACGGTAAAGGTTTCTGTGGTAACACACGCCTTGGCAAATTTACGGTTGTTACGTATGCGTATGACCTAGAAATCGTACAATTTATTTTTTGGCGGTGAAAATGAAAGCAAAAGTATACGGCATAATGTAACACCTTTAATGTACAGGGTGTCCCATTTTCGACGTTTTTATAGGGGATCTCCGTAATTGTAGTTCTTAGTTAAAAGAAAATACAGAAAAATGTGTTATACAAAAGTTTTTTTATGGGCATTTCTCTGTAAACTTGACAACTTTAAGCGTATTTTTGTCCCCACCAACAGTCCCCTAGTTAGTTTTTTTTTCATAGAATAATAGTTTTATTTAATTATTATCATTGGCCAAACTTAAAAAGCATACGAAGCACAGAAGATTAATTGTATTAAATGTTATTGAGATAGTTTTAAATATAAAGCCAAGGGACTGTGACTGACATTATTTAATTTAAAAAAAAAAAAAAAATCTCTGATATTGTCAGTAAAAAGTTCATTAGATTTGAAATATTATAAGTATGATTTTTTTTTAATATTTGTGAAATAAAAACCTTTTTTACAAGGGGACTGTTTTTGAGGACATGCAGGGGACTGTGTTTTGAGCGTTATAAAAACGTTTTTGATGTAATAAACTTTATTTTGTTGGATTTTGTACGATGGGCCGCTGTAAATTAGATGATTATCTTTTTAAGTTAAGTAGAAATTATAAAATGAACTATATTTTTCATATTATATCGGCCTGTGACAGTGAGTTATAATGATTGTTAAATAATCTTCCGGTTTCAGAATAAGTATACGAGGTTGGGTAAAAAAGTTATCGTACCTAACCTCATTTTTTTAAATGGAACAACCTGTATATTTCAATCTAAAAAGATAGCATATTAAATTATCTTTTTAAAAATATAACACACCATGGATGATATTGGTTATCTATACGATTTATTTAAACTTTATTAATTTAAAACACATCAGTAGGCTATGAAATAAAAAATAATATTCTAGAAACAAGACTATGCTGACATTCTAGTTATTATTAACATTTAACGTCAATTTTATTTTTCATATAAATTTGTAAAAATCACTTATCAAAATATTTAAAAAATTGATATGATATTAGTTTATATTAAAAGTGGAAAAAATTAAAAAATGGCGCAAAATTTGTATTAAAATCGCTATCCGGAGAGACGCAACCGTTTAAGGACATATTCTGACGACTGGAACATAATTTAAAAACATACGGCTCTTTTACGAAGCTAAGATCAAAAACTTTTAATAAAGAAAACAAAAAAATAAAGAAATATGCGTGTTAGGATTTGTCAAGGCCCATAATCAGGTAAGAATGGTATATCCTGTGATAGCTTTGGATAGTAGTAGCTTAACCTTTATTGAAGTGAAAACTTCTTTAGGTGCTTTTAACACTTTTTATGGGTATTGAATAAGACTAAACCGTCAGACTCGCCTATGCAACGCTCATAATGCAGTCGAGAAAAAAAGCCTGATTTTAAAATATAACCCAATACATACCTAGTGTAATTTTTACTTTTTATGGATCGATTTTTTATCGTCTTAAATTTTAGATTGTGAAAGGTTAATAGGGAATCTCGTCTTGGTGAAGTTATCACTTCTGTCTTGTCGTCTTTGGCACACTTATTTTATTCTCTAAAATCACATTCAAATTTTAAGAACAAAAATCTACCTCCGCCAGCCAAATAAAAACTGAAACTGGATATTTAACAATCATTATAAAATGAGGTTAGGTCCGAGAACTTTTTTATCTGACCTCGTATACTTATTTTAAAAACGGTAGATTATTATAAAGAAACTTATGTATAAAACATTTTTCTGTATCTCTTTTAACGAAGAATATATAGGGTCATTCTGAAATTAACAATATTTTGATTATCTCCCGCATCTCTTATACTCCGGAAGGCCACCGCAAAATACCAAGCCTATAAGAGAACCGCATGAAACATTTTTTTTTATGTTACTATGAACGATAATCAATTCAAAGCCGCACTGCTGCCTCAGCTCAGCGGGTTCAAATTGTATTTTTTTACCTTAAAAAAAATCGTGAAAAATCGTTTTTTTGTTTAAATATAACTCGTAAACTATTGATTTTGAAAAAAAATAAATAATCAAAATTGATAGTCTAAAACTTTGTCAGTTTTTTTATAATTTTTTTTGTAGTCCTTTTAGTTTTTGAGATAATAATGATTTAAATTTAAAATAAAAACGCAAATATCTTAAAAACTAAAAGAGTTACGAAAAATTGTAAAAAACAAAAAATATGCCTTTTAGTAAGTTCTATAAAAAAGGTTATATACATATATACAAAAACTGACGTAGTTTTATTATACCATTAATTTTGACTATATACCATTTTGTCCTAAAGTCAGTAGTTTTCGAGTTATATTAAAAAAAAACAATTTTTCACATTTTTTTTAAGGTAAAAAAAATGTTATTTGAACCCCCTGAGCTGAGGCAGCAGTACGGCTTTGAATTGACTATAGTTCATAGTAATATAAAAAAAAACGTTTCATGCGTATCTTATTGGCTTGGTTTTTGGCGGTGGCCTCCCGGACTATTAACCAGGCGAAAATTGTCAAATTTTGATTTAACCATTTAAAGTTCGACCCAAAGAGAGCACATGACGCCTATATTACTCTTTTGATAGCACTAACAAATACGGAGGTACCCTATGAAAGTGTCGAAAATGGAACACCCTGTTCAGGGTTTCTAGTTATAATTTGACACCCCATCTACAGCGTTTATTATAATTTATATCAATAAATGACAAATACAAAAGTTTTAGGGATTGTCCTGACTCGCAAGATTTTCCTGTCAAACGAATGAACATTGTAAAATTTTTAAAAAATGTTAAGTTAGGGTTTTTTTAATGGAGGCTGTGAATTACATTTAAGGCTTGTAAAAATATATACTTATATAATACTTTTATAGAATTTATTTTTGTTTTTTACATACTAAAACACCACCGGTTTTTGATATAGGTAGTTACTATAAACACCTTCTGGTGCACAATGGACCAATTGCAAAAAAATATTGTGATCTAAAAACACGTCAAAACTCTTCTTTTGCCTATTAAAGAACCATCTCCCAAATATCTTTTCTCAGAAATGCGTAATTACGATTTGGAATATACGGCCAACCCTTTAAATTTGACGCCCGACCCAAATGCCTTTTGACGTTAGAGGCGTTTTCTGGCGATGCAAAAAAATTTAAACCTGGTTTGAACCATTTTCATATGAGACGTCATCACTTAAGGTCGCAAGAAATCGACTGGTTTAAAACTGACAAGATTTTTGTTTACTGTTTTATCCAATAACCACTATTACGCATGCGCCGGTTTGAAACTAGATTCGATTAGGTTTCAAAACAATTTGAACCAGTTTCGATGTTGACGTCACTATTGCAACGCCAGAAAATGATTATTTAAAACTTTAAAACAGTTTCATCGCCAGAAAACGCCTTAGAAGTGCTGCTGAGTTCTAATATTTTCCGACGTTTAATATGCAATAAAATATTTATACTAAGAATATTCTAAATTTAGTTTCATAAAATAAAAACTATTTTTTCTAAAAACGGCACAGCAAGAATATTTTAAATAGATGGTTAAAAAATAAATATAAAAAAGCGAAGTAAGTTATTCTCGCCATCTGTTGGTTAATACAGAAAACAACTATAACATTACCTTTCTCTATCTTCGGCGTCAGCGTGGCAAGGTGCCTACCACCATCCTGTCCACTCAGGTTCAGGGTTTGTTCGCTAGGTGTCGCTAGTTTCTCGGCTAAAATCGGATTGGCTGCCGCGATGGTAAACTTTCTACCAAGCTCTGCTATAGTCGGCGACCTCTGTTGATGTGATTCATCATTATTACATTGATCGTCGGAAATTGTGTTGTTGTTTTCTTCTTGCTAAAAAATACGGTTTCTTAAATCGAGATCCTAGAAATAATAAATTGTATTACGCAAACCCTGACAAAATGGTGAATGCTCCACATGAAATTCTTAAAAGAACTTCCTCCTGGTTATGGGTGTATATATTTATTTAATTTAGCAATTATTATTATTGTTCGTGTTCGTGAAACTTTAAAAAATGTTAAAGATATACTTTTATTTGCAGTTTAAACTTAAAACAACATGAATGCAATTTATTAATAAGCATATTAAAATATGTAGAGACAAACATTTTACAATTTTTTGTCTCGTAACAATTCTAGAGGGTATTATACTTAAGTACTAACAAACAGGGGGTGTCTCAATAAAAATAAGTGGTAGTTTATTAATACAAGCCTTTAATATCCGGAAGTTGGGAGAGAAAAGAAACACCTCTGCAGGCAAATGGTTCCACATTTTAGACAATCTAGGGATAATGGAAAGTCTTCTCTAGATGGACTGTAAAGAAATACCTAAAAAGTAAAACTTCGTGCTGCTCTGAAATTATACTGTTTAATTTTTCATAGCAGAGGCCATAGAAATACCTACAGAGGTCCCCTAATGCCCTACAGCTCGGTGGGCAAGAGAAGAAAGCTTATGGTGAGATTGGGGCATTAATAAGGTAAATGGCTTTTCTTTGGATGGAATTGTTTAATTCCCTACAGATAAGGGGACAGTATTTCATGTTGGATCCGATTTGGAATAAATACAGAGTGTATACTGATTAGAAGGAAAGACATACTTTCTGGCTCGAGTTTTGTGGTAGCTTCTGTAGCTATAAATAATGTGTTTAGTAACGCCACCAAGATTAAATGATTCTTTGTTCTGTAGAACCTGACCGCTCATACACAGAGAATGAGAATTGGCTGAGTGTTTTGGCAACAGCAAACATGATTGTATCTTTGAGGCATTAAAGAGGACAAGACTCGTGGTACCCTTGACCCAAGGGTAATAAAAGGGTAATAAACTTAACAAGGAGTGCTCGATCCCATTTAAGCCCACATACACCAATTTAAATGTCAATTCGGTATTTGTGACGTAATCCGTTTCCTTTTTTTGTTTTGTTTAAAAGTAGTATAGTTTAAATTTTTTTTTAAATATTATACATTATAGTTCTAAAAGTAAATACATATCCAAAATAGTTTTTAAAAGTTGAATATTTAACAAAAATTAATAAAATAAATCTACCTTCTGGGCAAAATGGGCAAACTGGTGACGTCCAAACATAACCTATATCTGCGGACAAATAGTAATAATCGAGCACTCCTTGTTAAGTTTACCGCCCTTGCCCTTGACCAGTATTACTTAGACTTCTCGTTATAGTATTATTTATTAGTACCAAGAAACTGTGCGCTAGTTGGCGCTACCAAAATAGTTGGAATTAATAATAATCGAATACTTCAGACAGACTTTCATTGAAAAAGATTTCTATTTTAAAAAAAAAAATTGAAATTAAAACAACAATCCAAACTGTATGTGCAAGCCCAGGTGCAAGTAAAGTGTGTTCAACAATATAGTGCCTACAATCAGGGGGGGCCCCCAGCATAATTTTTTGGTGGTGCGAGTTTTCCCCTGGGAGCGCCCCTCCTCTCCTAACAAAAAACCGGCCTAGTGCGAGTCAGACTCCCGCACGAAGGGTTCTTTACCATTATCTACGAAAACGGCAAAAATAAAATTTTTTTTTTTATGGGAGTCTCCTTAAATATATGTTTTATTTTAATTAAACTATAAAGTGAATAAATAGTCAAATATTCTGTGATTATTTCAAGCGTCTATCTATTGCCGTTATCAATGCCCGGGAAAAACGGTAAAAAAAACACGTTTGTTGTACGGGAGCTCCCTTAAATATTTATTTTTTTCTTTTTTTTTGTATTTGTTGTTATAGCGGCAACAGAAATACATCATCTGTGTAACTATCACGGTCATGAGATACACCCCGGTCACAGACGGACGGGGGGGGGGCGGACGGACGGGGCAGCGAAGTATTAGGGTCCCGTTTTACCCTTTGGGTATGGAACCCTAAAAAAGAGCTTTTATATGTAGCTATGATTAGGTAACTTTACACAGACTCCAAAAAAAGAACGTACTTATTTTTACATAGGTACGTTATTTGTTAAGTGTCTATTTTTTGGATGGGAAATAAATAATAAAAGCAAAAAAATTTTTGTTAGTGTTTTATTTAAGTAAAACGGGGGGCGGGGTTAAATTTTTCCTTCTAATAAAAATACTAGATTAATACTTTTCTAGCTTTTGCGCTTGCAAATTTTTTTATTAGATCGGAATAATTTAACCCCTGGGTATCATTTTCAATTTAATATTGCAAGATCCGATAGTCTTTCTTGAGACATAGTGGAACTAAGTACGTTTTAATTAATTTTTTTTTACTGAAGCTTCGTTCTCCTTTAGCGACAGTTACAGGGATGGTCAGCAAAATCCGAAGCGCTGTCCACACTTTTCCGGGAATATATCCTGCCAATCATTTTGTTTAATAAGTTGAAGAACTTTTAGTGGCTCTTTCTGCTTCAAGGTTTTTTAATAATGGGGTTTAAGCTTAAAAAATTCTTCAACCAATTCGCGACTAGAAACGTCACATTTTTCCCCATCGGTTAAAATGATTTGCAAATCTGCACAAGCCTTTTCTAATAAAGACTTATCAGAAATTAATTTGATATTATACAAAAAAGACCATGTATTATTGAATTTAGATAATTGTCCAAACCGAGTCACCAGTGCATTTTCAATAGTATCTATCATAGGGTAAAAGACGTTAATTTTAAATAGCGAATACTGCAATCGACGAAATCGACACGACACACATTGGAAAGACCGCGATGCTCGAAATATAATATACCTATCAATTATTATGTAAAATAATATGTGAAGGAAAACGGTGATTTAAGCTGATATGATATTTATATATAGGTAATATTGTTTGGACGTGGCGGGCACCGCCAAGTCAAAGAGAACATACAAACGTGCCGCTCGACCGATACCGACAAAGGTTGCCGCTTTTTTTGCGAATTTTATCGTATTTTTTCTTTTTGGCTTCTGTCAAAATATTAAAATAAATTAGGTCAACACATCATATAAAATAAAAGCTTCTATTTTTAGTTTATCTGTGCTGTTTTCCTCGTAAACAAATAAGGGAGCGTGTATATTTATACTTTTTGTGTGAATTTTATTGAATTTAAATTAAGTCACTGCAGTGATTCAAATCACTGTTTAAAATCCGGTGATTTAGAAATCACTGTCGCCGTTTCAACCGGTTACCGAAAAATCACCGTATTTCCGAACACTAATGATTATGGAAAATAAATTTTCCCCGCCCCCGCACCGCACGGCGCTCGTTGCGTCCCAGGCTTTCGCGCACACGATTTACATTCGATCAGTGGTCGGAGTTTTCGGCGCCCCACCATTACGGCGCCTAGTGCGGTCGCACCGCTCGCACCGCCCTAGGGCCGCCGCGCCTACAATAAAAGGGGGGCTGATGGTAATAAACCACTTTTATTTGCGATCGTCTGTCACGGTTTATTGTTTATGGTCAAAATTTGCATACAGGATCGGTTCTTGTATTTGGATAAGTATTTTCGGCCGAAAGGAGCAGGTAAAATAAAAGGTAATTATTCCGTATCGCTGTTTCGGCTGTTTTACAAGATTTTTAAAAATTTCTTTTACAGGCTACTTATGTGGATACCATATAATAATAATCCGGTGGGGGAGCTTCAAGAACATGTTTGAATATTTTTTTTTTTTTATTTTAAAATTTAAAATCACCATTGATTTTCTTCATATAATGCGAAAACTCCACTTGATGACAAGCAACTTCTAGTGTGCAGTGTTGCCAAATCGGGGTCTTTTCTAATACGTCCCCGCATTTTCACATTAAAATATAAATAAGAAAAATAAAAAGCTGCCAAATCGGGGTCTTTTCTAATACGTCCCCGCATTTTGACATTAAAATATAAATAAGAAAAATAAAAAGCTGCCCTACTAACAGAATAACCATGACCGCCCTTTCTGGCCGATTTCCGTAGAGTCAGAATGGGCGGTCATGGTTTAGTTCTGGTAGTTAGGGCAGCTTTTTAATAAAAAATATTGAAACATATTTTTGGAGCCTTGGAGGTTTCAAATACTGCAAAATTGACAAAAGGCAAGTTATTATGGAATCCCAACGGATTAGGCAATGGCGTTTTGAATATTTGACTGCCATAAGTGATTACAGGTCTCTACAAAGACCACGATACGCCGGCAAAAGGATGGACCGATGGAACAGTGCGATGCCAATCAAAAGCTCCATCGAACAAAGGAAAACGGATCACGATTATTCATGCTGGATCAGAAGATGGTTGGATTCCAAACAGTTTGGGACTTTCGGCGAAGAACATTCAAGATTCGTCGTTGGATTACCACCAAGATACTACAGCCGAATTGTTCGAAGATTGGTTCGAAAACACTTTACTGCCAAATATTCCCCCGCATAGTGTCATAGTTATGGACAATGCCAGTTACCATAGTCGCCAATTGAAGAAGGTTCCAGGCTCTTCAAATACAAAAGCGGAAATCCAGGAATTTATGCTCCAAAACAACATCTACTTTGAAGAAGGATATAAAAAACGCAGCTTTTAGAGGTTCTAAGGGCATTTAACATACAGAAGACAAATGTATGTGACACAATTGCAGCATCCAAAGGACATACAGTTCTTCGTCTTCCTCCTTACTACTGCGTATTCAACCCGATTGAGCATATGTGGAGAAAACTAAAGAACAAAGTCCGGACCCAAAATACTACACCTACATTATGTCCTTCTGTAATTGCATTAATCCGGCAAAATATAGATGACCCAGACGCTGATTGTTGGAAAAGAACAATAAACCATGTTATAAAAGTGGAGGATTCATACAGGGCATTTCATACTAACATAGAATCCCTTTTAATTAATGTAGACGACGATAGTGATAGTGAAACTGAATTGATATATTGAAAATATATGAAATTGAACTAACATATTATATTCCTTATAGCTTTAATTTTAATTGACAAAATTTATTATATGTATTTAAATTTTATATCGATATTTAAATGTTATTATAAAATAATAATTTATTGTTATAATGTAGACGACACTGACAGTGAAACTGAACTAAAATTTTATTTTAATGTAAATTTAATTTATATTAAAATTTTTATTAAATTTTATTGTGAATATCCTTTAATATGCGATTCTATTAAAAAATTATTTTTGCAAATTTAATCCTGACCTGCATTCTTTACCCAAACTTGCCAATACCTGAGATATTTTTACCTAAGAAGTTTATTATCACCATCAGTCCCCTTTTATTGTAGGCACTATATTGTTGAACACACTTTACAAGAAAGACAACCACTGTTTTAAAAAGAAATTAAAATGTTTTCGTACTTTGGAGATTTCTAAATTTTAGGATTTGAAAACATAAACAGTTCTTATTACGCTGCGACATCTATGTCTCGGCTTCGAAAGCATAAATGTATTTATTCACAAGTGCATAGAACCATATTAGTCCAGGCAAATACCGAAAACGAATATGTGTGGGTCTTTATTGTTAAATAACCAGAAAGATGTAAATAAAAGAAGAAAAAATATATGCAAAATAGGGATTTTCTTGGATTTATCGCAATAACGCCTTTTGATGCTTTACGGCATAAGTAAATAAGATATTTTGTAAATGGACATAGAACATACTTATCTAACGGGAAGCGGTGTTACAACTCGGCAAAGGCCCTTAGATTCTTGGTTGATAATATTTTGATATATACGGGATGTTTTATCTTTTGAGACAGCAGTCTTGGTTCCTTGAATAATTTTACATTTACAGGGTATTTTTTTAAATCAAAAATTGATGTTACACCATAAGATAGATAATTCTGTACATACAAAAATAGAAGGTATGCAATAATTAAGTATATGTTAGGTACGTTGTTTTATAAAATTTTGGTTTTCTAAACAAAGTAATAGGTTATTTAATCTGTACAGCTACCCCTTTCGCTAAACCTCTCCAAGCAGTCCAAGGCTTCTGATTTTTGACAAACATGTGACAAGTACATTACATATTGTCGATGGTGTCACGTGGGTGTCAAATCCCAGGGGCCTTAAACGGCTTGAAGGGATTATCGAACGTAGTAAATATAGCCATCTTTTTTGATATAGCATTAAATATTGATACCCACCTTAATGTAAGTTGTATTATTAAATTCACTTAAAATATGCTCAATCTCAATCGCAGTAGTATCACTTAAATGTTTAAAAATGTCGTCAGCATCTCCCATGTGACCATTCTCATGGCTGTTATCGTTGGTCATGGTGGGAACTAAACTGGTAAGATCAGACTGGGAGAGCTCTCCAAGACCATTGCTGGAACTAGTACTAGTGCTGGTTGCTGGAGATTGTGTGCCAACGGCGACAGATGCGTCCTAAAAATATTTTGGATATATTATAATTTACCTGATTTCATAGCTATTTATCTTATAGGTACATAAAACTATGTTTATGTACCTATAAGATATTATATTACATTATAAACGAGTCCCTAATAACTTTTCAAATATTGTTCTCTTACATTCCACAATCCCTGTTTACCAGACCTGCTTTTGTCAGTGTCAGGCAATGAACATCAATAATACTGCATTTTTTCTTCCACCGATAAACTTATCGATTACTCAGAATGTTATATTTATTGTTTTTATTCTCATTTGTTAAAAATCGATGAATTTTACAAACTGTTTTATCTTAATCGAAATCGAATTACCGTTTAAAAGGTAAAAAGCCATCTAATCCATCTTAGTTAGTGGCTGATAATTCCGATGAAAAGGATGAAATTATTGTAAATTTACCCTTAATATTGGTTTTTAGTTTTTTTTTCACACATATTATGATATTTAAAATCAGTATGAATAAAATATTTGACAATGCCGGTTGTAAGTTACCAGTAACATTAAAACATATTGATGTGCTATCTTGTATCATGTTGAACACGTATCTTCCGGACACCCCTATATATTATTTTAAAAGAAAATCATATGATCAAGCTTGAGTGGTATTATAAGTGACAATTCGTATAATCAACATCAATTTTAATAGTTATTTATGATATAAGCAAAGTATAAAGTGTTAAAAGTACAATTTTGAGGAACGAATGTGAAAGATTGCAGAATGAGCGAAGCGAGTTCTGCAACTCACATGAGTCCCTTAAAACGAACTTTTAACACAAACATCATACAATATTTTTTTTTCTTTAAACGCAATAATGCAGTTAAAAATTAAATTATTTAAAAATTGGAAGATATAGTTTTACATAAAAAATTATTGAAGTTGGCATTTATTAATGAATTCTAACAACCGTTGTTGATGTTGGTTGGTTACGGCATGTTTACTTCAAATTTGATACATGGTCGCTGTCAGTTTTAGCTCGTTTTAGTTTTTACTTAAAATCAACTTGAAATGGAAGAAAATGTAGGAGAAAGTATTGGTTGCATCGATCCATTTAAAGAGATAGAAATGCTAGAACTGTGGAAGGAATTTGTTTTTCAAGTTGTTTAAATTGTACAATTAATATAAATGTAAATAAAAAAACGTTGACGTTACCTTTTAAAATTTGACATTTCACTTTTAACACTAGTGCTTTAAAATGTTACTTTAAGGCGCTAGTGCTTCAATTAACTTTTTTAAGGCATCTAGATAGTGTTAAAAATTAAATTTTTAGCACGTTCGTAGAAAATAAATATTAAAATACGTTACCTGAAGACAAGAAGACAAATCGACCATTTTACCATCATGGTCACTACTCCATAAAAGATCGTTGTCAATAAAGGGCATCGCCAGTGCAGACATTGAACACTCCTGCCCCCCGTGAAGGGGCAATATAAATATGCCCTTTCCGTTAATCTCAGCTATCCCGGAGGTAATTGAACAAGCGGTATCAGAAGACACCTAAAAATAAATTTAAAATTAAATTGTTGCAGGTTGAAATGCATTGGATTTATAGTCTAGTCGAGAAGTGTGTTTCCATGCGAAAAATATGAGCTATAGCTCGTTCGACGCGAAATGCAAATCTGAGAAAGGCGTTTTAAGGATTTTTTTCTGCCAATAAAAAAAAAACATTTCGATTTTTGATGATAACTCAAAAACCATAAGAGACAGCGAAAATTTCAAAAGAGATGCTTGAAGAGGAGGAAATTTCCGACGAAAAAGTCCGAACTCCCAGCGTTCTACCTCATTATTTATAGTTTTAATTTAACGCTGAAAATGGGCCTCCGCGCGACATTTTTGGTTGCGCGCTCGGCGTCAAAACCAAGTACGTCACACTAAATATTTTTTTTAGGGTATTAAATATTAATTGATTTTTTTTAAATTATGGTATATTCAAAACACTTCAAAGAATTTATTCCCGTTGAAAATTTAACTTGAAGTTAATTTTTCAACAAGTTAGACAATTGTTAATTAACAAAATTGTTTCGAACTTTCGTCTTCATTGTATATTAAAAAAAATGTTTAAATAATTGTCATTAAATTTTTCGCGTCGTGGAGACCTTCTTATACAGGGTGTTTCAAAAAACATGCGCCAACGCTCGGCTGGAGATTGGCCATCCAAAAATAATAGAAAAAGTTCTAATAAACATGGGTCCGCAATCGTTCCGTTACTGAGATACAGGGTGTTGACAATTAAAAAAATCTTAGGTGTTTGTATTTGGTTGAAACTTTGGTTAAATTATGTGATGCATAAAAGGTAATTTTTCACCTAAATGAATTGAATTTATTTCCAGCAGAGGCGTGCATTGGGGTAAAAATATTAATATTATTGTAGAAAAATATGGTACGCCACTGCTTTTTCAATATTTTTATAGTCTTTTAAAAATTCTTGCTTCTAACTTAATCAAAACTACCTCTTGGTATTTTTTGATAAATGAAACCGTTTCGGAGAAAATTGACAAAATGTCTATTCGTGCACCTTTTTGGCATGTATCCAATATTAGTTTAGCTGCTAAAGAAATAAGTAAGCTTTGGAATAAATAAAAGAATGACATATTTTGATCTACCAACAGATAAATAAATGTAATTTCACTGCTTGTTATTTACTTTTGAATTCAATATTTCAGTTCTGCAAAAATGACCTTTATAAATTATTCTTCACATGAATTGACTGACATGCTCTTAGTTTATGGAAAAGGGAAGCAAAATGCACACAAGCAGTAAGAATTTATCATCGAAAATTTCCTGAAAGAAGAATTCCGCATAAAAGCATATTTAAAAATTTACTTCGTCGTTTACGGCAGACCGGCTCATAAAGCCACCCAAATTCGATTCTGGACGCAGACGATACCGGCTACAGTTCAAGTTGAAGAAGCTATTTTAGATAGTGTTCAAAATGACCCAACTACAAGTACAAGAATTGTTGCAAGTGATTTGGGAAATATTTCAGCGTCCTCTGTGCCAAGGACTCTACAAGAACAACAGTTGAGGCCTTATTACTTTAAAAGAGTCCAAGAGTTGTTGCCTAGGAATTTCGGTCCCAGAAAAGAATTTTGCCAATGGTTTTTGAGGAAACTGAGGCACGTAGACATTTTTCACGGATTGTACTCTTTACGGATAAAGCATCAATTACTAGAAAAGGTGTTATAAATTTTCACAATATACACACTTGGGCTAACGAGAATCCGAATTTTTTGAGAATAGCCAATTCACAATACCAATTTTCTGATATCATCTGGGCCGGCATTATTGACAATGAAATAATTGGGCCAGTTGTTTTACCTAATAGACTTAACCACGAATCTTATTTAAATTTTATAAGTAACGATTTGCCGGAATTGATTCCTTTGCATGTAAGAGATAGGATGTGGTTCCAGCATGATGGGGCGCCTCCACATTTTGCAGCCGATGTTCGAGCCTATCTCAGTGAAACATACGGTGCCCGTTGGATTGGACGTGGTGGGCCTGTTCGTTGGCCACCTCGCTCGCCCGATATAAATCCTTTGGATTTTTATCTCTGGGGCCATTTGAAGGAAATTGTGTATAAAACGCCTGTTCATACCAGAGAAGAACTGATGCAACGAATAGACGAAGCATTTCAAATAATTAAAGAAAATCGTCATGTTTGTCGGCGAGTGCGAAAATCTATACGTCGTAGGCTACATGCCTGCAATGAAGCTGACGGTGGTCATTCTCATCATTTTTTTAGTTATTAATGTTTTAAAAGTATGTTTATTGTTTTAAAATGTTTAATCTGATATTTATGTTAATTACACTTTTATTCACGAAATACATTTTGTCAATTTTCTCCGAAACGGTTTCATTTATCAAAAAATACCAAGAGGTAGTTTTGATTAAGTTAGAAGCAAGAATTTTTAAAAGACTATAAAAATATTAAAAAAGCAGTGGCGTACCATATTTTTCTACAATAATATTAATATTTTTACCCCAATGCACGCCTCTGCTGGAAATAAATTCAATTCATTTAGGTGAAAAATTACCTTCTATGCATCACATAATTTAACCAAAGTTTCAACCAAATACCTCTAAAGAGTTTTTAGATTTTTAAGAAATACCTAATATTTTTTTAATTTTCAACACCCTGTATCTCAGTAACGGAACGATTGCGGACGCATGTTTATTAGAATTTTTTCTTTTATTTTTGGATGGCCAATCTCCAGCCGAGCGTTGGCGCATGTTTTTTGAAACACCCTGTATACATACCTAACAAGAACACGCCATAAAAGTTTTAAAAAATGTAATGCTTTAGTTATAATAACTTTATAACTTTGACAATATTGCTCTGATTTTTCATTTTTTGACACTAAAATTTCTTTTTATAAATACCAACCTGTATCTTTTTCTAGCCTGCCAGTTTTGCCTTAAAATTGTCTTTTCAACCCGGTTTAACAATGTAACACTTGCTTTTAAAATGAAGTCAAAAAACATTTATTTAAATAAGCTTCAGTAGGCCATGATATGCAGCTTAAACTATATTAAAGCGTAGTGTGTTGTGATTTTGAAAGTACAGATAACAATTTGTTTTACATTGTTTTGGCCTGGTTGATGTCAGTTGAGGGTGACCAGATTTTTCATAGTTCGAAAGAAAATCCTGAAGCAGTACTTTAAAAAATGGAATAGGAACACCATATTTTTATTCTTTCATTCAATAAAACATTTTTTTTCCTTTGTTTTTGCCATATAGCATCATTAGAGATCGAACGCTGTAAGAACAACACCGATACGTCACGGTCTCTTATGGCAAACCCGTATAAAACCGTGACGTACCGGTGTTACTCTAACAGCGTTCGATCTCTACCTTGATTTGCTACCAACATTTATTGCATGATAACCGAATGAAAAATATCTACCATTATTACACTGGAGATGGAATCTTTAAAAAACGGCAGAAAAAATGATGGTTTCATAGAATGGATAAATAATAAAAGTGTGCTGTTTCTATTCTATATTTTAAAATATTGCTTACTTAAAAACTTTTTTAAATATGAGAAATCTAGCGACCCTCCACTAATATCAACCTGGCCAAAAGAATGTAAAATATATTGTTAGATATCATCGGTTGTTTCTAAGCACAGGCAGGTAGGTTTAAAGTGAGTGGACTTTTTACGCCCTCCACTGCGACCGCTCGGTCTATTGTGGCTCACACCTTTTTATATTCTCCCAATAGGATCAGATTTTTAATAAATCCGATACCAGATTGGAAGAGAGTTCTTACATCTCCTCTTACTCGTGTCGCTCAGGACACGAGCACAATAGGTGTTCTGATGTGTTTTGGTGTCCCTGTCTCCTAGAGAGTTATACGAGCAGACGGTTAGATCCGTCATGCCCTCCTCTCCCGGTCTAGTGACGTGGGTAGCTATCAGGTCCTTGTTACAGGAACCAGATGTTCTTTCTGAGGCCGCATCTCCGGCCTTACCCTATGAAAACGGTCCTATCCTCTTTCTGTTTAAAGCCAGGGAACCCTTTTTCCTATAAAGGCGGTTCTGTCCGCCTTCTGATTGGATTCAGGGATCCCTTTCTAAGCACCTGTTTGTTCGGGATGGATTAGCCCTTCCCCGTGAAACAGTCGCCGGTGACTTTAGGGGCACCTTTCGAAACGGATTCACCCGTTTCGGTCGGCGCATCTTTGTCTGCTTGTGACCTTGAGTGGCACCTCTCGAAACGGAGTTATCCGTTTCGGTTAGCGCACCTTTGTCACTTTTTTCCTATGAAAGCGGTTCTGTCCGCTTTCTGTTTGGAGCTAGGGAAGTAATAGTCCACCACGGCAGAGCCCCGCATTACCGCAGTAAGGCTAGATACTCTGAGAGGTCGCCCTGTATCTCAGAGGCACCGTTGGAGACACCTATTTAAGGCACTGGGTGTCATTCACTCATCAGCACGGTATGCTAACACCTTGAGTTAAGCCTTGTGTTCATCTTTTAACTTCGGATCCCGTTCCATACGCTAGCCAAAAGAGTTGCCGATAACCAGCAACTCTAGCGCATGTTCCAAAAGATCCTAATGGGCCCAACCACGACATGTGTGAACACAGCGGTTGGGTTCTAAGCACAACACACCACGCGTTAATGTAGTCCAAGCTGCATATCATGCCATACTGAAGCTTATTTGAATAATGTTTTGGCGCCATTTTAAAAGCACGTTGTGCACATGGCTAAAAAAGAATTTTAAGGCAAATCTAATAGACTAGAAAAACTTACAGGGTGGTATTTAAAAAAAATAAACTGAAGTTATTCCCGGTTAAACCAGAAGTCGGCAAAATTAATTATTAAGTTATAAAAAAAGGGCACAGTGAATAAAAAGTAATCAGCTGTTACATGCCCGCTGTGTGTCACCCAGTGTAATGTATTTGTGCCAATTAGGATTATTTTTAAAGGTAACGCCCATAAGGTTTAACAATTCTTTGTTTTAGGATACTGCAGCATTAATAAAGTGAAAGAAGAGTAAGATCATCAGTTTAGGTAAAAAACCGTTTGGAACCGCATCCATACCAGACCATCTAAAAAAACAGAACGGTTTGGGATTCGTCAAGAAACTTGATGGACTTGTTTCAGTTATATGAGACAAATTAAACAGGATCTGCTGTAGATCTTCTATGACGAAGTCCGCACTGTGTGGTATGTATATTTTTGTACTTTTCCAAATAATTTAAAATTTGGCAGTTATTAAATTTTTCCTTACAAACGACTAATTGAAGACATACAGGTATACAGAGTGTCCCAAAAGTAATGGGACACAGAGCAACAGCAGATTCCTTAGGTCTAAATAATGCTATTAACGTTAACGTACCTTATCCCAAAGTTAATAATTACTAAGATACAGGGTGTCAAACTTTTAGTTTTTTTTCGGAATAAATCCTTTAACTAAATGACATAGCGGTACAAAATTGGGGATCTGGAGGTTGTTTAAGGCTAGAAATTCAAATTCGTCCATGCTTTTGATGTTGCTAATAGATGGCTCCAGCTAGGTCCTACCCACTTGTTTTAGATGGCACAACTTTTTTTAAGCTTAGTATCTTGACCTGTTTATTAAAAAATGAGTTACTATAATTCCCTCTCCATTAAAAATATATACCTCATTTAAGTCTCTAGGAGTTTTTCGAGATAAACGCACTTTAAAGGACCCCGCAATTTTCTTACCGAAAATTGGTTTCGGCCAATTGTTTTCGAACTTTGCATATTGATAGTTCTTAACACACTGGGGATTTTAAAAATAACTTTTAAATGAAAATTGATGAATTGGGTTAAGTTTTTATTTTGAACATTTTATTGTTCTATAGTACCTTTGGGTGTATATAAAAAAACTTAAAATTTATTAATTTGTTACAAAAAAAATATTTAAGCTTATATAGAAAATTTGGGGAAATGTTTGCCTTGAAATTGCTACCTGTTATCAAATATTATGCAAATTTATCCTAAACAGTTTAAAAGATAACGGGCAAAAATCATCTTTAAAATTTTCTTTTGGCATCCAAAGATAATACTACTACGGATAGATGGTTCATTTAAATGGGGCGCTCTGAATCAGTTCGGAGATATCAATGCTTCCGTAAATGCGAATAAAATTAAATCGGTAACCCCTGCCCCAGCGAAACGAGGTACGAAACCATGTGCGACGTTGCCAATGTCTGTTGCTTGTACCTTATTCGGAATACGAAGTAGCGAAAGCGGGCGGCTAAACGGGTTGTGTATTTTCTAGTCGCGTTTCATCACGCCAATAGTAAAGTCCTGCCGGCAACACTGTTTAACTTTCGTTCAAGGATTGAAATGCATAGCGCGAAAATCTCTCGATGGACATCGGCTTGCGTTAGCCAAAGTCCATTAGGGGTATTAAAAATATAGCATTGAATGGTTTATCTTATCCGTAGTAGTATTATCTTTGATATAGCTCTTTTTCAAACTATACCCAAAGCGATGTAAAAAAACTTTTATTCGCAGCTTAACTGTCTTCGAATTTGAAGAAAAAGTAAAAAGATTAATTTTATAATATTATACACTATCAATTTTTTATACCAAGAAACATACCTTGAAATATCCCTATGGATTTCGAACCGTCTCCAACACATGAAGGCAGATTTCTTCTGCACCTGAAAAATAAAAAAGAATTTTAAAATACATAATTAATGTAAATAATTTATTAATCAGATATATTTAATTTTGCATACATTGCATATTGCAATAAGGATGAGGTTTCGTTTCCTTAAAGGTGTTAGACAATGTAATGGTTTTAATAACACTAGAATCTTGGACTTCCACTTTTTTGTTATTGTTAAAATTTGGTAGTGATGTATTCCAACCGTTTTCAAGTGATAATAAAAAAACTTTTAGTTATCCCGGTTGGGTATCCAACCAAAAATTGTGTAACAATTAACAAATAAAGACAATGGAAGTTCAAGATTCAAGTGTTATTGAAGGATGAGGTTTCATAGGATATCAGTGCGTTCTCCCAAAAACACAAATTGCAGCAATTTTAATTTTTACAATCTTTACCTGATAGAATCATTCATTAAATCAAGAATTAGAGCCCTTCTACACTATTTTTACTTTTTGTACACACGCAGGGCCGCCGCCAGAAAAAAATGTAGGAGGGGTCAAAAAATTTAAGTCAAATTGCTAGCCTAAAATTAATTAAATTAAAAACACAAATAAATATACCAGAAATTTCTAAATAATAATTATACTCATTTAAATTCCCAGGCAATATTGTAAAATATAAGGATTTAGAAAGAAAATATTCTATTTTAGGTAATTTTTAAAAACCCAGGGGGGGTCAACGGACACCCCCTGCCCCCCCTGCCGGCGGCCCTGTACACACGTAGTCCTACACCTTCGAAAAGAGCCCTTACGTAAAATAATGTAAAATAGTGTACAATATTTCTGTATAACAAACAGACCTAATTTTTAGTAACATTTTATTGGTTTTAACACAGGCGCGAGAGGTGGTATTTAAAAGAAGCAGTGGCTAAAATAATATAGGTAAAAAATTAACTTATTACCTAAAATTATTTAAATTGTTTTAAAAAATAGGCAGGCCAAAATATTCTTAAAACATAAAATTCCCTTTTTTACGGTTTTTATAGGATTCAAACAAGTGTGAACACTGTACGCTTTAAGTCGCATTCCCAAAATTTTGAGTATCTTTTGTGGCACTAAAACTTAATGCCTTCCCTCCAAGTATTCATAAGAAAGTACTAAAAATAAAAAAATGTCTTTTTTTGACGGTTTTTATGGGATTTCACAACTTTGCAGTGTGTCTCCCGTCCAAGGCCTTGAAGCTTTCCGGAGTATGTATGTATGTAAGTGTGAGGACGCCTTTGTTATCTGGACAGTGCAGGCCCCAAGGAAGTTTGAAGGTTAATGGAAGCCCAATACTATGGTGTATTCGATCAAAAAGTGTCCGGCCCACTATGAAAATAACTGTCATGAGGGGCCCCCTTGATCATGCACAGTAACAAAATTCCCCAAAATATTGTAATGTGATGCCTACCTACACACAGTTTGTAGGTAGGCAGCACATTATCTTTTGACAGAGCCGGAGTCCCGTTTTCGTGTGTGACGGTACGGTGTTTATGAAATTATACCCGCGGTGTGCCGTTGTCTCACCAACCCTTCCAAGCGATTGTTTTGCCCTGTGTAATTTTAATTTGTGGTTGCAGAAGTTTTTTGGATTGATAAAAACCTTCATATTTTAGTGATTATTGGTTTATTTAATTTTAACTAATTTTGTGTTTACTTTTTGTTACTTACAATATCGTAACAAAATGCCTGAAAGTTATATGGTTTTTTTGTCTTGCAAATCCAAGGGTAACATACCCGGAATACCCCTCATTAGGAAAACAAGCGCAGGTCAATTCAAATATTACTTTCACAAGACCATAAACTAATCTTGAATTGGGGCTTCAAAAATCTTGTTCACTTTAATGCTCCAAGACCCAGTCATGTTTGGTGTCGCGAAAAGAAGTTAATTAATCATTTTGGCGTTACTTTTGAGAACAACCTTAACTGACACAAACATATTACATCCATAGCCTCAGCTGCTTTAAAAAAGCTTGGATTCCTCTTTTGAGCCAGTAAGTATTTCTATCCGTCTAATCTGTATACTCTGTATGTATTCTAATCAGACCATCTTTAGATTATAGTTCTCATGTCTGGGCAATGGTATTTCCTACAACTCTTATCATTCTTGATTCCGTTCAAAAAAGATCTGTTCGTCTTATTATTGAACCCACGTTTACAGAAAAGCTTCCCTCTCTTTCCCACCGATAGGCTGGATGCGATTTGTTACATTTTTATAGGTATTTTTACGACTTCTGGTCCGAGAAGTTGGCAAGTATAATTCCTCTGACAGCTTCCAACAAAACAACAGGTAGTGCCACTTTTATGCATTATTTTATACTCCAACTTAAGAGACTCCGAACTTTCTACTTTCTTTGTTTCATCATCCCCAGAGTGTCTAGATTGGAATCTGCTATCCGCAGAAGTTTTCCCTTCTCCAAATATTTAGGTCTGGTGTAGATCAACTTCCCTTTACCACACTTAACTATACGTTAGTATTGAAGCTTTGGTGGACTGTCTGAAGATATAAAAATAATTCTTATGTAAAAAATTCTGTACTCATTGTTGAATTTGTTTATGTTATCTGTATAAGGTAACACTATTTTATTGTACTTTTATACAAAAAACACAAACAAACAGGTCAAATAATGGTTAAGTTTTTACTTTTCTTGACCCTTGCCAATTTCGATGATTTTTTACATACAGATTACAAATCTAAAGTAATTGTTTTTCTTTAACGTTTTATTTTTCAGATATCGATCCTTAAATATGATAATTAGATTAAACTCATTTGCACTATTTTGCCCTTCTTTTATCACAGAATTCGTGATAAGTACATGAAACTATCATACAATGTTAAAAATTGATTTTAAAAAATCTTGTTAATTATTTTATCAAGATTTTTGGTAAAAATACGAAACTCCCAAAAATATCAACTATTTAAATAGAAGGCTGTGAAGTGGTGCCATCAGTTCTTTCCATGTTAAATCTGATGATATCAAATCCAATAATACACAATAATTATAAATATTCTATAAAAGTTTTGTTTATTAACCAACAATGTTGTGAAAAAAAAAGTGAACGTATAGTTAGTCTGAATTTGACATTTGATGATGTCAACTTTATACATGGTAACAAAGAATTATGGAAGTCCGGACCTAATCTACGATTCATTGTGCAAACTCCGCGGAGCCGATTTCCTTATTCCCGCTGCCCTGCACGCTTGGACAATTTTGTTCTACAGCATTGGCCTTCCATACACCTTTAAACTTCCTTGACAGGCCCCCTGTAACGCCTTGCGCAGTTTTTCCTTAGAGCATTTCCTCGATGTGTGTGTGCGTGTTGGTGGCTGGCATTTTACAGTAAATACAGAAACCCAAAAAAATACTAGGGAGCGACAACAGTTCATTAAGTTCGATTAACAAATGAAACTAGATTTAATAGCCTTAACACATCCATACAATAGTTCAATGACACCACCAATAAATTGATCTATAATTATTATAAAACTTTCTCTACAAACGAACAAATCATAAATATCGTGCAACTAAACTATTCAGAGTGAAATGAACTTTAAGTGCAAAAAAAAGTGCAAGTGAAAGCTACGTAATGCGATGCCGTGGTCACTGATATAATTGCAATTGAATTTTATTTTCTCGGTCTTTCCGTTTGTGTTTGAAGTTATTTTAGCATTGTTTTGATGAGACAAAGAGGTAATTCGTGTAGAGTTAAGTATTATTTGCATACAATTATTGTACGGAAGCTTGATTTATCGCGTTTAACAATGGAATTCGGAGTGATTTTACTAGTCATTCTCATTTTCTAGTAATTTGGAAAATAGCTTTGATTTTTGTAATTGCGAGCTCCGGGACTCCTTACTAATAATTTTAAATCACAAGTACACACTGTATAGAATCTGTATCAAAAAATCCTTTTTAAAACTGGTAATTTTTATCTTTTTTTGAGAATTACGTCCCCAGTTGGATCACCACCCGACGTCGATAGGCGATAGGGATGAGGAGAGTCTACAGAGAAGACCAAAGAGACGTAACAATTCATTATGCCTGTCAAGATTAAAAATAAATTCTGTTTTTCACAGTAACAAATCAACAAATCCTGTATTTGCAGGCTTTTTCTTTAAAATCTGTTAACCCTGATGAGTTATTGTGTTGTTTACATCTACTTTAACTTGTCTGTAAATAAACTATGGATCAATAGTTACAGGAAGAAATATTTCGAGCTGCAAAAACTGAATAGTTAATTTTACTGAATCTGCCATTATAAGATAATTTATGCTTTTTTTAAACAAAAAATTTATTTGCATAATTTACACACAACATTGTTTTTTAGAAATAAAGCACAGCCCATGCCGCGTTAAAATACAGCTTTCCATCAGATCAGCGAAGTTAGGTAACGCAGAGCATGGTCAGTAACTGAATGGGTAACCGCTAGTGAGTACTGTGTACCGGTTTACATTTCACCATAAACCGTGGGTTTCTTTTGGATATCATTACCCAGACCTTAGTAGGAGGTAATTCAACGATAGTAATTATTAATAAAATGTCAATAGTAGTACCATAACGTTTAAAAAGTCCGTGAAATGCAGTAAATTGCATGTTTCGGTAAATGGACTTCTTTTTAACTTTGGTTCTGGAAATTATTTATTGTTAATGGTCACTAGCTTTTACTAAATTCATGCTGGGGTACCCTAGGGCTCAACAACCCCATTTTTTCTTCACATTAACAGTATTTTCTCTTTTACAATCAACCCTATCCACAGTTGTGCTGTATTCATTCTAATATTAATTTTCTCATGCCAGTCTCTACTCCTGATACAAAAAACAAGCTCAGGGTAATGCAGATATCTTTTTTTACAGGATCTTTAATTAATATTGGGTTGGGGCTCCGAAAATTTTGTCCAGTTTAGGGCCACCAAAACACAATCATGTTTGCTGGCATAAACATATTACATCAATAGCCACAGCAGCTTCCTCAGATTCCCCTTTTGAGCTAGAAAGTATAAGGCGGCCAACTTTATGAAAAGTTAATGCGGACAATTGCATGACGAAAACAGGGGGGGGTGAGGTGAAGAATACTAAATCAACATTTGATTTTTTAAATCGTATTTTTCCGTTGAATGACATTTTTTAACTAGATTAGGGGTTTTTGTTAAGTAAATCAAAAAAGTTTTGACAACCATATTAAATTTTACAATAAAAATTTCAGGTAACGTTTCAACTGTATGTAATGATTTTCCGATGTCCATAAAGCAACGAAAATACTCGATCTGTAGGATGCGCTTTATCCATAAATTAATTAATTTACCGACATGCGGGACATGCGGGACATGCGGGACGCACGAAAAATATTGCGGGATAATTTTGTTAAATATTGCTATGCGAGGGGATTACAACCGCCAATACGGGACGGTTGGCCGCCTTAAGAAAGTATTTTCCCCTTCTTATCTGCATTCCCTGTGTGTATTCTAAATTAGACTCAATTTAAAATACTGATCCCATGTTTGGGGAATGGCCTCTTTCACAGTTCTTGATTCCATTCAAAGAAAGCGTTCGTCGTATTAATAACTCTACTCTTACGAGAAGACTTCGTCTTTTGCCCACCGAGCTGAGTAAACCTGTTGCTCTTTTATAGGGTATTCCATGCTTCTGCTCCGAGAAATTAGCCAATATGATTTCTCCCCTAGCAGCTCCCAAAAGACCAGCACGAATACCTACTTTACACGGGACACTCACGATACGTTAGTCTTAGGCTTTCAGAGTTGGACTGTCACAACATAACAAATACAAGCCTTCATAAGCTGCTTTACGTTAAAAAACACATCTGTAGCAGTTTCTGTTTGACCTCCGACCAGTGAAGTGCATGCGATAAAAAAAGCTGCCGTGTCAACTTCTTTCACCCTCGGGGATCAAGGAGAACTCACGCCAAACGATGGAGTCCTTCTTCTGGGGCTAAGCACTGTTAACGAAGATTCTTATACCTGACCCTTTCTGTTTTGGGGGAAACCACGAGGAATTTTTTTAATGGCGGAAGATGGTTCGCGCTCAGCAGGAAGTGACATTACCGACAGAAAGCGTTTTTACGTAATACCAGTAGCAGTCCTTGGTCGGATCGCCATTGTTTTTTGCCTTTTATCGATAAAATCATTGCAAAACCAAAAGAAAAACTAGTAAATTGGGGGCCACTGGGCTCTGTCTTACTGAAGATTTCCCCAAGACAAAGCCGGAAAGCGTGTTGGGAAAGGGAAATACTGCAAGGGCCCCTTTAGGAATTTAAGCCAAAAACAAAAAAACAATAACAGCACATCTTGGATAAACGTTTCATTTTATCCAGACCAAGCAATAAAATAAAACGTCGAAATTTCAATAAGTTTTGAAAGCGTAAAAGTCTATTTATATAGAGTGATTGTAGAAGAAACTATAAGATGTAAAATTTTTAGATTTTTTAAATTCAAATTTAAATAAATATACAATGGTCGTCATTACAAAATTTAGAAATTATTAATAATTTAAACTCATTTCACAACAGTTAGCAAGGACCTCATTTATTTCTTACTAAAACCTCTTTAAAATAATTTTAATCATTAAAGTGCTCTCATGGTAAGCTAATTACAAATTATAGACGTTATCTTTGTACTTTTATTGTACCTTAGAAAGCCTATTAATTTAATTTTAATAGTAACAATACTATCGTGCCGATTTATCGTGTTTACGCCTTAGACTTCCTTGAGACCTCGGATTGAGAGAAACTTAATGTCTTAAAGAATTTTATAACTGAAGAAGAAGAATATATTCTTAAATTTAAGACTTTGCACATTTAGTGCAAATTAAAAGTATTCATTCGTTAATAGTCCTCATTAATGCATGATTCTCTATTAATAAATGATTGTAGTATAGGCAACTAAAAATACGCAAATCAAAACTTTGAGTCCATTTATATCCTTGTCATTTAAATACCAACCATTTAACCATCTTTTCGAATCTCTTAATTATCATGAGAGGCCGACAAGAGAAGGACATTTGAACAGACAGCGCCGGATTTAAGACTGTGGAGGCCCTTGGGCAGATTTCGTTCGGGGGCCCTAGTTCTTACCATTTAAAAAATGGGAAAAAATTTACTTTAGTTTTTCAAATATGTTTTTAAAATAATCCCCAAATTTAAAAAATTAAAGGGGGGTTTTTTTTCCAAAATTAGAACAAAATACAAAAAACAATATTATAATAATTTTTAATAGAATGGAAGTCAGATGCCCGCATTAAAGTCGGGGCCGTATCTGGAAAGGGCCCGCCCCCCCGGGCCCGGGCTTAACTTTGCCCCCCTTTTACACACCGGGGGATTGGGGGGAAATACCTTCCAACAACGGGGATTTTGGGGGGATATTTCCGGAAATTTTCAAAATTAAAATGCAAAGTTGTAGGTTTAAGTTTTTGAACAAAAATTTCTTTCTTTAAAGTACCAATTTTGTGGTAGAGTTTGTGTAAAATTCTACTTTTTTTATGAAAATATTAGCCTACTATTTGAAAGAGACATTATTTACAAAAACAATTGTTTGTATCTGACTAAAAGAAGTGGAATGTAAATTAACTATACATCCTTATTTGTGGACGATTAAACTTATAATAAATTTTTTTAAACAATAAAAAACATACATAGGCGTGCGCAAGTGGGTGCCGTGGGGGCCGTGGCACCCCACTATTCTGAAAAAAATTACTGTATTTAAAACATGAAAATTTTTTATTTGATAAGGCTCGATTTAAAAATTACACGCGAACGCACCTTCTCGAAAAAATGTATGGTAAAATCAAAATTAAGATCCACAATACCCCAAAAACGTTTAGAAAATCTCCGGTTCCATTTGTGGAACGGAATATACCCCAAAAATTGATATAAGTACTGTGATAAACGAGTTTAAAAAAAATTTTACCTTATGCAAGAAGGAAGATTTTATAATAAATAATATATATTTCCTCGGTTTGTTATTATTTCATAAATATTTACCAAAGATTCCTTATAATTTATTCTTATTTATTATTTATTAATTAATTTTATTAATAACAATGTATTAATATCGATATATTGTTATTCATAGTTTTATTTACTTCATTTTTATTATTATTATTATGATTTCTTTGCACTTTGCACTCCCTCTAAGGGGAACATTCACCATCCCAAATATCTTCAGATATCAAAAGCATTAAGCTCTGTGGGAACCTTTTCCATTTTTCGGGCTCTAGGTTCTCTTAGGTTCTGCTGTATTCCCCACAAATTTCCGGACCCGTCCGGGCGGTCCAAGTAGCACTGCCTTTTGCATAACCTTATCAGATGTTCACCGAGGCCTAGTCCCTTGATGTTTTGTAATCGAGTTTTGGTATAATGCCAGTTGTTGATAAAATTATGGGGATCGTTTGGACGTTATTCATGCCCCACTGTCTTTTTATTTCTTTTCTGGTTTCTGTATTTGGCAACCTTTTCATTGTTTTCTCCCGTAGGTTGTTGTTTTCGGGAAAGCGACATAATCATATTGTTTTCCTCCCAACTTTATTCACCAAACAATATCTGGTATACTGTGAGCAAAGTTTTCGTAAGTACAGTTCTGTCCCAGTACAATTTAAATTCATTGTTTTCGAGAATAGGTTCCGGGAACATAGTAAGGCAATTTTTTATTCTGACAAGCTTTACTTCCCAATTGTTGATGGAGTATCTTGGCTGCTGAATCGTGTCTTTCCTTATATTCTGATGCTGCAAATGGTTGGCAACCCTCCGTTATATGCGGATTGTTTCCGATGTTTGACATCCAATCTATCGATCGTTCTCTATAGACGGGTCTCAACGATATGCTTCGATGGTTTTTCGTCGGAATAACCTGGTCCATAGCCATTAAGAAGCCTTTAGTCTCTGGGAACCTTCCCCGACTCAGCCAGTAGTTCAACGCGAACTTGCGACATTTCCTGGCTCACCTCATTGGGGTGATGTCCATGAGGAGGCTTCCCCCAGGCTTGCAGTTTTCCCTTGGTCTGTTTGATGGTGTCTGGCATTATTATTATTATTATTATTATTATCTCGGCACCCACACCAGCTTTACCCTGCGCACGCCTATGAAATCATAGTTACAAAAATACTGGCACACCTACTAAAACGTAACATTTTACCTTAATAAATTAAATTATATGCAACAAAAAAAAAACAGAACTAGTGCTGCCCTTAATTTATAAAATAGCAATTTATCCTCAGCTTAAATATTAAAAAAAAAAATCAAAGAGTGCTGTAGATATCAGGATAAATTGATATTTTATTAATAATTCATACATTTTTTCGATCTTAATATATTAAAAATAATTAAATTAGGTGTTTAAGTTCAAAATTTGTTATAAAATTGTTCTGTTGTAATTATTATAATTTTTTCAATAAAAAATAATTATAATAATGTATGACTACGGTACTGACAACTGATAAATACGGCCCTGATTAAAGGTCTTGCACTTTTCTGGATTTTTTAATTGTTTGATTATATCAGACATATCCAATTTCTTTAAAACATCATGCTCAATACTCATTATAAAGGGATGATTTAACTCAAGATGGGGAGTAAATTGCAAGTGCTTATCAGGGCCATTTGAGATTTTCATATTTTACTGATTGCCTGATTGGAGTGAATAAATATAGATCGATGATTTTGTTAATATTTAAGAGGGCATTTACGATACACCTTAGGGGTCGGGCGAAAGAACGCGGAGACGGTGGGCGGAGACTAACAAACTTCACAATTTTCGTATAGCCGCATTAAAAATATTATATTTTATTTAGGTTCTTCCAAATTCGGTGTATTGATTCGATGTTGTTTCCGATTGCAAGCCCACAGGAGATAACGTTTTTCGGTAACTATTTTTCACTTAAATGACATAAATTATACATCATTTTAAAGGTAAGGAAATAATCTATGCCTCTGCTGTAACGGATTTTTGAAATATGAGTCGAGTTAAGAGAAAATAGTATCTAAACATAACCGATTTTAGGGTGACTTTTACTCAAGGAAATATTAAAAACTAAATCCAAATTTCAAAAACTATTACAGCAGAAGCCTAGATTTAAGTGTTGGCTTTCATAAAGTTTTTGAAAATTATCGATAACTTATACCGTTTTTGAGAAAAACATTATGCCCCAAACCTCAAATTGGATCCAATTTTCGCGGCGCGAATGGACTCTTAATGTAATCATATTTGTACAAAGTGTACTGTAGGTGAAGGTAAAACGCGAAAAAAAAATATGAAAGAAAAAGTTGTTTACTAGTGTTTAGTAGTCTGAATTTGATTTTTTTCCGAAGTCTCTATTGTGGGGGCCCCTCTTTTGTGGAGGCCCCGGGGCTGTAGCCCCGGTTGCCCTTCCCTAAATCCGGCCCCGAGACCATACACATTTTTAACGCAATTATCGGACTTGGGGAACCCTAAACGGTCAAAGGCATGAAAAATAAAATAAAAAAATCTTACGAATATAATTACTTTTCGTTTTAGCTTCAGACTAGTATGGAAGAGACGACGTGTTTTATGCAAAATTAAAACGAAAAAAACTTTCGCTCAAAAATCACTAAACTGTAAAAAACTCCTACCAGGATGCAGCCAATTGTGCAATATTCCATAACATCGTTTAAGAGAAATTAAATCCACTTTAATTTATTTATTTTACACTTTGTGAAAGTAAAATTAAATTACATGCTATTGCGTAAGGCTTTCTATTAGGTTTCTTGATTATTTATGCAATTTATACGTTTTACGGTATTTGTTTACATGCATTCCTAATTTGTTTCCACGTTTTTTAAATGTTTAGAATCGTTAATATTATTTATTTGGCGGGAAAGAAACTTTATGCTTTTAAGACATAATAGGCGAGTGGCTTTCATTCCAACCAGTGTAAGCATTTCTTTTTTTTTAGCTTTGTTGTGTCTGGTTTAATTCGTTATTTTCTTATTTTACCAGTGCAGTTGAAACTGGTCATATTAATAATATTACACCACATTTTTTAATATTTAAACTTGCTGCACTGTTCTATGGTAAAATGCACGTTAAGCAAGGACACGAACCCAACGGAACAGATTGGCCTGTTACCTACATATTCGTTACCTAGCAACCACCACGTGGCTTTATAATGTTTTATTATGGCCGCTAATCCGGGTCCTTCGGGTAAAAGTGATAAAAATATTAACGAAAATAATGAGGCGGTTGAAAAATTAAACATATTTAGTGAACATTTTGATCCCTTAGCGTTTCTGCATAGTGATAAAGTACAAATTCCAAAGCCAGAGGCCAAGGTTTTTGATAATTTGGCAATGTGGAGCTCGCACTACCAAAGTGGTGGTAATTCCAAAAAACCAAGTAAAAGACGGGAAAAGTCCAGTCAACCCGAGAGAAATTGGTTACCCCATCAGTGTAAGAATTTATTTTTATTAGTATGCCTTAATTTTAATATAAAAAAACAGTATTTACGTATGTTTTTATAAAGTAAGGTTATGTTCTTATGACCTGCTAAATGTACGGTTTGTTATGTTAAGAATGCCATTTTTTAGTCCGATCAAATTAGACAAGAAAATGATAGTTGTGGAAAAATTCGTCTAGATTTATTTTTGTGGCCTGCTAGGTAAACATTTGTATATAAACATTTTTTAAACGTGTCCATTAACTGTATCAGCACCAAATGTCAAAAATTTTATACAGTGGTGAAGGAGAGCAAAAAACAGTATTTTGCAAATATGTCTGAGTCGAGGTTTATATGGTTTGGCAGAAATTATATAAATATAATTGGCAACCAAAAAGTCAATCGGACAGGGTGTTTGAAAAATGCACGGCCAAATTTCAGAAGGTGATTCCTCAGTGAAAAATATGGTAATTGTCTAGAAAGTGGCCGCAACTCCGATTTTGACCAAATTTGGTATACAAGGGTTTCTGTGGGCGCTGATCACGAATATGAAATCCTCTTTTGGCGGAAACGTTTCGTTTTCGAGATATCCATCATCAAAGTTGAAAATCAAACTAACCTCATTTACACTATTCCTCCTTCTTTTTGTACAGAATTCTTGATTTTTACACTAAATTGGAACACAATAGTTAATAAACACCTTTTAAAAACTTGTTTTTATATTTTTTTTATACCTATTTTCATTTAATTGTAAAATTCACTTTCAAACCTGCAACCAGGTATACAATATATACAACATGGCCGCCCCGTTTGAAAGTGATATAATTTAATGAAGAAAAAGGTGTAAAATAAACAAAAAAAGTTTTTAAAAGGTGTTTATAAAATATTGTGTGCCACTTAGTGTAAAAATCAGAATTGTTACAAAAGAAGGGGATATAGTGTAAATGAGGTTAAAGTTTGACTTTCAGAAAGTATGAAATAAGAATAATTTGGCGAAATTTGCAGTTTTTAAGATCTACAGGTTCAAAAACCGTTGATTTAGGTCAAAATAGGTTGGCCATTTGTAAAATTCCAAATTAAAAAAGTTAAAATTTTGTGGTACGTATAAATGCCTAGTTTTTAAGATACAGAGTGTTAAACCTTTATCCAAAATAGGTTTTTGTAAAATTTTATAGAACTTTTTTGTCTTTTCATATTTTTTCCATCTGTTTTTCGAGTACCAAATAATAACCTTAACTCTGGTTTGATAACCTTGCAAATTAATTTTGATTATCTTGCAATAGTTCTGTGGTTGCAATTGAATTTTTTTTTTTTTCAAATGATCAAAGTAGGATAGGAAAAAATATCAAAAGTCAAAAAGTTGTATACAAGTTGTTTAATCTAAAAATATATAAAAATTGCAAAAAAAGTCAGTGGCGTACCTTTTCTCACTATTATTTTCGATAAGGTGTCCGTGAGACGTCACTGGACTTAATAATTTTAATTTAACTAGACCTAAATTAGGTCCTTATTTATAGAAATAACACTAACAAATTTCAAGAAAATCGGCTACAGGGTATTTAAAATAATTACAAAAAACCTATTTTTTTTAAAGTTTAATAACCTGTATCTTAGAAACTATGCATTTTTGGACTCATATTTATATAAACTTTTTTAAATATTTTCAATAAGGAATCATCTTCTGATATTTGGCCATGCATTTTTTGGACATTTTTTGAACGTGTAAATTTACAAAGACTAAATAGGCAGCTATTTTTTATTAGTCAATAATTATAGAAATTGCTAAAATAATTATATCCTACCAAAATTTATCTTTTGGACATTCCACGTCTGATTGTATGTCAGCGTTTCCAAACCTATCGTGCGCGAACCACTGGTGGTACGCACGCGCCATTGTGGTGGTACGCCGGACAAAAACCTGAACGACTTTGGCGCGCCCAGTGTTGCCACATCCGTGGTTGCCAATTATCAGAAATTCAGCACCAATCATCAGATTTTTGCAAAAATTTTAGATAGCTTTAAATGTGCTTCCAATTTTTGTCAATTGTTTTTAAATTTCAAAGAGATTTGACCTATTAAGGCTGGATTTTTTTTTGTCCCAAAGCTAGTTTATTTTTAATATAAGTTTTTAATTTGGTTGAAAAATGCTGGCCTAGTACATGTAAGTAGTAGGTACCATGTGTATCCTTTTTTAGGTAGTAGTTATTTAAAAATAACGTCCGTGGTGGCACTACCGCGTTGTCTAAAAGGTGCTGTGAAATGCAATATTTGCATGTTTCAGTGCTTGGACAACGTTGACGGAACAACTGGGAAGAAATGGGTTAAACACCGGAAAACCCGGCACTCACGGTACTTTGGTACTTAGGTTTATATATGTATATATAATCCGTAGGATATAATATACATATATAATAATCCTTCGTGAGCTGTCATAAAAGATAAAAAAAAAATACCGTCAACGATGTTTAGGTACTAAAACGAGTAATTATTTCAATTAACGGCAGTTCTTAGACAATGCGGTTGAGCCACCATGGGCGTTATCCAAATTACTGCTACCCTTAAACTACCCCCCTTCACCCATTAACATGGGGGTAATAGGGCCAGAGCCGTCGCAATTATTTTAAAAAGTAATTCAATTACAATTACCAATTACTCTTCTAAGTAGTAGTAAATTACGATTACCAATTACTAGCATGTTTGTTAAAAGTAATTCAATTATTAATTAAAACTAAAAGTAATTGAATATTTTAGCAATTACTTTATTTAAATTGCCACATACAGGGTGGTCCACTAAGCGCGCGTCTGTAAATAGTTACTAAACCGTTGAACTTATAAGAAAATTTTCTTAACAAAACTTTTACAATTTTATCTCTGCTACAATCCAAAATTATTTTCTAGTATACAGGGTGCCTCAAAAAAGAGTTATATCAAAAATTATATTTTTCTTAAATGGAATACCCTATGTTTTTATGTGGCAAATGAAGCCTCTGTGGGTTCTGTATTCAACTTTAAATTTGTATGTGGGTCGAATGCAGCGTTGCCAAGCTATGAATTTTTTTTTAAAAGATTAGTCAAAAACATACTTTTTTAAACTGTTATGTCTCCACTGTTTGTTAATTTCGCTGACAAATTTACATGTAATCTAATGTTGACCTACTTAATCCTAAACTTCTTCATTTTTATTTAATTTACCGGGTGTCCAAAATATTTATTCAAACATCTTTATTTTCAATTCTATTTTAATTAATTTTTTAATCAACACCCTGTATATTATTTGCCGTTGAAAAGCTTTAAGTGTGCTCTTTCAGAAAACATTATGTTTGCTGTATCTATCACCTATCGTTTTGAAATATTAACGCTTTTCCGTAAATTTACACTCAAATTAGGAAATATCGTAGGCGGCATTGCTCAAGAAATCGAAACAATTGATACTTGGTGCCATACTAATACTACTCCTTTTGTATAAAAATTTATATTATTTATTAACATTAAATAAAATTATTCAAACACAAGACTAATAAAGGTAACATAAATAAATTTACATAAACCCAATTAATTCATTAAATACTCAAACACTCTACATTTTGCTGTAAACACATATTGAATCTGTCGGCTAGATTTTACATTTTGTAATTAGGGGTTATTGGATGTGCTTTTCTTATTCTTTCTCGCATATTTGTTTGCTGTAGTTGGGGTGTCTTGTAGACAGTTCTTTAATGTACCCCAAGGAAAAAATCAAGTTTTGTCAGATCTGGTGACCTTGGAGGCCGAACGGTCCACTTCTTCCGATCCAACGCCTGGAAATTTTTCATCCAGAGTATTTCGTACTCCAGCACTGAAACGAGCAGGTGTCCCATCTAACTAACCACATACTTCTAATAGTTGTAGTGGTATATTTTCTAGCAGATTATCAAGATCTTTTCATTTAAAAAATTTTAAAAATATTTTCATTAAGTGTCCATCAAAAAATGGTTGGCCTATTATGTGGTTTCCAATTATGCCATCCCAAACATTTATACTCACCTAAGTATGTTCTGGTCAAGGCCTCATATTGGATTAGCATCGTAATGTAAATGTTTTAATCAGTGATGTTCAGTAAATAATACAATGTTAAAATCTCATCTTCCCAATTGACAGCCCCATTAAAATTTATCCTATTTTTAAAGTCTTGTCTTCAGTGCGTTCATTCCAGTATGGTGAAACTTTTATCAAATTCCCTTCACAATTTTGCCCTAAGTTAGAAATCACATGTCGCTGTACTTCTATGGGGTTTCAACAACAGATGACCACGTTAAATTCATTTTCTTCGTTTACCACTGGCTTTATTCTTTCATGCTTTTTCGTCTTAACTATTCCAGTCCTGTCAAATCTATCCATAAATTTTGGAATGATCTTGCATCTGGATGTTTTCTCTCGGGAAAACCTCTCACAGTATACTCGGGAGCCAGAAGAAATTCTTAAAACATTCTCAAAATATAAATAATTTCAATTGATTCTTGCTGTGTATACTTCATTTTATTGCCAAATACTTCTGAATAACGGAAGATAATATGCACAGGATGTAACCAAATGTCACAAGATTATATAAATAATTACTGACATGCCAACAGTATCAATTGTTTCGACTTCTTGAGCCATGCCGCCTAGGATATTTTCCATTTTGAGTGTAAATTTATGGAAAAGCCTTAATATCTCAAAACGATAGTGCGATAGATAAGGTAAACATAATGTTTTCTGAAGAGCACACTTAAAGCTTTCAACGGCAAAATAATATACAGGGTGTTGTATTTAGAAATTTAATTAAAATATAATTGAAAATAGAGATGTTTGAATAAATATTTTGGACACCCTGTATAATTAAATAAAAAATTGAACCTAGTTTAGGATAAAGGATGTCGACATTAGATTACATGTAAATTTGTCAGCGAAATTAACAAACAGTGGCGGAGACATAACAGTTTAAAAAAAGTATGTTTTTGATTGATCTTAAAAAAAAATCATAGCTTGGCAACGCTGCATTCGACCCACATACAAATTTAAAGTTGAATACAGAACCCACAGAGGCTTTATTTGCCATATAAAAACATAGGGTATTCCATTTAAGAAAAATATAATTTTTGATATAACTCTTTTTTGAGGCACCTTGTATACTAGAAAATAATTTTGGATTGTAGCAGAGATGAAATTTTAAAAGTTTTGTTAAGAAAATTTTCTTATAAGTTCAACGGTTAAGTAACTATTTACCGACGCGCGCTTAGTGGACCACCCTGTATATTAAACACGATACACTAAAGAAATAAAATATTTATACTAATATGCATCATACGCGCACGTCACACTATTCAAACTGCTTTCTCGGCAAGTTCAACATTAAATGACTTGAATAAAAATTTCTTTTTATTCTACCCCAACCACCACCGGTTTTTTTTTTCAAAAAAAAAAGTATAAAAACGGTGGCGGTAAGCATCAATCGAAAATACTAAATAGGCGCGGAGGCGGCGTTCGACGGAAAAAGGAATTGAATTTTTCGCAGTAATTCAATTATTTTATAAGTTATCGAATTACTTTCTAAATAATTGAATTACTTGGGATTCGTGACAATCAATTACCAATTACGATTACATTATCCTATTAATTGATAATCCAAATACAGTTACCGTTTTCGGAAAGTAATTGAATTTAAGTAATCTAATTACTGAGAAGTAATTAAATACGATTTTTCAATTATTTTAATTCAATTACCGACAGCTCTGAATAGGGCTAAGAATTAATTTACTACTTGTGAATTGTTTACTGTTAAAATAAATTTTGATTGATAACTCAGCCGATTTCTTGTTACGATTTCGCTCTAATATGATATCGATTGTTGTTTTGCTCGTCACTGGTTAGCGATCGCCGCATAGGAGCACGAAGCGAACCACCGTTTAAGTTTGTTGTAAAAATATTTTAAATTTATCTCCCTTCATATTAGGACTTAGATTATGATACAATATCTACAGTGTCACCAGTAAAATCCGAATCATATGAAATTATTAAAAAGAGTAAAATTTTCTAATAAAAAAATCATAAATAGAATAACATGCCTTAACTTTTATTTAAGTGTTTTCTAGCTAAAAATTTCATCAGCTTCCTATTTTTATGATTTAATTTTCATTTTAAACAGAAAATACCACTTAGAGGTCTAATCTTTTCACGTATTTTAACTGACTTTGTAAATTGACCATGCATCGAAGTTTATTTTAGGTCTTAATAAAAACAAAATCCCTGTTTTGCACTGTTTGTTTGGCTTTCTTTTAAAATGAAAAAGTTGAACTGACTTACACGAAAAACTCCATACTTGGGTAAACCTAAGACTTTTGTATTAGTATGTTTTCGTTGGGATTATTCGCATTGAAATTTTCTAGAAAATGGGACCACTTCGGTCCAGGTCCCAGGGTATAACGAGCTGAGCCTGCTCAGTCCTATTGACCCCTATAAACTTGCAGATCGCCTGCAACAAAAAGGAAAAACTCCCCAAAAAACCCAAAATCAAGAACACTAATTTACGTTTCGATGGCAAGCTGGCCACGGTTGTCAAGATGAAATTAAAAGAAAAATAAAATAGAAATTTAAACTAAATTTTAAAAAATTTTGCTTTAAAAACCTGGGAAATTCTGAAATCTTTTATACTGTTTATGTTGTTTTGTCATAAATGACATATTAGTTTATTTGACTGGTATATTTATTATTTTCAAAAGGAGAAAAAAGGTGGTATGGTGGTGTTAATTTATTTTAAGTTTACCTGAAAGTACTTTAGCATCAAGCATCATCTGGAAAACTTAAAATCAATTAACACACCATACCACCTTTTTTGTCTTTTTGAAAATTATAAATATACCAGTTAAATAAATAAATAAAAATTTTATTTTTCTTTTAATTTCACCTTGACAACGGTGGCCGACTTTTACCGAAAACTAATTGTTTTTTGATTTTTTTTTGTTTTTTTTTTAGGCGATCTCCATATAGGGGTTAAGGCTGAGAAAGCTAAACTCGCTATCCCCCGGGACCTGGCCCAAAATGCCCCATTTTCTGAAAATTTCAAGGCAATAACCCCCAACAAAAAACATATTAATACATAAATCCGCCACAAAACTGTAAACATAGTAACTAAGGCTTTTGTGTTTTCCTCTTTGGTATCAATTTATTACGTCCAGATTTATTTTTAAAAAATCCCTTTTTAATTATCTACTTATCTACTTCTATATCACGCAACGTTGCCAATTTTTCTAAATCATATAGTGGCTGCGAAAGGTCAACGTCTCCTAGACAAGTTCGCTAGCATAGAGAACGTGAATAGAGTATAAGAGATAACAAAATTTAATTTGCCTCGAAAGTTTCTAAGCATTTTTGGAATTTTCCATTTTTTTTTTAGTATTATTTTTTATTATTATGTAACCTTTATATGTACGCAACGCAAATATTGACAGGGCTGTGTGGTTACTGTTAGGATATATTATGCTTTTTTGATGTTCTTTAACTATGTTTTTTAAGTATTGTCTTGTTTGCCCAATATATGTTTTGTGCAATCACGGCCAGTCGATTTTAATATTAAATTTGTTTTTGATTAGGGTTTTCGATTGTAGGTTTAAGTTTTGTAAATAGATTTTTAGAATTGATGTACGGTTTTTCTGCAATTTGTATTTTGTAAGGTTTAAGAACATGTTTAATTTTTTGTGTTATATCAGGGACGTATGGAAGGGAAATATATTTTTATTTTCAGATGTATTTTCACTGTCTTTGTTAGAATTGTAAATTTTATTTATTCGTGCTTTAATGATCAGTTCCAGTAAATTTAGTTGGATAGTTATTATTTTTAGGATTTCCCGAACTTTTTTTAAATTGTTTTGGTCTATGATTTCCACTGGATAACTTTACAGCTCTGTCAACCAATGAATTTACTACACTTCTTTTATACTTAATTGGACATTTTGAATTAAAATTTAAATATCTACAGACCATACCTGTTTTGTAAACCAATTTGTTTATTTTTCCATCATCTTGGTAATGTATAGTAAGATCTAGAAAATTTATTGATTTATTGTTTTCTGTTTCATGTGTGAACTGTATTTTAGGATGAAAAGAGTTAAATTTGTTTAATGTATATTGAAGTTTATTTTGTGGAATACAGAATGCAATCATCAGCAAAACGTTTGAAGAAGTGTGGCTTAATTATAAGCCACTTCTTCAAACGTTTTATTGATGATTACGTCTTTGACCCACAAAATAAACTTCAGCTCTACATTAAATAAATTTAACTCTTTCATCACAAACATTCCCTGAGCAGAAAACAATAAATCGATAAATTTTAATCACATACATTACCAGATGATGAATAAAGACAAGTGACAAAACAGGTAATGATCTGGTGAATATCCCCAAATTTTAATTCAAATGATCCAGTAAGCAAAAGAAGTGGCTCGTGGTTGGCTATGGCAGTGAAATAAAACAATTTAAAGAGTCAAAATCTAGTAATAACTATCAATAAATTTACTGAACCGATCGTTAAAGCACGATAAATAAATTTGGTGCACAAGGTGAATAACCACATCTGAAAATAAAATGTACGTCCCCTGATATAACACAAAAAATCAAATGTATTCTTAAAACACAAGCTATCTATTTAAGTCAAACCTACAATCGAAAAACTAATCAAACAGATTTAATATACCAAAATGTTTAAATGTTGCGTGGGCAAACAGACAATACTTAAAAAGCAGTTAAAGGAGCATCCAAAAAGCATATCAACAACGATATTCAACCTAATCATGCCTTCCATGTGACTTTGACGTGTTGTATTTTGAAAGTGGCAAGGAACGATGTGATTCACGTGCGCAATACCGAACAGGCACGGAAGAGTCTAAGCTCCGTGTTGCAATGAAAATGAAAGGAAAAAACCCAATTTGCACTAATTCTGTATAAACAGGTAATGCAAGTAATTCAGTATTGGCTAAAAATGTAGTGAAATGATTCTTTAGTGCTATGACTACAATATGGTGTGAAATCCACTTTACAAGAATATATCTGTCATACTTTTCTCAAAATTCATCATGTTGGTAAACTGCAACAATAGAAAAATTTACGATGATGAGTTTGTATTTTGTTAAAATGACCAAACCCCCAAAAAACTAGTAATCTTTTTTATCTAATGTTTTTGTCGATAAAAAATAATAAAATATTAAATAATCACAACTCATCGCTAGAAATTCTTTGATATGAGTGGGTTTGATTTTTACAGAGATCAGTGGCATGAGCTAGCAACACCTGTTTGTGGCATTTAGACTCTGCCACCAATAGGCCCTTTGTATAAAGTTTATTTTGAGTTTAAAACACATTAAACGTCTTTCTTTGCCTATTAAAAAAACATCTCCCAAAGATCTTTTCTCAAAAAAATAGTGTTGACGTAATTCCGATTTAAAGTTCACGTCTGGCCCTTTAAATTTGTCGTCAGACCAAAACGCGTTCTGACGTGTTTCAATATTAGTTTATATTTTGGCTTCATTAAAATATTTCATTCAGAAATCCATCGCGTTCCGTTAATCGGTTTAATGTCAATTATACGGTCAAAATCCATCGCAATTACCGAAAAAAAACATTGCACAAAAAACAGGTTGAATTTTTAAAGTCTGTTCATTATCATGATTACCGATTTATTTGAACTAATACAATTAGACTGTCTGTCAGTCCACCGTACAAAAAAAGGTCCAATCGTACCCAGTATGTAAATAGTGAATAGTGACTAATCGTTTATTAATAGGTTTTACAGAATGACTGCACTTATACCTAAAGTCCAAAATTTCTGTCAGTGACTCATTTAATACCGGCCACCCAACCGACGAAGCGGCTGAATAAAATCTAACGTTAGTAAATGGTTTAAATGATATACTTTTCCGCTCAAATAACAGTGAACCGGCCCAAAGTTTCATCGCCACGTTGTCATATTTCGCAGAATAAATCGCAATGATGTTCACTTAAAATAGCACGCCAATGTATTGAAATCATTGTTATCGGGAAGACAATAAAAAGAAAGTGGCAACGCATTCCTTAGTTTACAACTTGAAGAGACTTGAAAATAAAGCGTATCGACAGGGTTTTCGTGCTGTTCGATGATTTTATTTAGTTATTATTGATTATGGACAGATTTTGTAAGTTTAAATTTTAATTTGCTATCCAGGGTATTTTCTAAATATTATAAATTTCTAATAATTGTAGTATATAGATATTGTTTGTGCCAATTTTATAATAGTTTATCTTATTTAGTGTATACAGTTGTATATAAAGATTTAAGTGTTAAGTGCTTTTAATTCGGTAAACTATGAATGTTAATCAACCTTTAACTAGTTATCCTTACAAAAAGAAACTCAGTTAACGTTAAAGAACGAATAATGGTTAAAAATGTTTACCATGGAATTCCGGGAACGAGAAATCCAAGAACTAACCACTTTGGATGCTGCAGAGATATGTGCAACTTTAACAAAGTTCGTTCACGTACGGTATTCAAAAGTTTTAAAAGACCAAAAAAATCAATATTAGTAATTATGCGGATACTGGAAAATGCGATTTTTCGCTATTTTTTTGCACACTTTTACTTTGATTGTTAAACATGAATCAGAAGCTGTTTTTTGGCTGCCTCTTATAGTATTTAAAAAAAAATAATTGAATTGTTTAATTCCATTGTACGACATATTCCTTTAAATTCTGTCATTTGCACGAAAACATATTTAAAAACTCATACTATGTTAATATTAAAAAAAAAAAAAACACTTAAAAAGTAGGAAAAAACCTTAATTTTCAATAAAAAGTAGGTAAAACGTTTGCATCCGAATTCAACTCGAAATTCTAAAGATTTTGACCTGTTACCAGGTTGTAATAGTTTTCTTTATGACATTTTTATAAGGTATGCGAACCTTGCTTCGCTCGACCCGCAATGTTTGATCAAAAATATTCTCGATATGGGGAAATCTAAATATGGAACACGAAAAGACCCGAAATAGTTGTTGGATTCTACAGCTGATGATCTCGAGCTTTCGTGTTCCTTATACGTAGATATTTTGATGAAGCAATGCTGATATTGAATATCGTATTTAATATTGAGATTGCAAGATCGGTGGTAAATTGGCAAGTCGGTGTAACTTGAATTGTCTATCGTTCTGCTTTTACATCTTTTTTAATTTATGTTAAGACTAAAATTTTATTATTTTTTCCATGTAGCCAAATAAAATCAGAGAAGGTAAAATTAAAGTAAAAAATGTATTTTTTTTTTTGGAAAAATTATTCTATGACCTCAAAATAGGAGGTGTGCAAAATTAAGCAAAAAAATTACATTTTTCATTAATCCGAATAATACCAAAATATTATAGGCTTGTTACTAATTTAAAGGGTTGATGAAAATGTGAGAAAATAACGTTTGCTTGTAAAAATATTTTTATGTTTTGACGAAATTTTATCATTTATTTTCTAAAATGCGTACGCCACTGGAATTGATGCCCCTGACCCCACACAACCCGGGGCTTTCTTAAAGCGAGCGATGCGTCATTGACAGAAATTTTGGACTTGAAGTTTAGTTCTAGTTAGACCAAGAAAGTGCAAAAAATAGCTACCTTGGAACAATTTATACTTAATATGCAATTTGAACCAAACGAAATTTGATGAAAAAAAAATTATGGCGAAAAGTTATCGGAATACCTGTAGGTCTGTCCTTTTGTCGTCCTAAGGGCCAAGCTTGTCTTTGGCTTTTGTTAAAAAATAATAGTTTTGGAACAGTTGTACTTAGTATGCTAAGTTAAAGTTTTCGAGAGGTTATTTATCGCGTGTATATCGATAAGATGGCATACTGAGAATAATTGTTTTAAGGTGGCTATTTTTGCCCTTGATAGGTCTATTTTATATTGAATTAACCGCAGTTATCCTGTAAAACCTGGCCCTTTGTTTATACGGTGGGCTGACGGTTTAAATACTTTTTTTTATCGTAACAATAGTTACTGACTCTTTGAGTCAATGCAATAGGTTTTTGGTTAATGTGTTTTTTTTAAACGAGAATAAACATATCTTAGTATTCTACTTTTTAAATAAAAATGAGAATGGCAATTATCTCCTGATTAAAAATCAAAAGTCTTTCAATATCTCTGCTCTTATCAGAGATGTAATGTTGAAGCAGTCCCGGTGGCCTCCGTCGATCAGGCATTGCGAATATGTATGGTTTAGCAGCTTGTGACGTAGATACCAAAATAATATTTTGGAAAAATGATATTTAGGTATAAAGAGTTATTTTTGGCCAATAAAAAAAGGAGCCTTATTGGGCGCAATTGTAACATACATTATTATCTTTATATGCAGTAATAAGTACTCTGTTTTTATGAACTCGGTGGATTGGAATCTACGATCGACGACGCTATCCGAGTCTAGGCTATGTGTTGTTTTTTAAATTACATATGTTAAATAATTTGTTACTTAAAGGCTTAAAGCCGATAATACGCGATTAAAAAATGAGTATGTTGGTTGTGTCATTATTAATTTCATAAAAGAAATTAAAAAAAGTGAAAAACTTAATATATTATGCTATGGACCAAGTAAAAGCATTTAAGATTTAAGCTCAAAAATTTAAAAAAAAAATCAATACTTACTACTAGAATTCACGACACAGAGGTCTCAGAATACACAGACTCGGTGTTCTATTCATAGGTCATTCCATCGACCACCGGCACCACAGCTCGGCTATTGGGATATAAGGACAAAAAAGGCAGATATAAAAGAGGGTTTAGCCACAGGGTACACGTGCTACAATTTACGCAAAGCAGAGTCGTCTAATGGTGAGACTTCCAATATTAAAAATAAAAAATATTGATTTTTAAGGTCAAGCAACATACGACCTGTAATAAGCTGGTGTTAGAGACGAATCTATGTTGCCAAACGTATATCCATGATAATGAATTGGACCTTATTTAAAAATTAAAAATCGTCTTTAAAAGGACGAATAGGAAAAAGTAATTAGGGACGACCTTTACTCATCCGCCAACCGGATATAAATTATTTTTTATCAAATATATTATTTAAACAAATGCATTGCGAATGGGTTGTAAGTAGTGTCCGACCGCAAGTTCGGTTTCGGCCGAGTTTCGGCCAAAAATCAAGTTTCGGCGACAGTTTCGGTTTCGGCCAAAATTGGCCGAAACTTTTGCAGTATCGGAGTATCGGAGGTATCTTTGTTAGTTCTAAATGTGTCATTTGATTATCTTTGTTGAGACTGGAACTAAGGGCAAATAGTAATTTTAGTAATTATTATTTTTTTATAAGAGGTACCTAAAAGATAAAATTAAAATAAATGATTACAACAAAATTAATATACTGTGTTTCCATTTCATGTCCTAATTAATGCTGAATAATGGGTATAATGCACCAAATTTCAGTATTTTAAGGAATTTTATACTTGACCATGTGAGTTTCGGTTTCGGCCGGAAAACCAGTTTCGGTCGGACTCTAGTTGCAAGGCTATGATTAACTAAAAAAAATTTTTTGAAATTTTTTTTATACTTACTTCCTGCATAATTTTAATCCTTTTTTTATTTCACGTGACAGTATATATATATATATATATATATATATATATATATATATATATATATATATATATATATATATATATATATATATATTTGTCATAAGCGTATTGAATAATCCGGCTTTTTGCAAAAAAGACTAAGGTGTTTTTGCAAAATGACTAACCAGAGCTGGGCGGATTAAAAAGTAATTAATTTTTTAAATGACAAAACATTAAATTTAGTCATTTTAAATAATTTGTCTTTCCCAAAATTTAAGTTAGAATAAACAATTTATCAGCGGTATAATTTTTTTACTGATTTTGATATTGTCCTTAAAAGTAAGGTCATCCATTATTTTTTACTTTAAAAAGGTAATAAAACAGAAACAAGTGTCTTGGTTAATCTCGTACAATAACAAATAATGCATACATTTTACGTTAGAAAATCCGCGTAAACGTAGGTTCAACATTTTGTGAAATCTGACTAGTCATTTTTTATTAAAAAATTACATAGTTGTTCAATCCGCCTAGCTCTAGTTAGTCATTTTGCAAAACGCCTGAAAATAGCCAAGCTCGTTGCAGAAATGTATTAAATTGTTCAAAACGCCGGCATTTTGGAAAACACCTAGTCTTTTTGCAAAAAGCAGGATTATTCAATATGCCTGCGACATATATACCACTAAAATTTGTTTGCTTCCAATTTTATGTAGAAAGCATTTGGAAATTTTTAAAATTTAAAATAAAAAAATATATTAAAAATTTTATTTATGAAACTGAAGATAGAAAAATTGGTGGTAGAATATGCTGTATTTCTTTTTGTGAAAAAAAAGTGTAATTATTGGAATATCCTCGTTATTTTTTTAAAAATACAGTTTACTACTTTCTTACTGTAAAATTAAAGAATATATGTATAGGGCGAAATTCATTTTTTAATTTTTAGACCTCCCTCGTATTTCAGTTACCTTGTAATTACAACAAAAGTAAAACCTGATATTAGTAGGCATTTTTACGTAGAATCCAATGATGTAGTTAGATTTTATTTTAAATCTAATATTTTTCGAAATATGGACCAAACATTGAATTTCGCATAGTTGGCCGTGATATAAAGACTTTATAAACAATGAATAAAGATAGCCGTCAGTCATTAATATTTTTTTACAGCAATATCTGGCACCCATGGCCACATAAGGTGGCCTGCAAGGTCACCAGATTTATCAATTCGGGATTTTTTCTTTTGGGGTTATTTGGAAAATAAAATATATACTACTGAACATCATACAATTTAAGAACCTCAGAATGCCACAAAACAAGAATTTAGTAGTTTGGAAGGGAATTAATATTAATAAATGCAATTACGCAGAATTAGATAGTGTCAGATTAATGCATAAAACATAATTGACTACAGTTTGAACAATATTTTTAACAACTAAATAAGTAACTAGGTTTCGTACTTTAATTTTTTAGGGTAAGATCTTAAAGTTAATAGAAAAATGTAATACTATTAAAAATAGGATTTAGGCATAGACTAAATTTTTTTTAAGAGAGTTAGATTTAAGCTACTTGTAATTAAAAATAGGTAGTTTTAGTTATAGCTGTAGAATTTCCTCTATAGATGGCGAATATTGTAGTTGTTAAAATAAAACAAATAAATGTATAAAAATATAGAACCAGGGCTGGGATTCTGTAAAAATATAAGGAAAGAGAATGTCAAAATAGGGATTACATGTCCTTGTTGCCCTTAAAGGTAACTAATAAGTTTGTCACTGTCTTGAAAGAGATAAAGAAAAGGAATGTCAAAAAAGTTGCTTACAGAATCGGGCCTCAGTTTTTTTACTAAATACTTCTTTAGTAGAGATTATATAAACATGGCTTTCTATGCAAATTTAAAGTTTAAATTTTAAATTTCAATTTAGGAACAAAAAATGTAAAAAAAAACTATTAGGTATTAAATATTTTAATGATTTAAAAACATACAGGGCGTTTCTTCAAAAAAAATATATGTTTGGTTCGTATCTGAAAAAATTACACCACTGGATTCTACGTAAAAATGCTTACTATTACCAGTTTTTACTTTTGTTGTAAATTACAAGATAACTGAAATACGAGGGGGGGTCCGAAAATGGAAAAAACATCTGTATGTCAAAAACAAAGAGAGCCATCAAAAATCATTTAGTGTCATCTTTGGTTTAATCAAAAAGTAAGGGTACCTTTCGAAAAGCACACATCTATATCTAATAATAACCGAGATACCCTGCAATTTCCACAAAATCCAGGCACCTTGTACAAGCAAAAGTATTTACTATGGTTTTATCCTATTGTTTATGTACATACACAAGCAAACAGTTTTTTATTTGAAAAATGCCTTTTATGTAAAAATTTCTTATTAGCAAAGTGACCGAAATTTTATAAGCTGGTGAATTAAGTTTGCCTCCTTTAAAAAGTTACATGGAGCAATATTAGTGAACATCCGCGCCTCAAATGACGCTTCGGGAGTCGGGAGTCTATTTCAAAAAGTCATGTGGTTAGTGTGCCGTTGCCAGTGTTGGCAAATATTCTGGTTTACATTGTTGTTAATCAGTTTTAATGTAAATAAAAGCATTTATATTCTTATACGTCCTTGTAAGCGTGATTTGTTAGTAACGATTGTAAGCTCAAAGACGAGAGAAACGACTCTTATAAAAAATAATGACCACTTAGTATAGTCTGTCTCAAAGTATACCGTGTTAGCTCTTGCCTTCATTTATTTATGGATTATACCCGCCGACAGCAATAAAACTGCAGATCGGTAGGTATTAAAGGACAGAACATTAGGGACAGATATTAATAATATAAAGATTTATAATTTATTGTTTATTTAGGTAAGTATAATCTAAAAATTACATTAAGATATTAAATATATGCAAAGTTTTAATAAATTTATAACTGCATTATCTATACATAATTACATTTTTGATCTAAATATCTAAATCTAATTCTGTTTTACTATCAGAGTCATCATTGAGATTAATTACAATAGGATTTATGTTGTTTTGGATAGAAATGTAAGAGTCCTCAATTTTTATAATGTGCTGTAGTGAATTTTTCCAGCTCTCAACTGGTATGTTAGTAATTACATTTTTTATCAAATTTATAACACTGGGACTTAAAGTAAGTGTAACATTTTCTGCTCTGATCTTTGATTTTACTTGGTTCCACAAATGCTCTATGGGGTTAAACATACAGTGATACGGAGGAAGCCGTAAGACAGTATGCTCAGCCTGTTGAGCCAAATTATCACATACATATTGTTTTTTAATTGCATATGAATTAAGGACTTCCAAAAGTTGCGTTTTTTTGGAACTGAATTCAAAATAAATATCATTTTCTAACAAATATTCCTGGATTTCAGTTTTTGAACTTGATGAAGATGGTACTTTGTGTAGCAGACGGCTGTGGTAGCTTGCGTTATCCATGACAATAACACTGTTGTTTGGAATATTTTTTAAAAGATAATTTTGAAACCAGTTTTCAAAAAGTTCTGCACTTGTATCCTCATGATAATCCAAGCTGGAATCCTTAATATTCTTTGCAGACAACAGCAAGCAGTTTGGGACAAATCCGTCTTCTGAACCAGCGTGTATTATGGTAATGCGTTTTCCTTTATTTAATGGTGCATTCGTCTGACAGTTTTGACTGGAATCAACCCATCCTTTGGATACTGTGTCGTGTGTATCAAGGTAAATTATGGATCTGTTTTCTAACCTATATCTTTTAATTTCTTAAAGGTAATTAAATCTCCAAGTGCGTAATCTGTGCGATTCCATTATTACTTCTCTTTTGTCTATTTTGCGGTATTTAAATCCCATTTTATAAACAACTCTATGGAGGGTGGCACGGCTAATATTTATATTGGTTTCGTCTTCGTTTATCTTCTTTTTTAGTTTATCCAAGTAGGAATAACTCCGCTTTCATCAAGACAATATATTTTCTTTCTTATTAGGTCCTGATCACTATTGTCTATACGGTGAGATTGAAAATCACTACGTTTTTTTCTTTTGTTCAATTCTTTAATAATAATAATATCCCTTATCGATGATATTGGAGTTTTTGTAAGTAGACAGGTTTCTTTTAAAGCTTCTTGTTTAATTAGACCTCTACTGATTAAAGTTTCATACACATTTTTCACAACCTGTTTTGCATCTAATGACAAATAATTTCGACGCGACATAGTTATATTCTCGTAAAACAACTTTTTCGAAACGCACAGTAAAAACGGTTATTCACACTGCCACTAAAATATTAGCCAAAATATTTATATGCCTAATGGTTAATACTCAAGAAATACCTGGCCCACCCCTGCCCTTATGAACAAATGGGTTTACCCAATAACAATAGGTAATAAAATCGTTAAAGGTTTATTGTGGTATGGTCCGTCAAAAGCCATAACGATATACTTTGAGACAGACTATACCGCTTACTATTGTAACTAGTATTTAATTATTTTACATCTCTGTGTACATTTTATATAAAGAAAAAAAAATAATCGAGACCATTTTTTGCTTCTTGTAGTCCTACGTATATTTCCTTTTGAGTTTTCGTGTTATTTCTTCGTCTGTTATATATAAGTATCTTTTTCCGAACACCTGGTATATAAATAGAAAGAATCTTCTCTTCACCTAAGAAAGTAGGCCAAATAGTGGGCGCAAACATCTTGCCGGCGCTAAATTTAGACCATTTTTAGCATCGCGCACCTAAAAGTCAATGTCCTCGGGCCGTAGACAGAGACACGCGACAAAATCTGTTTTGATTCTTGCGTAATCACTGTTATGTGTATATTTAGATTCAGATATAATCTATTCTTTTTAATTTTGCTTTTATACCGGCTATTTGTTGATTGTTTTGTCTATTTTTTAATATAACATCTTACAATAACCTAAAAAACCTATTTGAATGTTTATTCAAATTATTATTCGTAGTCGTAGTTAACAAATAGAAAAAAAGGTACTTAGTTTTTACCATAAGCAAAGTTTAGAGAATTATCATGTAAGTTAAGTCACTGGGGCGGGGCAACGATTCAACGTCGGCTGCTGTCTGCAGTGCCCAGTGCATACGCTGTTCTGTTTGCGAATGTAGACTAACGATAGTGGTCCATGCTGTGTTGGAACTGTTTTTAATTCTTTTGATCTTTTTCGATTGCGTCGGCTGATCTTCTTCTTCTTTTAGCTTTTCTCAATCCAACTTTGGACATAGGCCTCTCGTAACTGTTTCCATCGATTTCTGTTTTGAGCGGTTTGTTTCCACTTTAATCCACCTATTCTCTTAAGATCGTCGCCCCACCTCATAGGAGGTCGTCCTCTTGTCCGATGTCCAAGCCACGGTCTCCAATTCTGGATAATGGTATTCCATCTTTCGTCGCCTTGTCTTGCATTATGCCCTGCAAAGCTCCATTTCATTTTTGCTATGTATGTCGGACATCTTGGACTTTTGTTTTACTTCTAATCCATTCATTTGTTTTCTTATCGATTAGTCTGATTCCTAGCATGGATCTTTCCATAGATCTTTGTGTTTTTATAATTTTTTCCATGTTTGCTTTAGTAAGTGTCCACGTTTGGCAGCCATATGTGAAAACTGGAATAATACACTGGTTAAACACCTTGGTTTTTAAGTACTGTGTCATCTTGGGGCTCTTAAGTATCCATTGTAGTTTGCCAAAACCTGCCCACGCTAATCGCGTTCTTCTAGCAATTTCAGCTGTTTGGTTTTCTTTACTAAGATTTATCATTTGTCCCAAGTATATGTACTCGCTGACCCTCTCCAAGATACAGTTATTTATGCTTATGCTTCTCGTATATTTTGTGTTTGTCATTATTTTGGTCTTTTGGTGGTTCATTTTGAGTCATATCTTTTCCGAGGCTTCCGCCAGTTGTTCTGTCACAGTTTGTAGTTCTTCAAATGTTGTGGTGATTAGTATGATATCGTCTACAAACCTAAGATGGGTAAGTTTTTTTCCGTTGATATTTATGCCATAATCCTTCCAATCTAACGATCTGAACGCATCCTCTAACGCCATTGTGAAGAGCTTTGGTGATATAATGTCACCCTGTCAGACCCCTCTTTTAATAGGTATGGCTTTTGTTTGTTCCTGCAGATTGATTGTCATTGTTGCATTTTTGTATATGTTGTGTATAAGCTGTCTATAGCGGGAGTCTATTCTGCAGTTGTTCATCGCTTCCTCTATTGCCCATAGTTCTACGCTATCAAATGCCTTTTCGTAGTTAATAAAGGCAAATAATAAAGACAAATGGTATTCGTTTGCCTTTTCTATCAAGGTTTTTACAGTAAGTAGATGATCTGAAGTGCTATATCTCTTTCTGAATCCAGTCTGCTCAACTGGTTGATATGCATCCATCTTATGTGTTAAGCTGTTTGTGATAATCCTCATAAACAGCTTGTACACCTGTGACAGTAAGGATATGGGTCTGTAGTTATTTATGTTACTTTTATCTTCTTTTCTAAATAGGAGGACGACCATATTTTCATTCCAGTCTTCGGGTCTCTCAGCTTTGTGTAAGCATTTTTAACTTCAAATACACTTAAAAATTACGAGGTTTTCATAGATCAAATAAGAAAAATCATATTAATAGAAACAGAGAATTTTTCTGGTCTTTTGACAAAACATCACATACTACTGTTATACAGGGTTCCCCATAATAGACTACCTCTTTTGATGATTAAATAAATTCTATAAGAGATAAGTTAATTCCTTTCTTTTTTATATAATATCTACTATGGCCTTTGGGATTTGAATCAACAAATTTTTAATCCAGTAGGCACCTGACACAAAACTAGGAAAAATTGATTTTCGTAAAAGTTCATTTTTCTAATAAAGCATCATTAGGTTTGAACACATAAGTTAATGTTTAGTTTTAATTCTCATGGATTATTCAGTTCAACAACGAGTTTTTTGCGTAAAAACATAAAGAGTAACTTAATAGAAGAATGAAGCGACAGTACATACCACTAAAAACTCTAAAAGAGTTCTCCGGAAGTGTTTAATGGCCGACTCATTTCACTATTTGGGAATTTAAATTGGCTTTTAAGGTCCCCGGACTTAACTGCACCAGACTTTTTTCTGTGGGGCTATTTAAAGTCAAAAGTTTTTGCAACTCGTCCAGAAAACACCCAAGATCTTTAAGTCCGAATTCCTGAAAAGGTCCGGTGAATAGATCAGGTTTTCCTTCATCGTGTCATGAATCATTTCTTGTCAAATCTTGAAAAGAGCATTGATGTTAATGGCACTTACTTAAAAGACGTTATTTTTAAAAGTTTTGGATAAGTTGTATGTTATAGTAAATCCCAAAGAGTGAATTGTAATTAAGTGTAATAAAATGTTGGTTTTATTAAGTTTTAACAATTTTACTGAGCAATTAAAATGGGTAGTCTATTATGGAAAACCCTGTATTACTTCTTTGCCTCCGCTACCTTCCAAGCAGTGCAGCCAGATTGTGGAAAAAAAGTACTCCCTCCACCCAACACGCTAGCGACGCACACAATGTGATGCCGAAGTCTTACCCCAGATAAGGAGAAGTTTTCTCCTACCACGCGACGCGGAGAGTAACACACACAATTCTTGCCTATGTCCATGACAGGAGAAATCTTCCCCTTAAGCATCGCTCGGCTCCTTTCGGTGTCCCGATCAGGAGGAACTGGAAGGAGTACTTTTTTACACAATCTAGCTGCACTGCCTCCAAGACGAAGCTGAATTTACCTCTATTGGGAAAGTCAAACTCTTTGCTAAATATTTTGCTGCCAATTTTACCATTGTTCCTCTAATTAAATTTTCTTTTCTCAAAGTGGCTTCTGTTTCTTATAAAATGTCTGAAATCGTATTTAAGTCAAGCATATCAAATGTACTCTTTCTTCTCTGAATAACAAGAACTTCTTGTTATTACTTGCATACCAGCAATTCTTTTAAATGAGCTTCAAGTCGTGGGATAACATGCTGGATTAACCTTTTCCATATTTTATCTGTTATGAAAACAAGCCGTTAAGTGTTCCTACCTTGTAAAGAACGGATTCCTGACGACGCCCCGTGTACTCGAAGGTGAAACATTGAAAAATTATTTAGTTTTAAGAATTTAAAAGTTAGATTTAAATTTTCCAAATAAAAATATCTACAACTAGTTTTTAAGGGATACCCACATTTTGTTGTATTTTTTTATTTTTCAGTACCGATTCAATCAAAAAAAGAAACACGTATAGGAAAAAACGTTTTCACAAGGATGAATACGGTACAAGGTCCCCTAGCTTTATTAAGGAAGTACGTTGAAGAAAAAACAAGGATCAAGGTAAGAGGAGAAATTTTGCATTGTTTCTTTATTAGGGAGATCTTAAAAAATTCCTTATTAATACTAAGAACTACAGACGAATTACGCAGGGTTAAGAATCAGTCATTACTTTTAATAACAATTACATCTAAATTATGTAATCTATATAGTTAAATTCACATAATTTAATCTTTTGTTGGTTTTAACTTAAAAATTATAGTAAATAATTTTTTGACAATTAATTTTTTATTCATAAAAAATTTCTGTACTGGGTGTTTCCAATTTTTTTCTAAGGTAAAAAAAATATTTTGTTTGTTGGTATTTGACATACTTAGGTATGCATTGTTTGATCTGTTAAATTGTTTTGTATCACTTCTTGCCACCATCATCCTAAATTAAAACAAGAGCCTAAGGAGTGAAAGTAAACGAATTAGGGTTCAGAAATTGGCCAAGATGGCGTTAACATTACCTTTTTTGGGTTGAAAAAGGAATTTTGTTCGTTAACGCAAAAAAAACAGTAAACTCAGACTATAAGTGTAACTTTTTGGACCTGCTTGATGAGAAAATTCGCCAGAAAAGATCTGGTTTACAAAAGAAATAAGCAGTAGGACCATCACTGATAAAGTTGTGCTTATCTATACGGATTGCAGACAAACACTACTAGCCTTAAGGAGACCATGCTACACCTCGGGTCTATAGTACTAGAATGTCACCGTGCCATTGTGGACGCTTTCAGCAGGAATGTGGTCATCCTTTGCTGGACCAAAGGACACGCTCACTTCAAAGGCAACCGAATCGGTGAGTTGTTTTCCAGGAAGGCTGCCGGAACCAAACCTTTTGGACCCGAACCTTTCGTAGGACTGCCGAAGCACCTCTTTAGAATGGGTATAAATGACACACCTTTGTGTAGAGGCTGTAAACAGGAAGATGAGACGGTGGAACACATCCTTTGTGACTGCCCTGCACTCTCGCCCAAAAAAGATCCATGCTGGGCGGTATTGGCTTTCCTTGGCCGACATTAAGGAGATTCCTCTCGGCGACGTCGTCACCTACTTTAAATCAGTAGGATGGGTGACGTACTGAGTAAGGAGTTCCCTTTAGGGGGTAGCACAACGGGCCTACTAAAGCCTAGGTGCTGAGATGTTCATCAACCTCCTCACTTTCAGATTCAGGTAGTACTGCATTAAAACGCTTGAATAAGTACTTTTATTTAACCCCGTTGCCTAATGAAGTTCATCGTTTTTGATATAAAGAACCCTTAGTAAGAGCAATAATTATAACAGGGACGATTGTAGTACCAAAAAGCATATAATAACACTTGTATTATTTTGACGTTTGAACACCCTGTGTATTCAAATAAATACATAGCATTGGTATTACACCTGAAAAAAAAAACAATTAACCTTACGCAGACGTATGATTTTATTTTCCTCATTGGATACCATTCATTGAAGGTCGTTAATTGATTTTTTTAATGACTAAGTTTATTCCGAAGAGCTTAAAGCGGTTTTTACCGGATTCTGTAACGACGCGTTATTTATTGCTTAACGGCAATATTTTATGCGTTAATAAAATTTAGCTCTTACAGTAGTAAACGAGATTTCAGCAATTTAAAAATATGTTTTTATCTTTATGACAGCCCACGAAAGCTTGTATGGAGCTAGGTAAAGTGGGTACCGGGTTTTAGAATTTATCCAATTTTATCCTCGACAAAAACGCGATAGTGCCACGACGGACGTTAGACAAATAACTAGATTGTCGTAATATGCACATAGTTTTTAATATTCCGATAGAAAGAAATCGATTGGTGTAATGTCTGGAGAGCTGGCTGGCCAAAGTATCAAATAATTTGAAAGATTTACACAACTAAGAGTAAATTATTATGTTAAGGATAATTATTTATTTAAAACTAAACTTCTTAAATTTATCCAATAAGTTCTTTCAGCACAAGCCTATTTGAATTTTTTGGTAAATTCAATAAAAAAGTAAACGGAAAATTGTTCTTCAAACCTTTTAGGAGCAGCGAGTTCTTGGACAATGTGTTAATTTCCTTGAAACTACATTAATTTGTCTAAAACTATTGCTTGAATTTATATGATCCTGCACTCAAACGCTGATTTTGTAAACATCTGTCAATGGATTAGCATAACGTAACCTGGAAAGGTGGAAAATTGACGAATAGAAGAAGCTTTTGTGTGTTTCTTAAATTATATTAGTTGCAATGGTTGGTAGTTTTTTTATTCTGTGTTTATGGAAATAATGAGACCACAGTGGACAAAAAAGTGATTACAAAAAAAACCGAGATGGGTGCATTAGCTCTTCTATTTAGGGAAGAGAGAAAACATTACTGATCGACATATGTTAGTTTTATTGGGGGCATATATTTATGGATAATAATTTATTTAGTGTAAATCTTAAATGTTTTAAGACATGTTTCCTAAAAGTTATTAAATAGCTTAATATTTAATTGCTGATGTATTTAGAATATAAAATTCTAAAAGTAAGGCTATGTTTTTAGGATAAACAGACATTACCGACCCTGTAAATTGTTTTGTATCTTTGATTCTTTCGCATATCCTTAATTTTCTTGGTTAAAATATAGGACATAATTAGTATTTTTATTGCGAAAATTTTAGTTAGAATTATTAAACGGGTAAACAAAAAATATTCTGCACAATGACAGAAATCATTTTCGAAATAATTCTCATATGTGTAAAACGGCTCTTAAAAACAAAATTTTATAAAATTTTGGAGTTTATTGTATCATTTAAAAAAATGAACAAAAACAAACGGTGTTGAGTCACCATATAAAAAAATTGTCTACGGAACAAACCTAGCCAAGTGTTTAGAAGTTGTTTGTTAATTTACTAACGTTATTACTATTATAATGAAAAAATAGTAAAGTCTAGTAGTTTTCATTGAAATTCTATATATGGAAGTAACATATAGATCTAAATGTTATTTTTAGAACAAAAATGTTTAATGTCTTCTTTGTTCCTGTGATCGTTGCAATAATATTTATAACTTGTCTCGTGTAAGCAATATTTAAAATGTCAGGTTAAAATATACAGCATGTCCGCTATTCTTATTAAAAAGCTTTTTCAAACGTAAATGTAAATGGTATTTTTGACAGTGCGCCTGCGTGTTTTGATTCGTGACCTTGCGTATACTTACGTACACGAACTATGGAAAAATCGAATATCCAAAATCAGGGCCGGATTTAACTTTTTGCCGCCCATAGGCTAATATATTTTTGCCGCCCTAATATGATAATATTGTTTGGATATCGGAACGAAAAATTTAGCATTAAAAGAATGTAAACTTCACTAGTAATTCTATAACATTTAATAAACAAATTTAACAAAAGTAAATCGTACAGAAAATTAAATAACAATTCTTTAAAACAAACAAACTTCATAATATAAAATCAAAACATAAATTAAAATGCTAAAACAAATAAGTCTCCTTTTAAACTAGGTATTATTTAATTATATGCAAAACCCTATACTAACATTTTTCTTTGAACCTTTTTTTCTGCAAAATAATTAATTATATCATTAAAAATAACGTTTTTCTTTTAATTAATCATAAATTTTCCGCCCATAACATTTGCCGCCCTAGGCTTCAGCCTACTCAGCCTTTGCATAAATCCACCCCTGTCCAAAATGATGCCGAAAGGCGCCGATGTCAGACGAAAATCTATTTTTGACAGTTTTTCTTCTATCTATAACAAAAATATATAATCTTTTTTTACAGAAAATATACAGGATGACAATTTAAAAACTTTTAATACGTGTCGTCATCAGTATCGTAAAATAAAATAGTTGGAAAATTGTTATTTGGAAAAAATGTTATACAAGAAGGACAAACTAGAACCATTATACTTCATTTAAGTTTAAAATTTTATGACATCACGCTTTTTGTAATGCCCCAAATTAAAGGTCTTCATTTTAATATAATAAATACCCAACAACTCAAAGTAGTGAAGTTTCCAATAAGGATATGGATAAGAATATGGGCGTTTAGGTTGACCATAAAGAATCATTGCAGCAAAATATTAATCCAGTAGAAATATCAAAAAAAGCAAACTTACTGATTTTATTTAACAAACTTTAGTTTTTGTTGACTTAAATTTTAATATTTTTGTTTTTAAATGCTTTTTAATTTTTGTTTTTATACGTATTTTAATTTTTGTTTTAAATTCAGATAAAACTATGAGATGTAACCACCAAAATTTGTCATTTCATAACAGATTTTTACTGTAAATAATAAATTAATAATTTCTACTTTTACTTTCACTTAAAACAAAGGCAATCTTTTTGAAACAAAATATTCATTGTAAGTATGATATGTACGATAGTAATGTCAAATTTTCTTTTTGTCTTTTATAAAATCTAGGTGACGAGAACACTACTAAAAATATATTGGCAATATTATTTGATGACCTTAACAGCAATACTTTGCTAAGGCGGAATTACGTGCGATTCAATTTCTGAGATATGTCAGTGAGGTGTAGAAGTATAGAGTTGTGTAGTCGATAAATAAAAAAACAGTGAATATAAGGACTGCAAACTCACTCTGTCATCTCTAATTTCAGAACCGGATATAAAAAGGAAACCCCTTTAAAGAGGCTGGTTCAGTTCGTCGCTCAGAATTAAACGTTATGAACAATCTATTTTAGGGCTGAAAACGTTGCCACAGACTCATGCCTAGCTATGGAGTTGAGGTTTTCTTTACCTTTTATTTCTCTGTATCCGGTACCAACGCAATTGTAATTTGGTTGTGATTAACTAGGTTTAGATGGCGGAGCATACAGTTTTAAATCAATCTTGTGTTAGGGATAGAGTCTGCACAGATGCTTAAAGATTCCAGATGTTTGTGATATCTCTGCCCTTATATTCTTTAAAAAAACATAATTTCTAGCATTATTTGCAGCCCAAGAAACAGTGCATCAAAGTAGCTTTAATAAATTTTGATTAAAGAAATATTTATTTTTTTAAGGACTATAAAAGTAAAAAACGTCTCTCAAATTAATTAGCACGTCGTTTCAAAGTCTTGTGATTAAATTTTAAACTTTTGTTCCAATCAACCTAAAGTCTATCTGTTATGGTACTCTTCCAGCTTTTACTAAATCTGTCGGGCTGCATCTTTATTTAAAGAGGAATTACGGACATCTGCAAAGTAAACTTGCGGACGCAAGTAGGTAGCTGCAGCTGTAACTTCGATAATTCGTATTATAAAAATAATTTTCTACGAATTGCAGCCGCAGGTTCTGGTTAGTCTGCAAAGGTGTTATGTCACAAAATGTGACACATTTTTAAGTATTCTCATAGTTTATATTTCTTTATAAAAAAGAAAATAAGGAAATATGAATATCGGTTATATTATAGGCTTAAGACCTTGATTTTTTTCTTTTTTTCTTTTACTTAAAGCATAAAAAATAAACTTTGTTATTAATTTGGCATTAAAAGGCCACCAGAAAATCCACGAAGTTACCTTGACTTTAGGTATTTTACGGGATAATTTATAATTTAATATTGCTATCCTTCTTTTATGTACATACCAGTAAAAAAATAGACCATAATTCACTACACCAAAAGAGCTCTTTTTTTCTTGGGTAGCTTTGTCTTCTTTTTCGAGCCAGAAAGTATTTCTCTTCCTCCAATCTATATACTCTGTATGTATCCCAAATCAGACCCTCTTTAGAATATTTTTCTCATGTCTGGGGAATGGCGTCTCCTACAACTCTTAGCATTCTCGATTCCATTCAAAGAAGAGCTGTCGTCCCAGGCTCACAGAAAAGCTTTCTTCTCTTGCCCACCGACGAGCTTGGGGATCTTTCGCTCTTCTGTAGGTATTTTCACGGCTTCTGCTCGGAGGAGTTGGCCAGTATAATTCTTCCTCCGGCAGCTCCCAACAGAGCAACACGTAGTACAACTTTTATGCATCCTTTTACCGTTTAGTTAGAGAGCCTTGGACTTTCCGCTTTCTTCGTTCCTTCATCCCTAGAGTGTCAAGACTATGGAACCTGCTACCCGCAGAAGATTTTCCTTCTCCTCCCAGTGTCCAAATAGTTAAGTCCCGTGTGAACAAACTCCCTCTCACCACACTTAAGACACCCACGTTACGTTAGTACTTAGGCCTCAGCCTTCGTGGACTTTTTAAAGGTAAAAAAAGTAAAACAATTTTTTAAAAGTAGATTTGGCGGGTTTGCAGATTCTTTTTAAAATAGGTGGCACCCCTGCTTTAAATTAAGGATAATTTTTGAGTTCCCGCTGACTCCCATTCAGGACCTTGCCGATGATTGACGTTTGTCATCCATCCATTTTTTCGTTATAATACATGTCTTGTAAGTACAGAAGAAAACCATAAACGTTAAGATTAAATGGGTTTTAACCAGCGAACGTAACGAAAACGCATTCTTAAAATGAAGGAGACAACTTTTCCTGCATTCTAGCTAATAGAAGCTCGTTAATATTTACGCTGCCTCGGCGTTTATTTTGGCCATGGCGTTGACCATGATTACTATTCATCCATATTAATTATTCAATGATTGTGTAAAGGAAGGTTTTGCATTTTGTATAGGGTGAGTGATATTGAATCTATATCATTACGGCATTGAGTTTAAGGGTTCAAACTTCATTGTTTAAAAAGCCGATTTTAGGCCATTGGCTTCTAAACATAGTATACAATAATTATGCTAGAAGAAAAATTTCTTTAAACGGATCAATATAGATAGTTTTTTAGAATCAAATCCTTTTAAGGGGTTTGGTACAACCCTTACATTAGATAAACGGAATTGGTCCTTTTCCACTGCAACTTTAGCAGCTTATAATGGTTTCTCAAAACTGTTTTAGAGTGCCGCATCTACATAACACAGACTTCTCTAGATACCTTGCCGGCTTTTCCTTATATGGGCGCCAAACATTCTCGGGTGTTTCTTACCCCTCCGATAGACCCTACTTAGGTGTCTAGAGTCCCTAATTTTTGTATTTTTCACGTTATAGAGACGTAAGGATATAAATCTATCGCCTAATAAAAATAATTTGTAGTCCCTTTGATAACGATAATATAGAATATAATATTTTAAACGTATTATTGTTACTTTACTATGTTTACAATTATTTTGTTTTAGTGTCATAGAGGTAAAAATTATATCACCACTTACACGATTAAATTACGCCAAGATATAGTTGTATTTAAAGTTTTTTTTGGCCTTTATCGTACTACTTTTCCATTCAGTTTCTCAAGCCAGTGTCTGTCTAAGCCTAATTTGAAAAGCAAGCGCAGAGTAATGCAGATATCTTCTTTATCGAACTTTTAATTAATATTTTATTAGGCGACCAAAAATGTTGACCACTTTTATACCATAAAACAGACCATGTTCGCTGCCAGGCAAAAAGTTTGCCAAAAATCAACCTGTAGGTACTTATCAGTATTAGTCCCGACTTTAAATTTTAAATTAAAAAATACTCCTCTGAAACTTCGTGGGTGGATTTATATTTAGCAAAACCTACAACTTTTCTGATGTGACATGAGTCAAACATGTCCATTTAACGATGTATAGGTAATTTAAAGAATAACCCTGTGTTTTTTAGTCGCCTACGATTTTGTAATGCAAACATCGGAAAATATATTGACCTACAAAAATATTGGGGCATTTAGCGAGACCTACACCCTCAACAACGTTAAAATAACCGGCTGATTTTTCCAAACTTGCTAGATAAATAATAGTTAAATATTATTGTCATACTGGCCTACATAAATCAAGACTCATGATCTATGTTCTAAACATTTTTGACGCATACCACATAAATTCTCAGAATTTTTGAAGATAAAAAATTGTAGATTACTCCGTTTTTTTATTTCAAAATTTAAAGCCGGGACCGATGCCTATTATAAGCGTCCATGTTTTGCACAAAAAAAAGTTACAGTGGTCTGAATCGTCACAAACCCTATTTTCATATTACTTTTCCTCTTCTAATCTGCACAATCTGTATGTATCCCAAATCAGATCTTTTTTGAAATATTGTTTCCATGTCTGAGGCATTACGTCTCCCACAACCCCTAGCATTTTTAATTCCATCCAAACGAGGACTGGTGCCTTCCTTCTCTTATCCACCGACAAGATGTAGAAACTTGCGTTCTTTTATTATAATTTTTTTTCCTAGCAGCTTGCAATAAAGCACAAGAAGAGCTACTCATGCGTCCTTTTACAGTCCATCTGAAGGTGCTCCCACTTTGTTTGTTTCTTCATGCCTGGAGGGTCGAAGACTGTGAAACCCGCTGCCTGCAGAGGTTTTTTTCCCTCCCAACCTAAGTCCCATATTAATAAACTTCTTCTTAATTCGTTTGTACTTAGGCTTTGAGCTTTATGAAATGTCCCAAGATAAAAAAAATGGAAAGAAACGTCTGATGTAATAGCAGTTTTCAGTATGTTTTTTTGAAACTCATCATATTGTTATAAAGTATACTGTCACTATTATCTAGGCGAAGAGTAGTGCGCCAGCGCCAGTGTGTATATTACACGAAAGGTTACAGCGTATTTTCCCGCCTATCATAATTTTGTTATCGTTCCACATAAAGGTATGAGCTTTGGTATGTTAATTCACAGAAGTATTCTTATTAGCTGTGAAAGAATCGAGAGAGTTATGCTAAGTGGTTTCTGAGATATTCGATTTTGAAAATCGCCCATTTTACTACTGTATGAGTGACTGACTGACTCATTGCTTAAATTAAAATAATGGAGCACTTCGCGAATGAATAGAAACTTGAAATTTTGTATGTAACTTGATTTTAGGTCACAAGTAAAGGAAAAATTCTGAAAACTGCGGCCTGAAGCAGGGGCGGTAATATGGTATATTTAGGGGGTATTTTAGAAGTTTGCAATTTAATCGAACCTGCGTTTCTGAGGTCCTAATTGTCTTGGAATTTACAATGCACGCAGAATTTTATTTCATTCATTAAACTCAAAAAAACGAGAAGCGATTATGACAAAATCAATTAAGTAACATAAGAGAAAAGTTCCTATCCAAAAATATCGGCGTCTTAAGATACTGAGATCTAAAATTAGACCATGTTCTTTTATGATTTGGCCAGTTTTTTACAGATCTGTTCGAATTAATAAAAAAACTGTCTGTATTAATTAAAAAAGAACATTTATTAATACAGAAAGATCAGTAGAAAATGAACTTGGTAATTTTAGGGCTCAGTACATTAGGAGGCCGAGATTTTGGTAGGAAACTTGGCCCCAGTTTAACCTAAGTGTTTTTGGCATAATACTTTGATGATTTAATTTGAAACCAAAAAAATATGAACTAAAATTACCATTTCCTCAATGAGGACTTATTTATTGGTTCGTTATTAAAAGCGTTACATTTTTTGAAAGGTTTTAATAAAAAGGTTTTCTTATTCATTTTTAGTAACAACAGTATTAATTTAATTATATGTTTAACTTTTACAGTATTACATGTATTAAAAGTAGTGATAGAGACTTCGACAGAGCATTGAAACATATCCAAAAACACTGAAACGCTTTCCAAAATGAACCAGTAAATAAGGAAAGTCACAAATATGACCCTGCTCAGTTCTCGTTGGATGACCCTCCACACGAAAAAAAAAGCAGAGTCAATGGGTATTACCCAAAAAATAGTTAGCGCGGTGTTTTGGATATATTTACTGCTTATTTTCCCAACAGGCCAATCGAAGGCAAAATCGACCATAGAAAATATTGTAAAAAATCTTAACCAGTGGCACTCTCTTTAATAAAATTGTTTAATTTTACTTTTAATACATATTGGGAAAAGAAAAACCTATCATTAAATGAATACATTTTTTTTTTAATTGAAGCGTATCGAATGAAATAAACCAGTAAAGAAGTTGCCCCATTAAGAAAATATTCATTTTATGTGGTAACTATTTTGTTTAAATTAAAATTATTTTCTTAAGTATTCTTTTAGATTATACGGGAACAAATGCACAAGGTGGATATTTTCCTTTTTTTTTTTAATTCGAGCCAAGCCACAAATATTGATCTGTTTAGTTCTTGTTGAATAACTCTATACTAAAATAAATTATACTAAGTGACATAAAAAACAGAAGACCCAGTATTAATAAATTTATTACAACAATTTAATACATGTGTCTTAGGGTTGGGTAAGTAATCAATGAAAATGTGAGTAAAATGTGGAAGTCCAATTTTTCAACTTTTTCCAATTGGACTTCCACATGTCTTATGCACTCAGAAGAAACAAGTCGGGGCATACTCCTAATATACATAAACACTAGCCCCTCATACCATAATTCCGACAGTGTGGAGCACATGCCTTTCCACACAAAATTGAAGATCTCGTCTTTCACCACGTCGCCTTTTCACCCTACTAACCCCATCTAAGATAATGTTATTCCAAAGTCCCAGTTTAGCCGTTCTTTGCGCTGAGCCAGTCGATCACTTCTGTGCCTTGAAGTGAGAGGTAGGACAACCTGAGGACAGTATTAAGTAATTCCCTTCTGATTCGGCGATAAACATTTCCCATTGTAATTGGCCTGCAAACCATTGGTCCGCAATTGACCTTCTGGACGTGAAGCGGTCTTGTAGAGCCAAAAGCCTAAGGCGGCGATCTTGAAGTAACGCCGTCCTGTACCTCTAGCTCTTCGTGTACGGCCTTCTTGATTCTATACCTGACCCGACAACAAACCACCACCGTATTTACACTTCTGTGCATCCTCGTGACTATTTCTCTAAAGGATAAACCAGCCTCGCGTAAGCCCACTATTCGCCCACTGTCAAACACGCTAAGTAGTTGAAAATTTTCTCATCTTCTCACTCTAGGCATTATAAACAAATTAAAGCAGCTAATCACAACGACGATCAAATGCGAATTGTATAAAATATACTACAAAACACAATTATCGCGTACACAAAAACCACCCTACTGGTATAGATATAAAAACTTGTCGTTTCTTATCCTAATTTTAACAAATATATTCCTAGAAATCCTTTCCAATAAATTCATTAATACATGTTTTTTTTTCACTATCATAGTATTAGACATTATAAATTTACATAAGAATTTTGAAAGATTTCTTGTAATTGGCTCTCAAAAAGTCGCCAAATCTTTGTGTTCAGTGAGAACTTAAACATTCATAACTTTTTTTTTAATGTTGGGAAAGTCAATAATATATTAGTCAATTTGCATACGATTTTTATGTGCCACCCCAAAATGCAACACGCAGTATATTACATACGCTGCCTACAGGCGTCAATTGAAAGATTTTAGATATCATGGTCTGGTTCCGAGCTAAGGGAAATCATCTACACATCGACAATCTTCTTTACACAGGCACAAATTATATTCCGTGTTTTGATATGTTTTCTTTGGGAGTACTCCCTTGAAATTTTCTAGAAAATTGGACCACTTCAGTCCAGGTCCCGGGGTATAGCGAGCCGAGCGTGCTCAGCCCTATTGACCCTTATGAACTTGCAGATCGCCTACAAGAAAAAAAAGGAAAACCCCCACAAAAAAAACTCAAAAATTAAAAATATCAATCTACGTTTCGGTGAAAAGTCGGCCACCGTTGCCAAGATGAAATTAAAAGAAAAATGTAAACTAAATTAAAGAAAAATTTAATTTAAATTTTTCTTTTAATATCATCTTGACAACGGTGGCCGTAGATTAGTATTTCTGTTTTTTGGGTGTTTTGGGGGGTTTTTCTTCTTTTTTGTTGCAGGCGATCTGCAAGTTTATAGGGGTCAATAGGGCTGAGCATTCTTAGCTCGCTATACCCCGGGACCTGGACCGAAGTGATCCATTTTCTAAAAAATTTAAGGCGAGTAATCCCAAAGAAAACATATTAAAAAATGAATCCGCAACAAAACTATAGAACGTATTTATATTCCGTGTGTAAGGTAGTTGCAAACATAACTAATTTTTGTCAGTGGCTCCTGCTACATAAAGATTAGGTTTTTTTAATACAGAGTCCAATTAAATCTCTTAAGTATAACCAACAAGGCTAATAAAAAAATATCTTTTAAAACTGTACGTAGCCTAAAGCCTTCACAGGACCGTTAAAAAACTATTCCTGCATTTTTTCTTAACACTCCTTTCAAATCGCCCAATTTATTATAAATCAACAAGTAATTATAAATAACATTTCATCAAAAATATTCTGTGGGCAAGGTTGGGACCGCCATGCTCTTAGGTGTGAAGACCTTGTGTGGTGACCTCGTTGGAGACCTCGCCGAACCAAGGTCCATCGCGAAAGTACTTCTCCGTCGACTAACCCAGTGCACTACCTTGTCGGGAGATTGCGATCGCCGAAATATGAGTATGTTAGGTTTTTAACAATACACTAATAATAAATCTAATTGTAAGCGGCGTGCGTCATATCACGTACGTCATCAAGTGTAAGAAAGAATTAATGTAGTATAATATGTATAATTATTAATGTATAACTATAGACATACTCACGATGCCGAAAAACTATAGCATTTAACTTAAAAAATTGGACCAATCGTCGAAAGACATTTTACGTGGGTTTATTATTTTAAAAAAATGTCTAGCGACACCCCCGCTGGCGAGCTTCCTGACAGTGTTGACACATGAAACATGCTTTATGATGCAGGGATTTGGCTTAAAAATTTCATTTTAATGTAATAATTTGGGGTCTTTTTTATACGTCTCCACATTTTTACGTCTGAAATATAATTGGGGAAAATAAAAAGCCGCTTTGCTAACCAGAACTAACCATGACCGACTAGAACTTAGGGCTTTTGACTTTGTCTGTGTGTGGTCATTTTTTATAGGTTATAGCTGTAAAGATATAATGCAAAGTTCATTTGTTTTTTAATGGGGCACCCTGTATATTATTATACTATTTGTTTTAAAATAAAATTATCTCATTTCTGAGAGGATTCCATGTTAGCTTGCTGTCAAAGGTAATACCAAGGTATTTGACCTCTGTTGAGAAGCTCAGTTTAGTATTAAAAATAACGGGTGCTGTGAGGTTTCCTAATTTCTTTTTCTTTGTAAACAGAACCATTTCTGTTTTCTTGGGATTTACAGATAGAGCGTGTTCAACGCACCACTGTTCCAACTTGCATGTTGCATTCTATCGCAGATTATATTCAGGAATTTGCCTGTAAGCAAAATAACCACCTCATCCGCGTATGCTATCGTGTATAGGTTTTCGTTGTTAAGGCGTCGCAAGAGGCTGTCTAGAACCATGTTCCATAGTAAGGGTGAGAGTACTCCTCCCTGCGGACAGCCCTTTGTTACCCTGCTCCTGACCTTAACATCGTCAGCCTCATTCTCACTTGGAGAACAGAATAAAGAAAGCATATATTGCATTTGATCAATGCCGCAGAACCATAGGAAAGACTTGGGGATCTCTCCAGGAGTAGCCCATTGGATCTACACGGCCATAATAAGACTCATGGTAACTTACGGTTCCATAGGGTGGTGGTCAATATCATGTTTAAACATCACAGGTGCTATAAGGACTACACCGACTAGAGCTATGGAGGTGATATTGAATCTCACCCCCTTTGATATATTTGTAAGGGAAGCGGCTTTGATGACTCTAACACGCCTCCGCATAGTCGGTCTAGACACTAATGTAGGCACTGACTCAACTGGACGACGCCTGTGGAGGAATGTTACATGGGAACTTCCAATAATTCTACAGGCAAGAGCAGCAAGAGACTCAGTTACAGCAAGGTTGGTTGCAATAAACCCTACACTATCAACATAAAAGAAACAATACCAATAAAAGGCGAGTCTAAAGGAACCATTAGCCTGTACACTGACGGCTCTAAGACCAAGGTGGGCACAGGCTGTGGCATATACTCACCAACCATAAACCTGAAAATTGGATGGACAATGGGTGCCGAACTCAGCGTGCTTCAATCCGAACTGACAGCCATAACCATAGCGGCTTACAAAATTAAAAGCCGCAACATTGCCAACCTTACGATCTGTATTTATACAGACAGTAGGCAAGCATTACTTGCCCTGAAAAAACCACGCTTACTTCGGGACTTGTACTAGAATGTCATCAAGCCCTGACTAACATCTCTCTAAATAATGTGGTCAACCTAGCCTGGATCAAGGGACATGACATATCTAGAGGTAATCATACCGCTGACTCGCTGGCCAGGGCAGCTGCGGGACGGAAATTAGTTGGTCCCGTCCCCACCACTGGACTGACAGCAACAGCGATTAAAGACATCATTAAAGAATACGAATCGACTGTTTAAAGGAAAACGGGATGATACTACAAACTGCAACTTCGCAAAAATAATGCTGAGCTATCCAGACAAGTCATAGCGAAAAAAAAACCTTATGATGTCCAGAAGGAACCTCCGAACACTAACGGGTGTTCTAACTGGCCACTGCGGGCTACGAGGACACCTATTTAAAATGGGTCTAACGGACACAGGATTATTTAGAGGCTGTAAACAAGAAGAGCCGGGGAACACATTCTTTGCGATTGTCCTGCCCTAACATTTGAACGGAACTCCATGCTGGGCACGAACAGGCCATTACTGGCCGAAATTAGGGAGATTCCACATAAAATAAAATTTAAAAACACGAAAAGCCAGGATATTACTTAAATATACAAAATATTGCAGCGATCATTTTCTAAGCCAACTTGCATTCAAAAAATCCCAACATTGTGTCATAATTTGAAAAGCTTAACTGACAGAAAAAAGTCAATGCCCTAAAGGAATGTACGTAAAAATCTACAAAATATTGTCATTTAAAGTTTTTCTCTATCTCTAATAATAACCAATATAAAGGACCCCCATAAAATCGACAAAAAACGGCCCTGTATCGCCACAATAAATCAAATCACCCTTAAAATTTAACACATTTAAAGTTATTTTTAAATCTGTTATACGATTTTGAAACAGACTTGCTCTATCTCTTACAGTTTTCTCAATACCTCGTAAATACAGGGTGCGGCAGCTAACTTCCATTTTTCAAAACTTAATAAAACGCATTGTATAAATCAGAAAGTTTTAATTTGGTTTTTACAACGTTGATACATACCTAAAGTTTTATTTTACATAGCTTTGAAGAGCAAATCACGAGGTGACGTCCCCCATTCTCGATACATTGAGTAAACCGATTTCTGACGCGGCAGCATAACTTTCTTTTTTGATCAGGGGCGATTTGCAATGGCCGGCACGATCTCCCGATTTATCCGCTTGTGATTGTTTTCTATGGAGTTTTTTGCAATCCCGTGTTTATGTGAACCGTCCAAGGACCCTTCAAGATTTAAAGATCAACATTCAGGAAGAATTGCCAACATAACGCCTGCTATGCTTGTAAGAGTCATGAGAAGCGCCAGAAATCGGTTTACTCAATGTATCGAGATTGGGGGACGTCACCTAAGTGATTTGTATAAGATTTAATATGAATAAGATTTGATCTTTAAAAAATATATATTCAGTGTGTCTACTTAACTTGGAACCATGTGGAAAACTTTTTTTATTATTAAGTTTACGAAAAAAAGTTATTCCTCAGAAAAGTTCTGCATGGTCAAAAACTTAAAATGCAACCATTAGATATCAATTTTTTAAGCCGTATAGAGGTTTGTCAAAAAATATTAATTTTACTCAAGAGTAAAGTACCTTTATTTTTTACAATACAAAAGAATGTTATAAACTAAAGTTACTTTGAAGTGAAAGTTATATTTAAATATGCAATTACAGCTATTTAGCATGAAAATTTAGGATTGGTGATTATTTACTAATAATTTTTCTATTTTTTCTATTTTTTCTTCACGATTTAGTTAACTTGCCATTTTTACTGTAATTTACAAATACAAAGTCACCCTGACACACATGTCAAATATTTCATGTCAGTGCATCCTAGATTACGTTAAATTGTATCAAGCCAGAACAATTAATACGGAATTATTAGTAAATAATCACTAATCCTAAATTGTCACGCTAAATAGCTGTAATTGCATATTTGAATATAACTTTTAATTTAAAATAACTTAATTTTATAAAATTCTTCTGTATTGTAAAAAATAAAGGTACTTTACTCTTGAGTAAAATTCATATTTTTTGACAAACCTTGTAAACGGCTTAAAAAATGATATCCAATGGTTGCATTTTAAGTTATGGACCATGCAGAACTTTTTATTAAGAATAACTTTTTTTTCATAAACTTTATCATAAAAAAGTTTTTCATATGGTTTCAGCTTAAGTAGACACACTGTATAATATATATATATTTTAAAAATCAAGTCTTATACATATTGAAACCACCCTCGTATTTAGTATATACCCCAGTATTAGTCGTAGGAAATCGCTTCAAGGCCTACGGCCGTGTTATTTTTTATGTATAAATAAATCATTGACTCGCGTGTAATAATGCTAAACATATATTTTAATAGTCCTCATAAAACTATTTTGTTTTATTATTTAACACAACTTTTCTGTTTTAGATTGTCACACGTAACGAAAAAGGAATACGAGGTTATTGTATTGCATTTCTATTGGCATTTGACAAACATTTCAATTTTATCCTCGAGGAGGTTACTGAAGTTTGGAGGAGGTCGATTAAGGTCAAGAAAAATGCTGTGTTTTTAGGTAATTCTAAGTACTGTTATAATCAAAATAAATGCAAAATCTTGTCAAGTGTTTTTGTTAAATTGGCAAATTTCGGGTATAGTTTGTTTTTCCCAAAATATAAGCAAATAGAACTCTTCTTATGTCAAGTACTAGCCTTCTAAATCAAACAAAAAAATGTGATAAATCATAAAGGCCACATACGAAAAATGTATCGCCTTTAATAACTTATAAATAATTGTTTAATTTGTTTCAAAAGGTGAGTGGTTAGGTTGGCAAGAGCTCTATTTACGCAGATTTTATAAAACAACATAATACTCCCTAAATATTATACAAAAACTGAAATTACGAAAGCGACACTGAATTACTTTCCTAAATTCGCTTTTAGATGAGAGTCAAGAGCGAGCACATTTTTGGTCATGAAAAATTTGACTTATTGCCATTCGATTTTTATCCTTTAATCACCATCATCTTAAGGGTTCCACATTACCTAACATTTAATATTTCACTTTTTTATAAATAAAAATTAAATTCCACACCACTCTGATGCTTAATAGTCACAAACTGCATGATTTTTCAGCAACAAAATATGATTATTAATAGGAAACTACTAAAAGGCGTGTTTACACCAAAGTTGACAACTAAAAGTTGACAAAAGATTTTTTGTAGAAAACTAAAAGTTGCTCTTCTCAAATTTAGGGCGAAAACTTGTTGCCAAAGAATTAGCGCGAAAGGTTTAGGCAGTAATTCTCCAGATCTCCACTTGTTTTCTACAAGTTGCTTGCGCAAAGCGCGCAGCAACAAATCTTCCACTTTTAGTTGTCAACTTTCTTTGATCTTTACCGATACTCCGCGGGAAAGCAAAATTTAGTGAAAGATTTGTCTCTCCACAAGTGGAAGACAGGAAAATTTGCTGTATTTTGTAGAAAAAGCAACAAATTGCCGCAACTTGTGGAAAACCTAGTGGAAGACTTTGGTGTAAACGCGTCTTAAGGATTTAAAAGAGCAATTCAAGAATATAAGAGCGTATTATTTGACGCTGGAACTCTCACTTTTGTTTTCTCCTCCGAACTAAGTAGATGCCATGTTTTCAAGTATAGTACAGGTATATTTATTTTAATAATATTCGTATAATTTTTAACAGTTCTTAGCTACAATGCAAACGGCTGTTTTGGTAAAGCCAATAAACACGTTTAATTGCTCATACCTAATCCCATTGCTTAGAATATTTAAATAAATTTGTTTCCTTAATGTAGAAATGGGCGACGAAAATGAATCCGATAATCAAACTTTACTCCGGAATTCAAGAAACAGAGTGGTACTGCCAAAAATAGAAACCACAAAAATTAGTAAAAATACTGAAGAATGTAGGAGATATGTAGAACAGATGCTTATGAGAGGAGAACATGTTGTTTTAGTATGTGTAGCACCTAAAGATAAGGAATTGACAAGTTGAAGGTATTTTTTTTAACATGAACTTACAAGACAGCAAAGTACGCTACGTACAATTATCGTTATTTATTAAATATTTATAAATTTAGGAGGATTTATTCAAGGACAAGCAGCCACTAGCGTAACTAGGATTTTCAATTTTTTAATATAAAAAGTAAGACATGATCCACACTATATACATACCTGTTGGGTTGGGCCTTAAGGGGAACACTTAGGTAAAGGAAATTGTTATTTTGGAATTTGCGAAAAAAAGTTAATTTTTTAACCCCTCCCCCAGAGAAAAACTAAGTTTTTAAAGCGAATCCTCTATTTGTATTTTTTTTGTGAATTTGATCAAATTTTATCGTAAATACCAAATTACGCAAAAGATATCTGCATTATTCTTGAAGTTAGAGGCATCTGAAATATTTGCATATAAAAATTGTTGAATGAAAAAAATTTAACTGGCTATGGTTTTTAATAAACCATAGCCATAGGTTTTCCCTGGGGGGGGACAAATTTCAAAAATTTCTTTACCAAAGAGTTTCTCTTTTGACCAATAGCATATGGTATATATTTGGTATGGGTCCCAGGTCTTACTTTTCAGAAAAATCCTGGCAACGCCAGTGCTTGCACTTGCTTTGTAAGAAAAAATGTTTTTTTCTAGATCTAGAAGGGAGATCTGAAAAATAATGGTTGTAAAGATAAATATTTATACCTGGTTTTGCTGTAAAAGTGGATTCTTTTTAATTGAAAATTCATGGCCCCTGGTTTTTTAACATATTTTTATTCTATTTTAAGTACTGGCTACTAGAATATGTTTTACATATGATTAATGACATTGTTATTTTGTATTATCTTATCTTAAAAAATGTAAATACATATAAATATTTTACTAATAAAATTTGATTTTATGTTTAAAAAATGGATCTTGTTTTTTTTTCTGTTAGAATATCTGATAAAAACCTAGCAGTACAAGCTAGAATACTGGTATTTATAAGTGCTATTTCAGACAAACGAAAAACGATGAAGGGTGTCCGTCCATACGATCCCTATATTGATTGAAATTGTAAATGGAATTTTGCAAATAAAAGAAAATTAATTAGAAATTTAACCATTCCTATGTGTATAAATAAAAAAGTCTCCCCATTAGTCACTTGCGTTTGTAACCGACATACTGACTTTGTGGATCAATGCGATAGGCTTTTATTCATTTGTTTTTGCTTTCGCCATTCTCAGATAAACATTGACAGATTTTAAGTCCTAAAACATTTTTGATCAACGACATGATAAATTTCAGGCCATTAACAGTTTCTCGGACTTGTTAAATAACTGTCAACTTAGCCAACAATGTTAAAATTAGTGATGCTGCCCACCATCATTACGGGCACAATAAAAAAAATATTATAAGGTTCTATAAAAATAAGAATAAATTAAAAAAAGTATGGAGTACGTATCATTAAAGGTTAGATTCAAAAAGGTGTCCAACAAGATATAGTAAAAATATGCCTGGTGCTTTAATATTGCATTAAGGCGCGATTACACCAAAGTGGACAACTAAAAGTTGACAACAAATTGTTTGTAGAAAACTAAAAGTTGTCAACTAAAAGTTTCTTTTCTTAAATTAGAGCAACAAGTGGAAGATTTTTTGTAGAAAACTAAAAGTTGCTCTTCTCACATTTATAGAAACAAGGTTAAAATTTGTTGCCAAAGAATTAGCACGAAAGGTTTAGGCAGTAGTTCTCCAGTTCTCCACTAGTTTTCTACAAGTTGCTTATGCAAAACGTGCCTCAACAAATCTTCCACTTTTAGTTGTCAACTTTTTTTATCTTTTAAAAAGGCTCGTTTACACCAAAGTTGACAACTAAAAGTTGACAAAAGATTGTTTATAGAAAACTAAAAGTTGTTAACTAAAAGTTGCACTTCTGAAATTAGAGCAACAAGTGGAAGATTTTTTGTAGAAAACTAAAAGTTGCTTTTCTTAAATTTAGAAAAACAAGTGGAAAACTTGTTGCCAAAGAATTGGCGCGAATGATTTAAGTAGTAGTTCTCCACTAGTTTTCTACAAGTTGCTTGCCCAAAGCGCGCAGCAACAAATCTTCCACTTTTAGTTGTCAACTTTCTTTGATTTTTACCGACACTCCGCAGGAAACTAAAATTAAGTGGAAGATTTGTCTCTCTACAAGTGGAAGACAGAAAAAGTTGCTGTATTTTGTACAAAAAGCAACAAATTGCCGCAACTTGTGGAAAACTTAGTTAAAGACTTTGGTGTAAACGCGACGACACTTCGGGGGAAAACAAAATTTAGTGGAAGATTTGTCTCTCCACAAGTGGAAGAAAGAAAAAGTTGTTGTATTTTGTAGAATAAGCAACAAATTGCCGCTACTTGTGGAAAACTTAGTGGAAGACTTTGGTGTAAACGCGGCTTTATTTGGGAACACACAAAAATAGTGAAATGGCTACTGTTCTCAAAAAAAAAAATAAAACTATTTAAAATGTAAATATTATGTAAAATAATTATGATTTAAAAAGTTTACTTTAAAAATGATATAAAGTCTAAAAGCTGTTTTTGGGATAATGTCACAAATGACTGATCTATTTTTTTGACAGGTAGATCTATTATTTTTAGAAATAACAAGAGTGACAAGTTAATTGATTTTAAGGTTTTCTGAATTTGTTTTAACATTAAGCAAAACTACCCAAGTATTATTTAAATAAAGACAGATTAAAAATAGGTAATGATCCTACTATTAGGTAATATAAAAGCACTTTATTTTATTTTAATTTTTTTTTTAAGTTTTTTTGCCTAAATGATGAAAACTTTTCAATGTTGAAAAATTTAAGATATGTGAAAATCTTTGTCTTTTTTAACTAAACGCATAAGAGAATATCAAACCAAAAATTTATCAACCCAAGTTTGATAATGATCACAGAATAAACTGGAACACTTCTAGCATTCAAGAAAAGATAAGATAAAAAAGGGTGTTATATTATTAAATAAAGTGTTAATTTAAATAATACTTGGTTACCCTTGTTAAGCTAAGACAGTTTACCTTGATTTTAAGTAACCCATCATCCTTTATGTTTTTAAAAATAATAAGCTAATGTGTTTCAATAAATATATTTGTCATTTGTGACATTAAGTCATAGGTGTTAAAAAAATAATATAATAATTATCGAAGTACATTTTGAAAACTTTGTTAGCTTTTTTATGGTTTTTAAATTTCTTTTAGATCAATTATTTATCTTCATTTAGCAATAAAAGTTAAAAGAAATTTCAGTAAAAAATCATATCTACACGAAGCTGTGTTAGGGTCCAGAATTGACATCAAATCAAATATTTTAAATAATTGACAAAATAAAAAAAAAGATTTTCTTTTACATTTAAGTTTTGCGTCTTAATAAGCAAAATTGAATGCTTTTTAATGTTAAAAAATTAATAATGGTACAACGAAACCAAAAAGTTTCTTTTACAAAATAACTACACATTATTACATATATTTTACCACAAAATTTGCTACAGGGGTGTTAAGTATTAACAAATTTTGAAAAGTGAAATAGTTGCCGCATACTTTTAAAAATGTATCATTTTCGTTTTGTCAGAATATCTTGAAAACCGAAAAGACTAAAACCGCGTCACAAGCTTAAATAGATTACCAATTGTCCCCGTTTAAAAATTTTTCTATCTCTGATAATTTCCGAGGGCCAACACTATGCATCAACAATTTGGGACACTGTATACAAAACTACGGAACCCTGATGCACAGCAAAACATAAACATTTCAAGGCTGCCGACTTGCTAGTTTTCTGCGGTTTTATTAGATTACTATTTAATATTATTTAGACCTTGCTTCGCAATATATTGGTCGTCCTTACTATCAAAAATAGTATGCAAAGCTTAAGTAGTTTTTGAAATACGATGTGTAGACCCTGTAATTTATTTTGTGTAACCCATAATTAATGATTTATTAAGTTTGAATTTAGAGGTTTGCGACAAGACTTGCTTTCGTTTATGTTTTCATAAATTATTTATTGACATTAAAATGTGGAATTCAGTTGTAACGGTAAATATTTTCAAAATTATTTGTTTGTTTTCAGTTTTACTAATCAAACAGTATCTGCCAAAGACGAAAATGGGAATACGCTTTAAATTACATTAAAACTGTTTGACAATAACATAACTTAGTCAGTAAAATTGTTTAACCAATATGGAAATTTAGCAACGCTGCTTTTACACTGGCAACAGCGCATTGACCACATAACTTTTTAAGGCAGTCTGATTCTAAGCGCCGGCGTCATTTAAGTCAGGATGTACCAAGCAAGTTTCAGGCTTAATGGAAGGCCAGTACTCTAGAACAATAATTTTATCCACGCATGCAGGGCAAAAAAGGTACCTAGACGGGCATAAAGGAAAAGGCCTTTTGGATCTTGCGCAATGAATACGGTCATCATATTTTATTTACTTTACCGCGTTTAATTGCGTAATATTAGATTTTTCATCATCTCCTTTAATAAGAAAAGAATAAATGGCGCCACCTTACAGCATTCCATTTAAATGGTCGACATTTTTAAGAGTTTTGAATTTTTACCAAAAAAACTAATAAAATAAATGAACACGACTATTTTTGATCAATTTCAAATTTTGTATGATAGTTTAGTGTAGGTATCACCAATTTTGTGATAAAAGAAGGGCCAGATAGTGAAAATAAGATTAATCTAATTATCATGTTTTATGATCCATATCTCGAAAATAAAACGTTGTTGAAAAAAACTTTTAGATTTGTGATGCAAAAAATCATTGAAATCGGCGAGGGCAAATTTAATAAACCAACAAAAAATTATCTTTTGGAAAAAAGCTCGAACCCGTCGATTAGTAATTTTAGTTGCGCTCTGTTCTATGAAATAAATATTTATACAGTATATCTCTGGTTTGAGATATGACAACTGTCAAATATCACATAAATAATCGATTGCTATAAAAATTTTCGACTTCCGTTTCTTTTTTAGTAGGCTTAAAACGTATCATAACGCTTTCGTTTTAATGACACAAAATAAGTGACATCTTTTTGCAAGAAAATCACATCTTTGAGGAGAAATGTTTACAAGAAGTGTTACTTTTCCTAACAAAACACTACTGGTGCCAGCAGTGGCCTAATATGTTTTTTTTTAATATGCGTTCCACAGGTGGTCCCTCGGTTGGTCCCGAGTTCAGAGGGTGGTCTTCTTGATCACTATTTTAATATCTTCAATCAAGCGAATTATTTAGTAATGGTTTTATTTATCTGCTCGAATGATAATTACTATACGTGGTTTAATGAGTAACACAACTTTTAGACATCATTTCAATCATTTAAAGAAAACCACTTAACTTTGTTTTTATGATCTAATAACAATCTTTTTGGGAAAATAAACACTTTTATTCAAAAATTTTGCTCTTTGGGTAACGGTCCAGAATTATCATGCAGGAAATTATTTCTTACCCTTTGTTGACCATTGTTTTTACCAACCTTATAAAACAAAATTCATCTCTAAAAAGAACGCTTAGCCAAATATATGTATTACTTCATATTTAAACAAATTGTCACCGCTGCCTTCAATGATCTGCCAGTCTCCTAGCAAAAGGTATGCCAGGAACTCTTCGTTCAAAGATTTTATAACGAAAAAAAACGATCTGCTACTTCATTTGTTGTTAGTCCTCTTGCTTGTTTAGGTCTTTTTAAGTAGGAGTTAGTTTTTCTAACATTAGTCTAAGTGTATGTTTCATGTTTTAATACATTGCAGTCTCTCAAAAAAAACCTAATGGGTTTTTTTAAGCTCCAGTAGCTTTTTTGTATACTTAGGTGAGTATAATAGTGATGGACTTGTCACCAAAACGTTGATAGAGTTTTTTGATTGTTAAGGACGGTTTTTGGGTCTTTTTCTTCATTGTCTTTCAGGTGATTTGCAAGTTCGTAAGGGTCAATCGATTCTGTGCACGACAAGATTTTTAACCTGTTATTAAGACCGAAGCGGTCCCATCTTGGCTTTTACCCAACTACGATTTTTTTAAGATGCAATATGTTTTATTTATAGTTAAAAAAAATAATAAGTATTGAATTTTATCAAACAAATTTTTTGTCCAAGTTTTGTTAAATGCCATTGTAGATTGTAGATAGCTCTAAATGTTTATTATGCATGGGTTTTCCCGCGATAATTGTTTTAAGTCGCAAAATTTGCTGCCGTGAAGTAAAAATTGTGTCTTGTGTTAACAGAAAAAAAGCAAAATTTCAAATTTAAATTTGTGACCATGACACAGAAAAATATAAATAAACGCAGCGATAAAAAGCCATATAAACGAAAATATAAATAATACCGTTGTTACTTTCTCTAAATGGCGAGTGTATCCTACTGTTTAACAATTTGATAGTTTTAGCATTGATTCATTTTAAGAAACACTAAAGAAAATTGTTTAAATGCATCAAAAGTTGATAAATTGTATTTTACGAAAAAATTATCATTAAATAAATGACCATTATCAGTATTTGTCAATGTTATCACTGCCTTTAACCTTAAATAAGTTTAAGATATTTCATTATTCATTTTCATGTAACATATTAGTCGAATAGTCGGTCACTATATCCAGACTTCAGTCCATTGACTTCTCAAAACTATGTTCTAAATTTAACTCTTTGAAACAATGTTGCAAATTTTTGTAAATTACTCCTATGAGATGACATATGAAGATAATTGGATTTAAAACATTAATCAAATCGCTGACAGAATTCGAAATTTTACTAGATTTAATTTTGTATAGGTATTTACTTTAAGAATAAGCGTTATACATGATAGTTTATTAGTGCGAGAAAATAAAATATTTCCATTAATATGAACTGGAAAATAAAATTTTATCGAAAAGGCGTGCCAGTAATAAAATATCAACATTTAAAGTTATTTTTTAAGTGTAACGCCTTATAATAATGGTTGTTTTAGAGTTAAAAGAAGTGAATGGCGATATTATTATTTATTTATATCAAAAAGTACTAAACATAGTACTATACAGGGTGATTCGAAAAATATATGCCATTACTTAACAGGAGTTATATGAACATAACTCCAAAACGGTACCATTTTTAAGATACAGGGTGTAAAAAAAATAAAATTGGAATTTTTCTTTTATTTTTTAATCGCGTTTTTCGATTTGAATAAAATTTAGTACAGTTAGAACATTGACCGAAATTCACCTTCTGATGATAAAATTTTGCTACTATTATGGACCAGTAGCGTAGCTGTGGGCATTCATTTTATTACCATTATTTCGTCATAACTTTTATGCTATTAATACTATTAATAATTTGGTAGATGGTACAGTTCTACATAAAACTATAATAAACTTAACGGTTTTCGAGATATACTAATTTTAAACTTGTGTGCTACGAGAAGAGCAACATTTAATATTAAATACATTAATAATTTTTATAGAAAAAGTTCAACGGATTTACCCCTTGCTGAAATACATACATTTATTCTTCATTTTATTGATTTTTATGTAATTAGAGTTGTTACTTATTTTAAACATTATTGTTTGAGAATCAGACGTTTTCTCCATAGGCCCTTATCTTCAAGTAATAACAAATAAATGCATCAATAACATGACTGTACATTGTTAAGGCCAAAAAAATTGTACCACATTTCAGAACAATCCTAAATACGATTATTCAGTAAGATAATGCCCGGCCACATGTAGTCAGATTCACAATGGACTGCCTTATTTGCGGTGGCTAAACTTAATCTATTACGATGTCTTCCAAAATCTACTGATTTATATCCAGTCAAACATGTATGGGACATTAAAGGTAGAAAAATCCTTAATTTACAACAATCGTTTTAAATGAAAATGAATACCACAAGAGGATATTGACCACGTAATTAAAAGCAGCAAGATATAGCTCAACTTCCTGTAGCAAGATTGAGAGTAAACTACTTTGCGCTGGCTAAAATAAATTTATTAGCATGGCCTACAAAATCTCCTGATTTGTCCTCATTAGCCTCCCCGAATACTCCCAGCACTTTGACATAAGCATAAAGTGGCTTGGAATGAAAAAGGTACGTAAAAATCGAGGGGCCTCTCACTCATCATTTTTTGTACACATATTGCGCAATGTTTAACAAAAAACAGCGAAACACTGCAAGACTCGCGGGTAAGACTGCAAGCATGCGAACTGCATTGCGGGGGACACAACGCACTGCGGGCGCTGCTTGCGCACTGCAGATACTGAATGTATTCAAACATTGCAAGTATGCAAGACACTGCGAGCCTGCAGCTTAAAAAATTTTTTAAAGGGACAATTGCGACACTTTTGAGATACTGAAATGGTTATTGCGGGGCTTGCAAAGTACTGCAAGGCACTGCCGAATTTTTTCTCTGCAGGCCTAATATTTTAAAATGATCACTATACATATTGCAGACAGTATACCGCGAATACTAAAAATTGTGAGTGCTAACTGTCGGTCGAGCACTAAATCCGGCCTTAAATCTCCTTAAGCTCAGTTATCTATGCTAGAGTGAAAATTTTAATTATTTGCTGATAGTATATTCTTGAACATTTATACGAAATATAACTATTTTTACTGGGACAGGATTTCTATGTCACTTCATCTGAAATGTAATAATAATAAACTATTAATTTATCGTAAGTTGTTATCAACGTAATAAAATAACGGTTAACACTGGTAAAATTACTTTAAAACTTAAGAATGAACAACTAAAAATGAAAGTAAACTCGTATAGTTAAAATTAAGTACCCGAAAAAATGTTATTTTCACCAAAAATGAGTATGTCACAGTCCAGTTATTTTGGGTAGATTTCTTTAATTATATAGAAAAGATTTTGAGAACGAAAATTTGTAATTGTTATTGATTAATATTAAATAGAAGTAAAACTAAAAATATTTTATTAACCCAGATAAAAGAGGAGCTGGAGCATTTGTCATTTCTGTTCAAAAAAAATGTGCTTCGATTAAGTCGCAGAATAAATCTAGCTACGACGATGTTTTAAAAAAACGTAGTTAAACAAGTTAGTTCTGACAAGTAGTCTAGGTAGTTTTAATTGCCCAAAATCATTCTTATTACTTATTACCATAGCAAATGACAACACAGTCCAGTAAATGAAGGGACAAAGCTGTAAATAAATCTGTACAGTTTTCCCTTGTGGCGCAATTCTTAGGTCTTCGAGAATGCTTTCGAGCAAAAAAAAGTTTATCAACATTAACGATGGGAAAGGGCTGAAAATGGCCCCTCAAGGCCCGAAAAATGGGTTTCTCGCTAATATCTGCCAAAATATGCGAATTGGAGGATTTTTGTTAAGACAAAAAATGAAGATCGCCTCGTAATCTACAAAAATGGTTCTTATAATTTTTTTCTAAAAATCCATAGTTTTCGAGATAACGGGACCTAAAAGTCCCCTCATTTCAGCTGCCGCTCTACCGCTAGAATGCCGCTATCTGCATGGATTCACTTATAAGCGGGCGGACGAATTGTTTCATTACTTGGGCAATAATGTACATTTTTTAATCATTCTAAGTTCATCGGAATGGGAAAACCCGTACCTATCATTGCATATGAATTTGGGTCCATTCTGATTTTTCTAGAATATTAAAAAAAGCGGTCAAAGTTTTTTTTCACATTATTTTAAGAGTATCTCATTAATTTATTGATATTTTTTGAAAAATGGTTTGTTATTAACATTTCTTTTTTATAATAAGACCTTAGCAAGTGTTCAATGATTTCAGAAAATTTCCTTCACCATCTTTCCTGCGTTTTGGTAAAAAATTGTTTTACCCATCTGCATTTTTTAGTATGAAACTACTACTACCACATCTATCCAGTGTGGAATGTTATGGATTTTTTGACGGCCGTTTTTGCGAAAAATATTGGTGTTGCGAAAAAAATGGTAAAGACCATTTTTGTAGATTTAAAGGTGATCTTTATTTTTTATCTGAACAAAAATTCTCTAATTCGCATATTTTGGCAGATATTCGCGGGAAACTCATTTTTGGGACTTTCAGGGTTTAAGAAATGCCACAATGAAAATTAACATTTATTTAACTTTGGGTTTTCAGGTCTTTAGTTACTGGACTAACAGTTTAGATGAAATGTCAGTATAATTGGTTGCTGAAAATTAACGCAAATTTTCAAAAAAAGCCATCTAAACCGTCAATACATTAGGTACATGCTTTTAAAGGGGAGAATTAGTAAAGATATTTACCAAAATATGTTTATAACTGTTAACAAACTATAGTTTCGAGCACAAAGATCTGTCACGGGTCGGCTTTTAATCCGGGTCTTCAAGACAGTTTCTTAGATAACAAAGATACCCTAATCTAATTTTTAGTAAGGCTTGACCCGTCTCAGAGAAGCAAGCTACTTTTACATATTTATCTTAAGATAAAACAGAATCTGGGTCAAGATTCAAAAAATTGGACAATTCAAATTCTGCCATAGATTAAATAGCTCTAATTTAGTGTTTTTTGTTAATTGTTTAAAAATTTGGTTTACTTAATATCTCTTTATTGTTTTTAAATAATTTTGGTCATTGTTTTGAACCAGTTTGTTTAGTGCGTTGGTGAGGTTAAAGCGTGAGGAACACAGATAAATAACTGAATTATTTAAATGCAAAATACATGGTTTTTATAGTAAAATGTAAAGCCATGCAACAACAAACCTTTAATGCGACTATCAGTAGCACACTTCTTTGAGAAATTTAATCTATTTTGTCATTTTCGAGTAATAATACCAAAAAATATTTATTGACATAAATGGTAAAGTTATATTATTCCTAAAATATGCCAATCGAATTGAAAAAAAAAACACATTTTAAGAATATTTTAGTAACACCAAATTAATAGTTTAGAAATGATGTTAGAATATATCAGGAATTTCTTGTGTTCCCCTGAAATCTTAGGGGTAATTATAAGAAGCTACGGGTTAATCTGTGGATTGTGCAGAATAATCTTTAGTTAATCAAGGGGGCAACCTAATTGTTGTAATTAAAAAAAAAAGTGGCAAACTTTACGTCGGAAAAAATTTATAGTAGATTATTTAATTTTCTATAAATTAACTTAAATGTTGTAAATGTAATCAAGGAAAGCCGTACTTTATATCCACGTCGTATTTCGTAAAAAACTATAAAAATCTATATAGTTAAGAACATATCCATGACACAAATTATCCTAGGTTTAAACAAAGATTGTATTAACCCATTTTTTTTCAATATTTAAATTTTGCCTTTAATTTTTCGCATGGCTATATCGACTACGCGACAAAACTTGTTCAAACATTTTATCTTTTTTTCGAATTAAAACTTTAATTATTTTTATTATTGTATTTACTAGAAGCTCTGATCGCGAATTGTTTTAAAGTTTTTTTATCAAGATACTTAAAACTTACAGGGAAGGGGAAACACTGCTAATTAACTAGTTAATTTCTAGTGAGGTACATGCAAAAAAACCTTTCTATTTACTGGAAATATCAAACACAGAAAACCCCTCTTAATTTTCTTTAAAACTTATCGTAATCGGTGGATAACTAAAAAATTTTTAAAGGTTTTCTACACTAACCAGAATCCTAAAAGATAAAAGGAGACAGTCACGACTTAGAACTGTAAATAAAGTGGATCCCTTGCAAGATTCCATAATTTTTTATTCTTATTAGCCGCCAAAGAGATAAATTACGATTTCCCTAAACTTTCATTAGTTTTTTTTTAATTTCTTTAACTTTTAAAATTTTAAATTTTAACCCTTAGTAACTCTTAGATGTAATTTATTTGTAGAACTTATTCACAAGATAGTGTGCCCTGTGTAAAATTTTGCGTTTGTGTTCGAAGTTTTCACTTAAGTTAGTTGTGAAATAAATGCAACTATAGCTACAAACATTACAAATATTAATAAAAAAAAATAATTCACATAAAAAAATACAAAAAACAATCGCAATAAAACCTCATTTAAAGGCACAAAAATATTACATTAACAAACATTTGAGCACTTTAGAGTCAAGCCAGGGAATGTTATTATGAAATTAAATGAAAAGAACTCTCTTGTATTGACTTTAAGATAAACGTCTTCCAAGCCTATCAAAGTTTACTAAACATTATTCCAGTACCCTTATTTTAGAACTCAATTTTTGTTTCGAAAACGCACATCTCTAGGAAAATCCAACTTTGAATAGTACAAGAATACAGGAGCTAAGATTTTAAACTAAAAAAAATATTTTCTCTTTTACAACAAAAACTCAAAAACTTACCCTAAAATAGCCATATGAATGAATTAAATATCCAACAAAAAAGTAATCCAATATCCAAAGGGGGGAAGTCACTTAAATACACTCAAAGTGTAACACCACACTATTGGTTTTTAGTTATTCAAATTCACCACCAAATCTGTTTAGGTAAAGATTCACTTCTTTTAGAATAGTTACAGTTCCACTTATTAAACTGATCAGTTATCTATATGTTTTTTCAAAAATATCCGTATAAAATGTTTAAGTCACTTTTACAGAATCGTCCGTCAATATATCCAGACTTAAGTTCTAGTGTTTTTTCCTAATTGCACCTATTTTTCTTTTTTGAGCACTGGAAAAATATGGGCATTAAAAACATTTTTATCATATGATGCAATTTTTCAAAAACCACTTCGTTAATAATCCACTTGGTCTATTCAGCACAAATGTGTTACGGTTTAAAATAATTCAAAGTTTGTGTTCCCTCTTTAACTCCCTTGAAACAAAACAACGTTCTTCCGTAAAAAGTTTTTTAAATGCACCTCTAAACAATTTAAAACAATTGGAAATATTAAATATTTGTCAAATCCAATTTAGGTTGTTTGACGATTAACGAAATTACAGTATACAACAACGTTTTAGAGTCGTTAAACAATCCAAAAAAACAAACGCGATGTTTTATCGTTCCAAAACAATCGAAAAAAACAATCCCGAGCCGGACGACCCGCGAAAAACAAACGATACGCGGGTCGTTAGTCTTTTCGCAACAAACGCGAATCGGCTCTGCTTGGTTTCCCAACGCGTACTTAAAACAACTGAACGCGAACGGAGAGCGAGAAGCGCGTTCCTCGGCCTACCTCGATCCGACGAAGGATTTTTTAGCGGGGAAAGGTAGTAAAGAAAGGATTTTTTCGATTAGTTTTTTGGCTAGGTTAGGAAACAAACCAAATTTTTAAAGGTTATTTATTATAACCTTGATACAAATGGTTTAAGCTGTGCCTCTTGCTGTTAAGAGCATTGATTATTAGCGATTTAGGGGGGAGGACCCTGGGACTTGGTGATACCAACCGTTCTTTTGTTTAAAAATTTTATGTATTATTTAAAATGTAAATTTTAATTAGAGAAATAAACAAAACCGTCTTTATTTTTTAATCAGTTTAAGAAAGCAACAACCAAAACATGATCAGAATTATCTAGTGATGTAAATGGAAACCATGGAAATGAAAATATTGAAAATTTCCGAATGTGTCTACGAAAAATTAGAAATTTTGGAAATATAATAAAAATAAGAACGAGTTTAAAATCATTTCAAAAAAAGGTTTATATAATATGTTAGCTTCAAACACCGAAATCCTTCATTCCCTGAAATGACTAGTCAGTACTTGTATTACCAAGAATGGAGAAAAAGAATTAAAAATGAATATTGATCTGTTTTCCTAAAACGGATTTAGGCATTACAGAAAATTAGTAAATATTGTTAAAAAATAAAGCTATTACGCTGATTGCCGGCAATACATGCATTGACTAGTTATTTCAGGAAATGACGGATTTCATTGTTTGACGTCGACATACATTTCTTATACTCTTGCAGTACGAATTTCACACTAAAAAATAATTTCCGACAAAGTACAGTAACGGCCATTAAATCTTGGCAATTCTTTTTTCCTTTCGTAAAATAGGCTTATGCCACCTTCTACCGAATATAAATACCTGTTGAAAAACCTAATAAAGAAAAGGTTTCCCCTTTTCATTCAAAATATTTTTAAAATGCCAAACATAACTTTGGATCAAAAAGTATTAATTATTTATTATATTGAGCAGAGCGGTTGGCCAGAAAGGGATGTCGCGAAAGAGCTTAACATCCCAAGTACTATTCGTTTTGTGAAACAAAATGGCAGGAAACACACTCCTTTGAGAGAAGAGCTGGAAGTGGTCGCCTCAAACTATCGAATCAACAAGACAATAATTTAGTTAATGTTTTGAGAAACCAACCATTTAAATTTGTAGTTACATCAAAAACGGGAAGCAATTTCCCAGCATCGGTTAGAACGGCACGGCGTAGAATAAGGCAAATATCCGAATTTCGCTGCCACCCGGCAGTCTTAAAACCGTTTTTAACAAATGCAAATAAAGAACAACGCATTGGATTTGCTTTACAATTTTACTTGGAACCTCCAATTTTTTGGAAAAATATAATATTCACCGATGAAAAAGTGTTTCAGTCGTGCTACAATGGGATACTTAATGTATACATGCCTCAAGGAATACGATTTAATAAAAAATATACCCAAAAGGACAGAAGTAGTGGCGATTTTCGGTAAATGTTTGGGGGTGGCTGAGGCACAAGGACTTGGTG